>JAQQZR010000035.1:20559477-20587171 GCA_030068235.1 Notoglanidium macrostoma | reverse complement strand
TAAGTTTATATTCAGAATTTATATACTTTTGTGAAGCTGCTTTGAGACAATGTCTGTTGTTAAAAGCGCTATACAAAAAATTGAATTGAATTGAATTGAGGTTATTATAACATCAAAGGGGGACTAAATGTGGAATGGGATGTTCAAAAAGTTCATATGTGTGTGACCATATATATATATATTCGTTTAAATTTTCAGTTGTTGAACTAATGTTGATGATTACAGACATAAGTATCTTGCAGCAAGAAAAATATCATTATTGTTCAAGGACTTAACTTTTTTTTTTAACTCCACTTCTCCCTGAATATGTAAATTGACCACTGACTTTGTCTCACCTTCTACAGTGAGCCTTGCTGAGGACGTGTTTTCTCCGACCTGCACGCTATACATGCCTGCATCTTCCAGTGTGACCTCCTGAATCACAAGTTTGCGATAGCAGCCTTCACTGCAGATCTCAAAGCGTTCCGATGGCAGGATCACATTACGGCCTTTATACCAGCGAATGCTGCAGCGTGGGTTGGACACGGTGCAGTCCAGTAAGACCCGAGTATCCTCGAGAGCTGTTTTGTCTTGCAGTGGCTTTACAATATTCACCGGAAGTTCTGCGGGGGAAAAAAAATACAGGTGGTAAGGTCTAAGCACATTGACAACTCTGATGCAAGGAAAATTAAATACTTACTCTCCACCTCTAGGTAAGCTATAGACTCGACATTCTTGGCAACAAACTTGATTTCTCCTGAATCCTCTCCCTTAACGTTGCACATGAGAAGGAAGTGCTTGGTTCCTGTGTTAAATGGTTACATATGACAAGCAATTACAGGCATCTTATATCATCAGGTAAAAAGGTTACTGTTTTTGATCATGATGAATGGTATTGAAGTGTCCTACATAAATTGTCAATCCCAAAGCAAATGAGGATGAATATTAACACTAATTAATAGTAATATGAGTGTTAATGGACATAAAGCAAATTTTTTTGTGTATAAATGCAGAACTGAACTGAATACCTTCCTGACGGATCTTGATGGTGCTAGTAGGTTTGATTTTTTCTCCATTTTTAAACCAGTCTCCGGGTACATCCTCCAGAGACACCTCACACATAAACACAGCATTCTGGTCCTCTTGAATATCCAGGTCTTCCAGACTGTGTAACACTTCCAGATCTCTCTCTGTTCCAATAAGAAATTACACAATTGCAGCCACTGTATTTGATTGATTACACATACACAAATCCTAATCTCATAGCTTATAAAAACTAAAACTAAGTGAGAAATATATATTTAAAAAAGCAAAATAAAAAAGAAGGGTTGCTCAAGACTTTTCTTAAAAAACACAAATGACAAAAAAAAAAAAAAAAAACAGACACTGATTAGTATTTAATTCCCATCATCTATTGGAACACAAGCTGGGGGTGATCAATATACTACACCACTGAGCTGAAAGTGTGCCAACTTGCTCCTAGTCTAAGGGAAACAACTGTAAATGTGAGAGAACTAGAACTTTAAAGAAGGGTGAGGTTGGTGATTGTGTAAAATATTCCTGGTGCCACCACTGGCATTTCCTCCTGCTCTCAAATTAAAGCAGGACCAACACTAATACTTGACTTTTTCCTGAAGATGGCAGTGTTGTACTGAAAAACATTAAGTAATAAGTTTGCAGCATGACGTATGCACACACCAGCTTGCAGAAGTGTTATAGTTTTATGACTGTCAAGATGTTCATTCCTTACCATAAACTTCCACAGAGCAGGAAGTGGTGGCATCTCTGGCATCGCACACATATACGCCTGAATCTCCAAGCTCACATCTCACGATGTGGAGGAAGCACTTCCTCCCCATGGAGTAGATACGGTGATTCCTCCCTGGCTTAAATTCCTCTCCATTCTAGGTCAGACAACACCACCACACAACCTCAGACTTACAAAATATTTCAGTTCTATCCATGACGGACCTTATCTTGATGAAAATAAAACATGTGTGTGTACACACACACAACTACTATATAAAAAACATACTACACTCATATTACTACCACTACTACTTCTAATAATAATGATGATAACAAAATCACTTATTGCAATAAAAATTATTAGTTGTGAAAGTCTTATTTACGTAATTCTGCATTCTCCAAGTTTTCTTACCTTTGTCCACTTGACAGTGAAGTTGTATTTGGACAGCTCACACTCCAGGGTGATTCCTGTACCCTCTGGAAATGTGCAATCCTCCAGCTTTTTCAGAATGGACACTGGTGTTTCTGAACAAATTAAGTGGAAAATGGTTTTCAGTGGTGAGTCTTTCAATCAGAGGATTGTAAAAGAAAAGCACATAAGAAGAAATGAAGGTCCAGTTTCTTATAAGTTATGTCTTTTTACGGTACAGTAGTAGCTTAGCAGTTATGGTACTGTACTGGTGACTCATAGATCATGAAATGCCAAGATCACCAGAGAGCCAATTTTGGGCTGTGGAATAAGAGCCCTTGCATTCATCTGCCTATAGCCACTTTTTACCCCATCCAGTAGTGGACCATTTTCAGCACAGCAGTTACAACGACAATTTAGTGGCATTATCACGTGTGCTGGGATTTTTGTACCAAATTATTAATGGTAATACAACATGACAGACATTTGTCAGATACTCTGTCACAGCAAGAGAATATAATCAAGTGGTTGTTGTTGGTAACAAATGGCCTGCTTTGAGTATTTCAAAAACTGTTTCTCTCCTGGGAATTTCACACATGACAGTCTCTATATTTTATAAGGCTTTGCAGATTGAAACACCTTGTTAATAAGAGAGATCAGAGGAGAATGACCAGACAGGTTTGAGCTGACCTCAAGTCTGTAGTCATTCAAATAAGCCCTCTTTACATCCATGGAGAGCAGAAAAGCATTTCAGCATGTCCAACATATCAAACTTTGAGGCGGGTTACAGCAGCCAAGAATAAGAATCAGAGGCTATCATGGGCACAGATTCACCGTAACTGGACAGTTAAAGACTGGAAAAAGACCAGGTAATTTAGTTATTTACTTATTTATCTTCAATGTCTGGTTTGAGTTAGTCTGTGCCAATGATAGCTTCAGATTAATGTTCTTGGCTGACAGGAGTGGAATCTGATGTGGTCTTCTGCTGTTGTAGCTCATTCATCTCAGGTTTTGATGTGTCTTGCATGCTGAGATGCTTTTCCGTTCACCATGGTTGTAAAGAGTGATTATATGATTTATTATATCCTTTTGACCTCTCTTATCAACAAGGCACAGAACTGACCCTCACTAAGGTGTTTTTTTTTTTTTCCTCCCATCATTATATGTAAATTCTAGAGACTGTTGGTTATGAAAATCCCAAGAGATAAGCATTGAGGCCCATCTGGGACCAGCAACCATGCTACAGGGAAAGTCTCAGAGATCACAGTTTTCCGGATTATGGTGTTTGATATGAGCATTACCTGAAACTCTTCACCTGTATCTGCATGATTTTATGCATTGTGCTTATGCCACTTGATTGGCTGATTGGGTGACTCCTTAAATGAGCAGGTGTACATGGGTTGTTGTTAAAATGGATGGTGAGCGTGCATTATGTATACTAAGGAAAGTAAATAGTGTAGTGTTTACTGGTACTCCTTGGTTGAACAAATAGTTGAACTACTTACAAGAGAATTCATTAAAATAGCTTCTCTACTCACTGCCTAACAGAACATAATGCAAATGGAAAAAAGCTATCCAATACTAATCATTCATTTTTCTACCCATCAAGTCATAAACAAAACTACAGACTTTTTTACAGACAAACTCAAACAACAAGTGTGAAGTTTCAGCATTGAATGAGTTAAGTATGTAGACTGGACTTACTATTTACATACTGTTATACCTGTGCAGACATGCATGAGGCAAACAGATCGCACAAGGCTAACCTCCATTCCTCTTTTTCAAAGAGTCAGCTATTGCTAATCCAGTCTGTAGTATAATGATGGACTGAATGTAACCAGACTTAACTTGGCAAAGGGCAGGAATGCACAGAGATCCCTTTGTTGCAGTGGCGTTTTCAAACTATTGCCATCCTCACTGACAGCTCACAGACTCCAGCAGTTAAGCCCTATTGAGTGACTTGGCATAGAAGAGATTACCTCACATACTACCAACGTATGCTTGATGAATGCTTGAAAGGTTTCAGTAGCTGCACTCGGGCCATGTGATCAGAGTCTTTTTATATGTGTAAGTCGACACGAAGGAAGAGCTGCAGTGAAATCTGTTAATCCATTCCATTGTACTGCCATCACTGTCTGAATTTTAACCATCTTGCATCATTTTGACTTGCATCATGCCTCACCGTTCTACCCCCTACTGCGGCTGACCTGCTCACAACCGAATTCCACCCCTTATAAGTTAATTGCTGTGAGATGTCATGTTACGGTTAGTAGGCAAATGAACAATTTCTCTTCATCTGTGTACTAGGAAGCAGATTCAGAATTTGGTTCTTATAATATTATTGAAGGTCTCATATAAGTACTGTTTGATGGACCATGCCTTTTTTATCAAAATTTAAGCAGTAGTGGAGTCCATGTTCTGCATCTAACTTATTAGTAGTGTTTAGGTTTGATCAGCTGCAGTGATTTGTTTTAACTGTGAAGTATACCAGTACAGTTGTAAACCATAAGTAATGGAAGAGCTGCAGATTTTTTCAATATTGCTGAATGTTGAGTGACTCAACAGTATATTATGAAACCTTACTTCTGCGGCAGTTTTGTACATAATTTCATATAAATCGTTATTCATGTAAATTAACACATTAGGTCATGTAAACATTTTTGAATGTTAAAAGTTAAAATCCAGAGCTGTTTTCTGCTAAAAACACTGTGATATGCCACCCCATGAATGGGCATTTATTGTGATCAGTGTGTCTACCTTTAACAATAAGTCTGGCAGATGATCGTGCATTTTCAGTGGAGAATGTATAGGTTCCCGTGTCCTCCAGTGACAGGTTGGCTATGGTCAGGCTGTGCACATGGTCTTTGGTAGTCATGCGCCAGTGGTTGTTGCTTTTGAGGCGGTTTCCATCCTTCAGCCACATGCCTTCCACATTGCTGTGTGTCAGCTCCACCTCAAAGGATGCGGTCTCACGCTCAAACGTTTGGATCTCACTTAGCCCTTTGTGTATTTTAACTTTCCGTGCTATGTGCATATGAAAACAGTAGTAATAAGAAATCACAAACACATCTATTTACATTATGTACAAAAGATATTTTCCTTGAGTGATGGAATTAGAAATGGAATTTTAGGAATAAGCTATTTATAACGTATATAATGACAGTTGAGTCCACATTGTTGGACTCTTTGCTCAGCCTGGTATAAAACACAAAGTTCCAGGTTATGCCAACATATTTCGAAGTATTCTGAAACAGACAGGCATTCCCCATGGAAAAAAACTGGCTTATTTTTAAGGGTTGGTGACACCACCCTAGATTTTGAAGGCCAGTGCATATATTTAGCTGCTATGAAGAGAGATCCAAATTCATATGAGGTGCCAGTTACAGTTAAAGCACTGACATTTCCCTACCACATACTCATTTGTACAGAACCACAACTAAAAAAATTACACTTGGCAGTTAAACTGGTGTATGAATCAATTTCTTGAGGATCAGTTCCTCATAAAATAATTTGATTTAATACAGTAAAACATTTCTTAAAAGGGTAAACTTACAGTATTGTCCAAATTTAGCATCTTTGTCTGTTCCTTTGAACAAGTGTCAAAGGATTTTACCAAGTGGATAAGATTGAGTAGAGTGTATTAGAGTTAATTTAAGTCTTACATTTTAGCACAGCTTGATTGGGGGATTTTTTTGTGGAACTAATGTGGTGTCTGAAATCCCTTCCTTACTAAATATTTACTTCATTGTCTGTTCTATATAAGGGATTCTAGATGGAAAGTGTAAGGGAGACACTGGACAGAATTCAGACAACCCTTGAGTGTACAAGAAACGTGTCACTGTGACGTGCTGTCACAAACAATTAAGCTTGGAAAATTGTTCATTACTGCAAATTGAGTGATATTGACATTTTGTGAATTGAATTCTCTATGTTAATACTGACATTTTCACAGCCAATTCAAAGGGATTAAAAGGCAACCACAAGAAGACCTTTCAGCAGCCCTTGATCCGGTTCTCATTTGCCCTGCTTAATTGAATTATCATGGGCCTCTGATCTTATGTCAATACAGAAGAGTGCTTCTTGGGAATCATCTGTTACTCAGCTGTTCCTGACTGTCAGACCGTGGTGCAAGCGTCACTGATGTGGCTCTCGTATTACTCTTACTCAGTTATATTGAATTGATATAAAGAAAACAACAACAGCAACAAGGGCTCGGCGTCAAGCGGCATGGCCAGCAACCACAGTAAACAAAGAACAACAATGCATACGTAGTGAGAAATAGACAGCAGCATGTGCAGACTCACGTTCCACGCTGAGACTGGCTTGTGTGCGGTCATGAAGAGTTTCACAGCTGTAAGTCCCACGATCAGACAGGGCGAGTTTCTGGATTGTGAGCATACATATTTGGCCACATTGCTTGAGGGTGTACTTAGGCCCTGGGTGTATGACCACACCTTGCCTCATCCACTGCACTTCTCCACATTCCAGGCTCAGCTCCACCTCAAAGGTTGCCTCCCCAAACTCCTCTGCCACCACTGACTTCATTTTCTTTGTGAACAGCACCTGTTTCTCTGTACAAAATCAGTCTCTAATTGGTCATCACTGTCTAGAGATGTTTTGAAAACAGACTTTAACATAAAGATAAGCTGTAGTACAAAAATTCTCTTGCATATGCCTGCTATAGTGCAACTCTTGTGTCCCTTAGGGCTATGCACAGGAGAATGGCCACTTGCCTCTGTCAGTTACCAGTGGAATTCTAACTGGAGAAGCTGCTAAGTGCAAACCATTATAGGCACCTTTTCAACAACCATGTCTGAAGGGGTCATTATTTATTGCAAATATGTTGCCATGGCAGTAGAGGCCTGTCCAAGCCCTCAAAGAATTTATCTAATGTCCCCGTTTCACATGTTTCAAAAGTGTAATGGAAAAGTTTGACTGGTACTTTACATCAAAGACAATTCCAGAACATGAAAGGAACCGTTCCGCCTACTCAGAAAGTAATACAATTAGTAAGTAGTTAGTAAGAAATGTTAGTAATATTAGTAATAAATAATATTTCACCTTGAACTTGTAGGATAGCTGTGGATATCACTCCTTCGGCTTCTGCTGTTATCTTGCAACTGTCTGATACTTGGCATTTTCTGATATACAGCATGTGGCACAGTCCATTACTTGAGATTTTAAACCTCTCCTTTGGTGTAATAGGACAGCCATTCATACACCAGACCATCTTTGCATCTTCTGGGGACACTACACACTTAAACGTTGCATCTTCTTCTTCCATTACAGTTATGTTGTGCAGCTCAGTAATAAACTCCACAACATGAGGGGCTTCGAATAACCAGAGAAGAGATTGTGAAAGAACAGTTAAGATAAACCTTATTGGTCCTGAAGGAACGTTGTGCCAACTTGCTCAAGACAATGCAAATAACAATGAATAACTCTGGTAAAAAAAATAAATATAAATATTAACCTATACTAGGTAATAAAGCCAGAAATATTCTTTATGACTATACATGTACAAAAAGTTCTGACTCAACAGTAGGCCACGCGTTTAGGTTTTAGAGAACCACTCCTTTTAGAAAGAGGAGGAGTTTTACAGTCTGGAATAAATAAACTCCTCTAGTGTTCAGTATTGATGAAACAGGGTAATTTGCCTTAATTAGAAAAAGTGAAGAAAAGAAAAGCTTCTTCTGTGAATATACTTACTTTTAATTGCTACTGTTGCACATGTTCTCTCATCCTTTGATTCACATGTATATTCTCCTGCATCATCATCTGTCAAGTTGTATATTGTGAGGCTTCTTTCTTGCCCGTCTGCACGTATTGTAAAATGTCGGTTTGGTGTGATTTCTTGGTTGTTTTTTAGCCACTGGACATCTCCTTTGGATGTGTTAAGTTCACATCTCAAAACAGCATCCCTACCTTCGAGCTCCACTACATTTTGCAGAGGCTTGGAAAATCTTACCTTCATAGCTAAAAGAAAATAATACAATTGAACATTTGCTGTAAACACATGGTTAACATTTATGGAGGACTAAACGTCTTAATATTACAAAGGATTTTTCAGTAGAGGACAAGACTATCAGTAATCCTAGATAAACAAGCAACAAATACACCCCATTCCCGAAGCAATACAGATCAAAATATTTGCTACCTCATATCAACATTGTCCGAGCACTCATAAATTTGAGTGACAGGGTAACACAAAAAAGTCTTGATTTACCTTTGACTTGGACACTGAAATGAGCTTTGTCTGTGCCCACATCACACTCATATTCTCCAGTATCGTATTTGTTAAGATGGCTGATAGTGAGATAGTGAGAACATCCATCACTTGTGGCATAAAAACGATGATCACTGATTTTTTTGCCTCCCTTGCTCCATTGCACAGAACCATTATCTCTGTTAACCTCAGCACACAGTGTGACACTTTCTTCTTCATAGGCAGCAATGTTTATCTCTTCTTTTTTGATGAACTTGAATGGTGGCTCTATTAAACAGAGAATGATACTTGGCGATTAACATTGCTTTATGCAGTTTTCTTTCTGAAGGTTTAAAATTTTTTTTTACTTATATTCTGTTGATCAAATGAATAGAAGTCATGCCTTGAACTGTCACCATGATGTTCATTTTGTCATCAGTTGCATCACATATGTATTCTCCTGAGTCAGACACTTGAAGGTCTGAGAGTACAAGTTTTCTCGTTGTGCCTTTCCTTTCGATATTGATTCGGGCATCTGCCTGCAGTACTCTCCCATTACAGAGCCACTGAACAACTGCATTCTCTTGAGACAGCTCACATTCAAGGATCAGCTCATCTCCGGCAACGAGTGAGTAGTGTTCTGGGGTCCTAGCATTCCTTAGGATAGACACTGGTGTCTCTAAATTGAGCACAAAACTAGACTTTAGTTTATTATGCCTATGTAGTTTAAGTATTATGTTTTCACCTACAGTAGCATGTGGCTGATTTTTTTTTTTTAATGTACCTTGCACTGTGACATTAAAGACAATCTGATCATCCTTTGTATTACATATGTATTCCCCAGTGTCTCTGATCTCTGCATTTAAGATGATCAGAGATCTGAATGCCCCTTCTTCTTCAAATGTGAAGTGATCATTAACCACGATTTTGTTATTGTCCTTGTACCAGTTGACCACACCATTTGCTCTGGAAAGTTCACACTTGAGCACAATAGCATCTGACACTGCAAAATGCCTGTCTGTTGTAATATCACATTTTCGCACAAATTTGAGTGGGGGATCTGCAAAAAACAGTAAAAAAAAAAAAATGTGTTGGGACATGGTCATTAATAAAGCTAGTCTATTGTAATTTCTTTTTTTTTTTTTACAATAAACTTACCATTTATTTTCAAACTGAAATCCATTACATCATCTTTGGCATCACATAAGTATTGGCCTGTGTCTTCAAGCCTTGATGAATGAATTATTAACTGTCGAGTACTGCCATCCTCTGTTATAGACATGTTACTGTTTTCCTCAATTTCTTCTCCATTCTTCTTCCAGCTGACTTCTGCATTTGATCTAGACACCTCACAGTCGAGCACTATGGTTTCTCCAACACATTTTTCAACTTCATAGGCCATCTTCCTTGGCCGAATAAATCGCACTGGGGGTTCTGCACAAACAGAAGTTGTCATCAGCTGCATAACAATTGAAATGACACAAGCAAACTAAAAAATTGATGTGTAACATCAGCTACATTATATGGCCAAAAATCTGTGTACAGCTGACCATCACACCCATATGTGCTTGTTAAACATCCTAGTCCAGATTTAGTCCCTTCTTTGCTGTTATAATAACCCCCCTTTTTTCTGGGAAGGCTTTCCACTAGATTTGGGAACATAACTGCGGGTAGTTGCCCATTTAGCCACAAGAGCCTAAATGAGGTCAGGCACTGATGTCAGGTGAGGAGGTCTGGGGTACAATTGGAGTTTCAGTTCATCCCAAAGGTGTTCAGTGGAGTTGAGGCCAGGCCTCTGTGCAGGCCACTCGAGCTCTTCCACTCCAGCCTTGGCATTCCATGACCTCATGTTGTGCACAGGGCATTGTCATGCTGGACATGTTTGTTAAGCCCCTTAGTTCCATCATTGAATAGAAATTGTGATGCTACAACATACAATGTCATCCTAAGACAATAGTTTGCCTCCAACTTTGTGCCAACACTTTTGGGAAGAACCACATTTGGGTGTGATGGTTAGGTGTCCACAAACATTTGGTCATATAGTGTATGATTTCTTTCATTCTCTCCAGATGACAGTTTTGAGGTGCACCTGCGATGTTCACGAAGAATGTCACAGAGTCATCAACTGTGTCACACACATATTCTGCAGAATCACTGACTGTGGTCTCTGGTATAATGAGTCTTCTGTAGACTCCATCAACTTCAAGAATTAGGTTGTTGTTCTCTTCTACCTCAAGCCCATTTCGATACCAGCGCACAGAAGCATTGCCCCTGGAAATTTCACAACTCAGCACCATCCTCTCTGACATTTGCTGGCAAAGTTCCATTTGGGATTGGCTTGGGGAAACTATGCGTACTGGGGGTTCTGTGGGAATACATATAAGGAGGTCAGTGCCTGATGCAATGGGACAAATAGGAATGTTATTTAGATGGAACAGATCTGTAAGAGGTCTAAACAGGATTGGGATGTAAAACAATGCAAGTAACGGTGTTACATATTCAAAATACATAACTGAACTATGTATATGCAGGTCTTGATACATTTTTAAAAAGCAGTATTGAGAATAGTTACTTTACTGCTTTAACCGGGACAATATCCAGAGTAAAACATAGAATGACAAAACAGCATAATTGTTTACCATGTGCCTTTTCAGAAAGTTTTCTGAATAAATTACATTTTTATGCATTATAACAGAATTCATTAGGCTCGGGACATTTGACTGTAGAATCAGGAAACACAGATAGATTCCAGCTATTGTGATGGCTATTAAGTTGGCTGATTTAATGTTTGTTGGAAAATTTGGTGTCTGCAGCTTTAAGATCGACAAAAATAAATTGTTTTGTATCTTGTAATATCTGTTTTCATTTTGCAACTATTTTGTAGTCATTTGAGGATGTGGAATGTTACTTCACTGGCAAGAATAGAGCCTGAGTTATTGTGAGAGATGGAAACGTATAGACTGTTTGCCTTACATCCATACAAAGTATGGGCTTAAGTACCATAGGATTGCTTTTCCTCCTTCTCCCTAGTTCCCACAAAAGATAGGCCTTAGCTGGGTCTGGAGCTGCTCACCAGTGCCAGGGTGTGGACCTTGCAGTTGGGATCTTGTCTGGTGGACAGTAAGGTTGCTTCAGTGAATTTTCAAGGTAGGTATACATAGAAAAGCCAGAAAAGCTTCCTGGATTCCTTAAGAATTTCAGTCAAAGACTTTGGTGAGAAGGAGAAGAATTTTTTACCTCCCTTGTAGATCAGAGAATTTGAGTCTCAAAGGTCATGTTTTAAGCCCACAATATATATATTATAGAGGCAGCTGCAAGAAGCTGTGACTGGAAGGCTGTCAATGTCTGTTATGGAAGTAACCTGAGCACATGCTGGTGGATGCGAGTAGTGAGGGAAGTCATCAGATTTGTAGGGCTCCCCTGATTGAGTTAAAGGGTATATAAAAGCCAGAAGGTCTGCAGTGAAAGCAGTTTCAAAAGTGAAAGTTCAAGCATGGGAGGAGTTTCTAGAGGCCATTTAAATAAAGACTTTATGTTGGCATCAAATATCTTCTGGCAAACTGTTCAATGCACCTGAAGGAGGACATGAGTCCATGCACAATTACTGCTGAGGAAATGCGAGGGAGATTTGATGGTATTGTTTGAGGAAACACTTGGTGGAGCAGTGACAGAAAACCTTGGTGTTTTGGAGTCCATTTATGTGACTGCGGTTACTATGGCAGTTAGAAGCCTTTATAGTGGCAAGAATGCAGGATAGATGAGTTTTGGCCAGCGACGTTGAATGCACTGGTCAAGGTTGGGGTTGCGTTTTTAAGACACCTCTTCAATGTCGCATGAAGATTTTGGCAGTGCCTTTGGACTGGGAAACTGGGCTGGTGGTCTGTTGTTTAAAAAAAAGGTGACAGAAGGTATGTTTAAATTATAGGGAATCAGCTCCCTCAGCCTCCCCTGAAAAGTTGATATCAGAGATATGAAGAGGAGACTCAATCTGTTTATTGTACTTCGGGTTCAAGAGGAACAGTGTGGGTTCCATCCAAGCTGTGGAACATTAGCCCAGCTTTTTACTCTTGCTCAACTTTGTAATGGGTCATGGTTTATGCTGATCTAGTATACACATGTTGTGTGGATTTGGAGACGTGTATCTCTTATATTGTGGGAGATAGTGCAGAATTAAAATGTATCTGGGTATTGTGTACAGGGTATTCTTTGCGAAGTTCAGTCTCAGTGTGAATGCAGTTATTTATTACCCAATTATTATATTAACCAATTTGGGAGAGGTGTTCATTATCCCAACATTCCTATTATTTGCCATTGATGTTATGTTGACAAATACACAGTTGACCTCCAATGCACACCTAAGTGATTCCCAGCTGGGAAAATCAGCACTTCCAAGTCTGGGGCAGTGGTTCTTTGAGACTATCCATTTCCTTTCCTTGAAAGGACTAAGGTTACCGGAGAGTCCTTACCGCTGTTGGTTGACTTTAAGTACCTTATTGTATTCATGAGCAATGTGAAAAGTGAGCATAAGTGACAAATGAGTCAGATCAGCAGAGTTACAATCAGTGTCCTGGTTCTCAGTTTTCCAGCAAATCTCTCTGTTTTAGTCAATATAGATCCCCAGCAGTACAGGCAATTGAAATGAGGTTCCTCTGCTGGGTTCCTGAGCTTACTCTCCATGATGGAATGAGGAATGTAGTAATTAGGAATGGCCCTGTAACAGAGCTGAGAGGGATAGAAAAATATGGGCTGACCTTCTTGACCTCTTGCCACCCCAACCTTCACTCCTCCACCAGGTAAATTGGAAGGAAAATGAATGAATGAATGAACCTGGTACATATACGTTTTTCGTCTTGTAAGTCTTGTAAGGCACTGGCATAGTTAACTCACAATTTATATTTTCTCATAATTTGAATTTAATATACCTTTTATGCTTAAATAGAAGAATTTTGAGTCGTCAGCAGTGTCGCAGACATACTCTCCTGAGTCCTCAATTCTGCTGTGAAGAATCTTCAGTCTCCTATATGGACCTTCTGCTTTCAATTTCATATTTTCACTTTCTTGAAGTTTCTGCCCATCCTTGAACCAATTCACTTTTCCATTTGGACGCGAAAGTTCACAGCTGAGGACAATTTCCTCTGGAACATGCCGATCAAGGTGAACATCTTCCTTGGGATAGACAATCATTACGGGAGGCTCTGTTGAGCAAAAAACATTTTTTAAACTGACAGTATGAGTTATAAGGTCATAAAGTCTTGTTTTGTTAAGGCATCTGAGAAATGAATGACAAGAGAGTAGAAAGAGCTTATTGATTTTCTAGTTCACCAAATATTTTTATTTGCCTAATTAAGAAGCAGATTTATTTTCTCAAATTTTCTCTTCCATGTTTTACTTTCCATGTATATATAAATGTATGTTTTTATATACAGTATGTATATACTGTATAATATAATGGGAAGCATTTTCTTCTGCATCTCAGATATGTTAAAGGTGCTACGCTTACCTCGTACATTAACCTTGAATATTAAGGCACTGCCTCCTGCACGACATGTGTATGTCCCAGCGTCCGCCATTCGAACAGATTGGATGATCAGTTTTCTCATGGTGTGTTCTGTCTTTATTATGACTTTCTTACTGGTCAGTATCTCAACTCCATCTTTGTACCATTGTGTAGCGGCATCAGACCTGGACAACTCACAACAAAGGAAGAGACTGTCTTGTTCCACTACATTTCTGTGGAGCTCTTCCTCTGGGATGTAGACAAATGTCACAGGGGGTGCTGCAGAAGAATAAGAATTATACAAGTTGATTTCTAGAGTCCCATCCATGTGTGCTGCATATTTTTCATTTCAAGCATGCATTATCATAAAGTACTGCTGATGGTAACCACTCTTAACAGCCAAACTAAATAGAAACAAATAGCATTAAATAAAGCTTTATGGGGATGAATTGTAGTTGAGCAATGTAATGGACATGCTTTTCCCCTTGCATAACTCCTTCGTGAACAGAAAGCACCGACAAGATGGGTAGATTGCAACTAAAGCTGGCAAACATGGTAGAAATGTTGCAAATGGTTCTATGCATCTGTTTTAGGAAAATGATTATCTAGCATATACAGAAGCAGCAGAATGGATCCATTGCTTTCAACCAATGAAAGTTGGACAGTACACAATGATATATTTGTTAGTTGTATGGCAGTGGTTCAGATAAACCTTTAATGTCACCTTTAATGTCCACATAAAACTCTCTGATATCATCAGCTGTATTACAACTGTAATTCCCAGAGTGGGAAAACGTGGCTGACAGGATAACCAATGTCCTCATGGTGTACTCTGATTGGAAGAAAACTCCAGATTGAGGGAAGAGCTGAGTCCCATCCTTGTACCATTGGACCAGGGCAGTGGGCTCAGATATCTCACACTGGAGAATGATAGGTGAGCCTGCTTCAAATGACTTGGTCTTCTCAGACTCGGGGACAGCTGTGAACGTCACTGGTGAAGCTAGGAGTGTTTTCATTCATTCAAAGAAATGGGATTACTAGATTTGTACACAGATTTTCTCTGCCATTTTTTTATGTTATGTGGCAGTTTACTAATGGATGAGGGGGATAATGACAGCAAAAAGATTTGCATATGAATATGTTCTGTTGTCCATTCTGTTATAATGAACAGCGCTTTTTGCTGTATGTTGTTTCTGAAATATGTGGTGCATTTACCAGGGAATTAGAATAAACAGTTAAGAAGTGAAACATATTCTGATGAGTTTTGGACCCCTTAAATGGTATGATTTTAAAAAATAAAGGTGTGATCTTATTTGTGAGATCTGTCATTGAGCACAATCTGTATTTTCAAGTGAGTTTTTCAGTATTTGGTTATTTACATTTACTTGTTAAAGTTTTGTATAAGGACAAGGCATTTAGTGGATGAAGCATTTGACATGTTAGTGGTTTTGAGAAAGTATGTGGACTCAAAATCACCTGCAACATCCACCTTGAATGCTATATGATCATCACGAGCTTCACAGCTATACATGCCCGAGTGTTTCAGCTCAGCTGTTTGGATGATCAATGTTCTCATAGTGCCCTCTGATTTGATGTCAAGTCCAGGCTCTTGAAGGAGTGGCGCTCCATCTTTGAACCAGGAAACTTGGGCAGCTGACTCAGAAATTTCACACTGAAGTATAATGGGACAGCCTGCTTCAATCACCTTGTTTCTTGCCACCTCTGGAAGAGCTGAGAACCTTATGGGAGCAGCTATGGAAATTTTTAAGATTTACGGGGAAAAAAAAAACATGACTGCTTAATCAGAAGTGTGCAAAATGGAAACATCTGTTTCTGTACAAATTGCATTTCATTATCCCGAGCACTAGTTATGTTAGTCAAAACATATTTCCTATCTGTAAATGAAGAATTGCATAGATCTAGGGTAAGTTTAAAAGGCTTCAAGAGAAGATTAGAGACAGGCCCGGCGTCAAGTTAAAGTTGTCAACAGAACAAGGATAATTGTTGGCAAGCCAAGTGTTGCATGCAAGAAATATGAATATTATAGCTTTACATTCCTAAGATTGTTCTACATGTGATTTATAATAATCTATTCTAATAATGTACATTTTTTGTTTGTTTTCTTGTAACTCTTTTTTCAAAACTACTGTCTATATTCTATACACGGTCAAGTGATGATTTGATATAATAGACTGTCATAAAATGTAAATACTGCAGCCAGATTTATTCAAATCACTGTTGAGATTTGATTGGATTGTTTTATTGCCAATGGGTTTATTTGTTTAATTAAGTAATGGTCTTAAGGATCTGTTTATGCTCCCCATCCCATCCATCACCATCTCCCTTGACACCGGGTCTGTTTGGAAGGCAGGTAAACTTTATTAGGCAATATAATTACATATTGAAGACTGGATTTCATGTATAGATAACATATAGAGAATTAACTTGAATTTTTAGGTTTGCTGGAAAATCACCTTGACTGTCCATCTTGAATGGCACAGCATCATCAAGACTGCCACTGATGGAAGGTCCAGTGTCAGAAAGCTCAGTTGATTCAACGGTTAATTTCCTCAAATTTCCATTTCTTTGGATATTAAGTCCACTGTTTAAGAGGGGTTCTGAGTCATGGCTTTCGGAGTCTGAAATCTCATATCTTGAAACATTTGACGAGTCTAATTCAATGGACCTGTTCCTCTCCATCTCTGAAATTGGGTTGAACCTTGTAGACGACGCTACATAATTGTGAGTAGCATAAAGAGGAAAATAATGTTGACTTCATAGACAAAGAAAAAAAATGTAAAGGGTGTTTTGTTTTCTAAGCAATTCAATGTCAGGTAAAATCTAAATGAGTTAGTGATGGTGATTTCATTTTTTTATGATTCAAGGTATTAAAAAAGCACTGATCTTAACTTCCACTTCCTTATGTTTTTCATGAAATGATATGAATAATTGAGCAGTTATGGTTTTGCAACGATGCAAAAAGGTTCCAAATATAATCAGTAGTGGTTTCGGTTTATGTAGTGTCCCTAAAAATGTTTTTTGAAACTAATGTAGTGTTTAGAATCAAGGAAGCTGCAAATCACCTATATCCACGTTGAATGTGACTGCATCTGCATCTGTCTTGCAGTTGTACGTTCCACTGTGAGATAATTCAGCTGACAGCACAGAGAGTTTTCTTATTGTACCTTCTGACTGAACCAAAACTCCATCTTCAGATGACAGCTCATTTCCATCTTTGTACCAGAATACATACGCAGCAGCATCGGAGACCTCACATTCCAAAACAAATGGCTCTCCAACTACAGCAGATTTGTTCCTCTGAGCTTCAGTGATCGTAGAGAACATCACTGGTGGTGCTATGGACATTACTGTAGAGAGATAAATTTGTAATAGTTAGTTCGTGTCCATATCAAACATGTGTTAATTAAATGTATTAAGAGTTGCACCAGCATAATTTTTTTAACATGGTTATTTGTTATATAAGAAGAAATATGTTGCCATTAAGAATATACCACAACAATCAATAAAACTATGAGGAAGTTTATGAATAAATAAACTTAGACAAAGAATTCAGACAATCAGACGATGACAGCGTGGATGTGATGTAATGTTAGTAACACAAGATAAATGATTGAAAGCTTATTAAAGTCTAAAAACAATCAACAATGATGACGAAAGGCAACGGAATACAAAGGTTAAAAAAAAATCTAATGAGAAATTTCTTAAGTAGTACTGCTTGGATATTGGGCAAGCAGTTTGTTTAAATTTCAAAATTTAAGTATGCTCTTAATTATCATGCAAATTTCTGGAATCTTCAATTTAATATTTTCTCAGTTGGTCATGCAAATTAAAAGCCTTATGATTGGTCTGTACAAAGTTAAAGGTTTCTGCTTGGCATTATGGAAAGAAATCCCAAATAGACATAATAAAATTGACATCTCATTTTTGTATTACTGGTCTTCTGTATGTTTTGAAGTCAAACGTTTGCCTTGCACTTACTTAATATATTTTCTTTCTGTAAGTTTAGTTTCTGAACACATGCACTAAAACACAATTAAATGATATAACTGGCTCATAGTTGATTAAAAAAACCAGCAACCAAAAAAAACTTTACAGCTATTCAAATGAAGTGGTCAGCACAATGACTATTAGTGACCATTGCATGACTGAAGGGGTTAGTATTGTAATCAGATGGGTTGAGATGTCAAAGATGACTGAAGAATCACCTGGTGGATCCACAGTACTCAGGATGTTGGTATCCTTTGTTTCGTAACTGTATACTCCAGAGTCAGACAGCTCAGCTGATTTGATCTCTTCTGATCTGACCTCTTCTGATTGGACTACAGTGAGACACTCTTGAATTTGTTGTTGCTCTTGGCTGTACAAGCAGACCTGAGCTGTACAGTTTATAGGCTCTTTTTGTTGAATACTTGAATTGTCTGCTTCATCGAATGACATTTCATTCTTCTCGGTCTCAGAGATCGTTGAACCTTTCAGCCGTGCAGCTAAAGAGTTTAATTTAGCATGTTTTAATTAATGCAGCTTTTGTTTGTAGGTATGTTTTAAATGCAGGTATGTGACTTAAGTGCAGGAATGTCTCTAGGAAACCAAAGCATTTGTATATTTAAAAAATTACAAAAAGCCATACATTGAAACTACAGTGATGATGAATCAAATATGTTTTCCTAAATAGTATTATGACTGTTTATTCATAAATCTATAGTTTAATGAAAGTTTGTAATGAAAAAAGATTGGATGTGCGTTCAACATGGATTAAACTAGGTTTTAAATCACCTTTGACATACACCTTAAATTTTATGACATCATCCATTGCCTCACAGTTGTACATCCCTGTGTGACAGAGCTCTGCAGTCGGAACAACCAGCCTGCGTATGCAGTCCTCCGACTGGATCACTAATCCGTGTTTCATTTGGAGTTGTATTCCATCCTTGAACCAACAAACTGGGGCATCTGGGTCGGATATTTCACATTGTAGTACTAGAGGCATACCACTTTCAATGGTCTTAGTCCTGCCAGTCTCAGGCAGTGGTGTAAATTTGACCAGTTTAGGTGAAGGTGCTTCAGTTTTGGAGAGATAAAGTCAGGTATTACAATAAAATACAAGGAGAGCGTAGCTGTGTTAATTAATTTGGCCTTTCTTAATTAAAGAATTTCTGAACAATACAGTGTTAGTTGCTGTTATGCTAATTAATAGAATGCTAGACACATAGCCTTGAGTCACCTTGTACTTTGTCTTGATACATCACAGACTGATTCTCTGTCTCAGCTGTCAGCACCTCTTTGTGTGGTATCTTTGATAACTGAGCAAACTGTTCCTCTGATGTCTGAATAGGCATCGTGTTTTTCTCATCTTGTTGCAGGACCATGGAAACATCTCCATGCACAAAGATTTGGGCCTTCTTTTCAGAGACCTCACCCAGGTCTTTGAGACAGGCTACTTCAAAGGATTTCTCATCTGACATATCTTGAGGTGCTGAGATATTCATCTTTGTAACTAGTGTCAAGTTGTATAGAGAGATTTGTATTACTACTAAGGAAGATAAAACAATGACTATGGCTGACATTCAAGATTGTTACTTTAAATTAGATATTTACTAGCTTTGAGAATATTTAATAAAAAATAATGGCATATCGGGTTTTTTTGGGTTTTTTTTTAAGATTATTCTTAATATCATGGAATCAGTCATGGTTTTTTTCATGAAAAGATGGTTTTTGTTAGATGTGAATGTAATTTTCTTAATGGATTAATTTGATTAGGTGATTTAGGTCTAGTTACCCACTTAAGCTAGTGAAAACCTGATAACTTACAGAGTTATGTTGGCAAGCCATGCAAATTATTATTTTTTTTTGACCAGCTATTAAGTTATTTTTATTGAGTTAATGAATCAGAATGAAAAAATGGCATTAAATTATGTTTAAAATGTTGGCAATGGGATGTACTTTGCTCTCATCATTACTTGCTGAATGATGGAGCTAACTATTTAAATCACCTTCACGATCCACCTTAAATGTTAAAGCATCGTCATCCGTGCAAATTTCTTGTACTTTGAAGTAACTTCTGTCATCTTCTTGAAAACTGCATGCTGTTTCCTGTTTAACACTTTGAGGTTGGGGTAGATGTTCATCATTGTAGATGCAGAATCGGGCAGTGGAGTCCGATTTTGTATGCTGAAGTTGTTTTAGGCTGCTTTCCTCGATGTTCTCCTTCAATAACAACTCAGGAACAGCTGTGAAGCTCGAGCTTTCCTGAATGATGTCGATCTTTGTAAACTCAGGACAGTTTGTGAAGCTTAAGCTTCCCTTACTGATCTCAGTCTTGTCCAAGTTAGAAACTGTTGTCATGCTCTCCTTCATGATCTCGCTTTTTGCGAAATCAGAATCATCTTTGAAGCTTACGTTTTTTTTAGCGTTCTTGGTTTTGGCCAAATCGGGATCTGCTATAAAACTCGAGCTTTCTTTAAGGCTCTTACTTTTTGAGACTTTGGAACTGTCTGTGAAGCTTAAGCTTTCTTTAGTGTTCTCGGTCTTGGCCGAGTCAGAATCTGCTGTGAAGCTCAAGCTTTCCTTGAGGCTGTTGCTTTTTGAGACATTAGAACCATCTGCGAAGCTTAAGCTTTCTTTAGTGTTCTCGGTCTTGGCAAACTCAGGATCTGCTATATAGCTCAAGCTTTCCTTAAGGCTGTTGATTTTTGAGACAGTAGAACCATCTGTGAACCTTAAGCTTCCTTTAGTGTTCTCAGCCTTGGAAAAATCAGGAACAGCCGTGAAGCTCAAGCTTTCATTACGGTTCTTGCTCTTTGAGAATCCCAGAAGTTCTGTGAAGCTTAAGCTTTCTTTAGCACTCTTAGTCTCAGCCGAATCAGGAACTGCAGTGAAGCTCAAGCTTTCCTCATGGATCTCGCTCTTTGTGAGCTCAGGAATGTCTATAAAGCTTAAGCTTTTCTTATTGATCTTGTTTTTGGCCATCTCAGGAATTGCTGTTCCCTGGGGGAATCCCAGGCTTTCCTTAATGATCTTGCCCTTCGCATACTCAGAACCGTCTGTGACACCCAAGCTTTCCTTAATGATGTTGGTCTTTGCAATTTCAGGGAAGGATTCAGCTATAGTTGTATGATGTGCACAAAGAAAAGGTTCAGTGGGTTTCCACTTTCTTAATTAGAAGCTGATTAAATAGTTGTACTCAATGATTACTGTCAAGATTTATAACATAGAAGAGAAAAAATAAGAGAGACGACCAAACGACAGAGTGGTCTAGAAACAAGTCACACAGATCAAGGCAACATGTACAGAAATATGCTTGCTAATGCTACAAAGTTGGTTATTTGTTCTGTTTCTTTCAACATTTCATTCATTCATTCATCCATCCATCCATTCATTCACACTCTAACCATCTATTCAGTGTTTTATACAGAAATTCTAAACATTTCAAGACATTAAGTTTGTTCTGATTAGCATTAAGGAAGATGACTGAAGCAAATGGAAATGTTTTCTGATGTTGATGTACTACAATTAAGAATGAAATCTAAACATTTTACATGGTCGTTAGTTGGGATGAAAGGCTTGCAGCCCAACTGGATGTTGGATTAAGATATAATAGCAGGGATTAGTTTGGAAAGCGCTTTCAAGAATGGATCATCAAGGTGCATGGATACAGCATCTTTTGGCACAGCCTTAGAAAGGGTACACACCACCATTGTTAGTGGCGCAGATGCACTGGGTTAAGTGTGCTTAGGGTGGAGTAACAGTTGTGTCACCTTTCATATCCACAGTGCACGGGACAGTGTCATCATAGGTCTCACCCTTGTACACTTCAGAGTGAGACTGCTCGGCTGTTAGGAAAGCCACAAAGAAAACAATGAGCTTTCTAGCTTCAATCAGGTCAATGCTCCTAGTTAAGAATGGGGTACAAATAATAGTGGTAAACCACCTTTGTCCGCATTAAACTGGATGTGATCATCTGGCATCCTAGGGCTGTTTGTCCCATGGTCTGGTGTCTCAGATGAGTCGATGCTTAAAGTTGTTATAGGCACCTCCAACTTAATTTGAGGCTCATGTTCAATTGCATCTTGTGATAGTATCTCTCGCTCATCTTTAAGTTGGTAAATATATTCAGTGGAATCCAAGACTTTACATTGTTGTGCAATAGAGATGCTTTCCCCAGTACATTTGCTATTCTCAACATCAGGGACATCCAGCAGTTTCAAAGGTGGGGCTAAAGATGATCATTAATAAAGACATAGTTTATGCAGTTTCCGTGACTATTAATTAAACTTAAATGTTTAATGGCTCTTAAAAGCCAACGATATATGCACAAGTTTTATTGTGAAAACACGCACAAAGACATCTAAAAACCTAAACAGAGCTCAAAGTTGTTAGACGCCACGCTAAGCATTGTGTCAGTTAGAGGCAAATATGCAAAAAATCACCTTCATCTTGTACATTAAACTGGATGACATCGTCCTTTCTCAGAGAGTCATGCCGTCCATGCTCAGAGGGCTGCGCTGCCTTTACAGCAAGATTTCTCCTGGTATCCTCCATTTCGATATGAGGTTGACTTGTTGAGAGGAGCTCTACTCCATCTTCATACCAACACACCTTGGCCGGTGGGTCTAAGATCTCACGGTGTAGCTCAGTGGGGTGGTCTGCTTCAAACGGCTGGTTCTTCACAACTCCCGGGAATGCCGAGAACTTCACCGGAGGAGCTTATTGTGGAATATACATGACATTAATACTCAGAACTTAGAGAAAGAATTTCCCAGACTGACTAATCTGTGGTCTCTCAGACCTTCTGCCAAAAAAGCAAGTTAAATATAGAATGCAACACATGTAACGATAGTATTAAATAGTTGCCAACAAGACAAGATGCATAGGTAAGAGGCATGTCCATAAAAGCAGTGCTATGAGGCACAGACAGTTGTTTTCCATTAGTTTGCTTCTAGTTTCAAATAAATGCAGCTTTGGGTTACTGGATGTACATGCTTCTCAGAAGCAACAAATCACCTTTGATATCCACAGTGAATAGTACAGAGTCATCAGGCAAGTTGCAGCTGTACAGCCCAGAGTGGCTGGGTTCTGCTGACTCTACTACCAGCCTTCTGAGCATGCCTTCTGCCTGTATGTCCCAGCCAGTGTCCGTGAGAATCTCTGTTTCATCCTTATACCAGTGAACATCTGCTGTAGGATCCGATACCTCACAACGGAGTTCAAAATAGCCGCCAGCTTCAACGCATTGACTCTTCTCAACTTCCGGAACAGCTGAGAACCGCACTGGCACAGCTGCAGATGGTGATTCATGATAGAATAATCAAGATTTACATCAACATTAAAGCAAACAACAAAAAACTTACAGTCAACAATGTGACGACTGAAATATTCATCTCTTCAAAGGTACTGTAAATATCTTATGGTTTTATAGAGTATCACTGAAGAGCAACAATGAAGAAACTGCAAGATTCACCTTCGATCTCCACTTGAAACTCAATGATGTCATCTTTTGTTGTGCACCTGTACACACCAGAGTGAGATAGGGCTGCTGATTCAATAACTAATCGCCTCATGCAGCCTTCTGATTGGAAGTCTACACCAGATTGTGAAAGAATTTGCTTCCCATCCTTGAACCAGCGGACCTGCCCAGAGGCATCTGATATCTCGCACTGCAGAACAATGGCGCAGCCTGCCTCAATGCACTTTCTCCTCTCGGTTTCCAGACAAGCTGAGAATCTCACTGGTGGAGCTATAGATATTTTAAATCTTTTTTAGTCCTTACTTTTTGGAAATTCACACCAACAGTATTTCATGTTAACACTTTGATTTGAACAATTTTAGCAGATTGTTTAATACTGCAAAAGTTTGATTCTAGGGCTGACCGTGTTAGTGGCCTGGCCAAACTTTGTGCACTTTATATAAAACAAACTAATCACCTTTGATTTCCACATTGAATTGGACTGCAGCACCCTTTGTTTTGCAGATGTACACCCCCGAATGGAAAATATCAGCCTTTTCGATTACCAGTGCCCTCTTAGTTTCATTAGACTGGAAATCTAGTCCATTCTGTGGCAGGAGTTTTGATTCATCTTTGTACCAGAAAACCTGGGCACTTGGATCCGAGAGCTCACATTGTAGTACAATTGGACATCCAGCTTCAACGGACTTGTTTCTGTCCACATCTGTAAGTGCTATGAACCTCACGGGTGGGGCTATGGGTGTTTTGATCAGTGTTATTTAGAATTTCAACATAGTTGCAAGGATATTTCAGTGATTGCTTTTGTTGTGCTTTATATATTTTCCGTTTATGCAGTCAATCCACACACTTGTCACACAAAAACTCAAACAGCATATGGTCTAAATTAAAGTTGATTTTCAATTTACCTTCGACTTCCACATTAAACCTGATGACATCATCAATGGCATCACAGCTGTAAACCCCTGAATGGGAGAACTCAGCTGACTGGATGACAATTCTCCTCATTGTTCCTTCTGATTGGATGTGAAGACCTTCAACTGAGTGCAGTTCTACTCCATTCTTATACCAGCGGACAGGTGCTTCAGGATCTGACAGTTCACAGTAGAGGACTATCGGATTGCCCACTTCCACAAACTTGTTTCGGTCCATCTCGGATAATGGAGTAAATTTAACTAGTGGAGCTGTATATTAAAAGGAACATGTATACCAATTATAATAAGCTCTAAACAATATAATGGAGTCCCAGTATTATCCCCAAGACATGCAGGTGCTTACCTTGTATATATAGAGCTGCTGAATCACGAATTCCATAGGCAATGAAGGTGAGTTCAGCACCATTGTCAGTGTCTCGTACCCCTCGAATTCGAAGTGATTGGTGTGTACGAGACCGTCTAATGAGAAAACGCTCATCTTCTTGAATTTGGTTGCCATTCCAAAACCAAGTGCCTATGACTGAGGCAGACAGCTCAATGGAAAAACAGGCATCCTGGCCCTCAGGCACCAGTGCATCTTGTAGAGGTGCTTGTATTTTTGCTACTGGAACTGAAAAGTCATAAATATCAGTTTTCACTGTTTTGTTATAACATGTGAGTGGGACAGATTTTCAAACCTAAGAAGCTCTGTTAGTGAAATGAAATTTTTCTTTACAGAAAACTGCTAGGGGGCAGTGGATACCGATAACATGCCAACAAATTAATGCTAAAATTGTTTTAATATAATGTTACCCAGATGAACTGTTCGAGGGAACTCTACATATCCGCTTCTTCCATACTTGTTGATACTACAGATGCGGAATCTGTAGTCAGCCTCACACGGAACACTGTCGCCAAGAATTTCCACTGAGGTTGCCGAGTCAGTGGTTAGGCACTGAAGCCACTCCTGGGAACCTATTTCCTGCCTCTCTAGGATGTAGCCTGAGGGAGGATTCTTCCGACAGTCCTGTGCTGGAACCCAGGACAGGAGCGCTGCGTTTGCACGTTCTGTGTTTATCTGGACCCCCACAGGGCAGCTAGGTGGACACTGCCTAACCGCTGAGAAAGAATGAAGAACATACAATAGTAAAATATTGTAAATCTTTAGACTATATGTAAACCTTTGTTATTAGTCAATTTGGCTATTTAAGGCATACTTGCTTAACAGACATTAAACAGATTTAGGGCTGGTTGATATGACCTAAAAATTATATTGCAATATTTTCTCAATAGTGATATTTATCACAATATTTATTAAGCTATGAAAATAATGTTCAGAGACAAAAGAGCACATGCAAAGAGCATATGCAGACTGGAGCCAGATGGCTCTCATGAGACCTTGTACGCGCAGTAAGATTGTAATAAGCCTAATATTTATTAAGTTAATTCTACACATCATGCTACATAACAGACAGTCTTCACTGATGTATTCATGGAGGGTGAAAACCCTGCAGCTACCTGTTCTTTTCTGGAGGAAAGTTGCTATTTCTGGTGAATCACGATATTCAGTTGGCTGATGTTATGGTCATATCGTGATAATGATTATTTATCTATATGTTGCCCAGCCCTAAATAGATTGCATAACTATATAATCTCCATAAGAATGTTTTACAATTGAATAAGGTGCTCAGTGACCCAGTGACCATCAATGTGGCATGATTACAGAATGCAAACTTTCCAACAAATGTTTTTGTCAAACTAGTGTGCTGCTACAAGTGCTGCTGTTAAATATAATTATGAGTTAAATTACTCTCTAATAGAATTATAGTATCAGTCACCAGATAATGGGACAACAAAGAGCAGTAGGTCTTTTTCATGGTTTAGCTAGATGCACTACTTGCAGAGGAAAAAAATACCTTTGGGGAAAAAAGCAATGGCTGTGGTGAGCACCAAACATTTAAGGTTTGGTGTAAAGGACCACTTTAGCTACCTAGTAAGTTATGATACTGATGACAAGTGAGTTGTCCATCCATCCATCCATCCATCCATCCATCCATCCATCCATCCATTATCTATACGTTTTATCCATCAGGGTCATGGGGAAACTGGAGCCAATCCCAGCATCTTGGGGTGAGAGGCGGGGTACACCCTGGGCAGGTCGCCAGTCCACCACAGGGCCAACACAGACAAACAACCATACACGCTCGCATTCACACCTATGGGCAATCTAGAGTAGCCAGTTGATCTAATCTGCATGTCTTTGGACGATGGGAGGAAACTAGAGTACCCGGAGGAAACCCACGCATGCATGGGGAGAACATGCAAACTCCGCACAGAAAGGCACTCTGGTTGACCCCCACCCCCCACCCCCCGTTTGGTTGACTGGTTAAATATGAATAATTCCTAACCTTTCACCCTTAGCTGAGATGATGTCTTTGATCTTCCAACATAGAAAATGACCATGCCAGAATCTTGAGGTGTAGTATTAACAAAGACCAAGATGTGAGTTCTGCCAAATGATTTGATGATGGTTTGATGTGTCTCCCTCAGCTCTGTCCCATCTTTGTACCAGTGAATGTCCATTTCCTCCTCTTCTACTTCCACACAGAAAGCAGCATTTT
Organism: Notoglanidium macrostoma; assembly: GCA_030068235.1. Lineage (NCBI taxonomy): Eukaryota > Metazoa > Chordata > Actinopteri > Siluriformes > Auchenoglanididae > Notoglanidium > Notoglanidium macrostoma. Next base: position 20,560,316 of record JAQQZR010000035.1, on the reverse strand, counting down.
CTCCTTCCAGGACGTCTACTTTTCTGGGCAGCTTTCTCACTATTGTACCTATGAAGAGGGTGCAAAAGTGTAAGTCAACACAAATACAATTAAACTCCATTAAAAAATTAAATTTTTCTGACGAGGACTTGTGTTGTATTAAATCCCAGCTTTAGAAATAGTTCTAAGATATTTACCTTTGACAGTTACCTCAGCTATGCTTCTTCCTCCATCTGGCATTTCACAGAGGTAGATCCCATCATCATCAACTCCCATGTCACGAATCGTGAGTCGGCGCTTTGTTCCCCATTCCTCCATCCCATATTTGGCCCCTGGCTGTAGCCTCCTGTCTTCTAAATACCATGTTATGGGCACAGAATCCTCTGGTACTTCACACTCAAGAATGGCCAGGTCCCGCTCCCAGACTTCAAGGTCATTAAGTGGTTGCTTGAATTTTACAGGTGGTTCTGATGTAAAGAGTGTATAAGAAATGTCTTTATTCTTATGTATGTATATACATGTGTGTGTATGTGTGTGTGTGTGTGTGTGTGTGTGTGTGTGTGTGTGTGTGTGTGTGTGTGTGTGTGTGTGTATACAATACCAGTCAAAGGTTTGGACACACCTACTCTTTTTCATAGGTTTTTTTTTTTTTAGCTTTCTACGTTGTAAAACATTACTGAATACATCAAAACTATGAAGCAACATGTATGGCATATACTGAATTATGTGTTAAACAAAAAAGTGTAAAAAAAAAATTTATAAAAATGTTTCATATTTTAGATTCTTCAAAGTAGCCACCATTTCCCGTGATGATGCAATCGGCATTATCTTACCCAGCTTCATGAAGTCGTCACCTGGAA
>JAQQZR010000035.1:20494927-20542464 GCA_030068235.1 Notoglanidium macrostoma | reverse complement strand
CTATTTACTGTTGCTCTCAAATGCATTAAGAAGGAAAGAAATTCCACTAATAACCTTTTATGTCAACAACCGCTCAAGTAAGTAAAGAGAAACAACGGTCCATCATTATCCAGCCTCTTTCAAAGTCATAAAAATAAAGAAAACAATTGAATTAGAAGGTGACCCCAAACTTTTGACCGGTAGTGTATGCTGTAGACATGTTCATCATTTGAATCAATGTTCATAGTTTTTATGCAATACAAATCCCATGATTTTACCAAGTCATTTTAGAATAGACTATAAATAGCTTGTTGTTCCAGCATTTAGCTTGAAAATATGAAGTTAAACACATGTCTAGATGCTAACGTCATTACAGTAATAAAACAGACCCCCATTGGTGGAATGTAACCAAGTACATTTACTCAAGTGCTGTACTTAAGTATTTCCATTTTATACAGTTTTTCAGATTACAATTTTTCATCCCCTTCCTGTCCAGTGAAAACCGCATATCTCCAAATGTGGTGATTTTGAATGTTTGTGATAAACTGAAGGATTAAGTGTTCCTAATGGGTTTAGAAAATTGTCCTACTTCTTAAGATAAATAAACTGTTTAGTAATCCTCTTGGATTAGCTGAGATATGTATATAGCTGTATATAGAGATTAGAGATATGTGGTTCCCACAGGACAGCGGTGCCACGAACATATGATGATCCTATAGAATATGATGCTTTTCTGTAGCTCAAACTACCCAACAGTATATAAAGTAACTCCAATTATAACCTTAAACATCTACAGCAGTAAATTGCACCGTAAACATTAATGCAGTAGTAATATTAATCCAAAAACCTATACATTTTTATAAATTTAATAAATAAAAAAATGTATAAATAAAGAAACTTATTTTGAATGCAGGGCTTTCACTTGTAATGGAGGATGTTCATAGAGTGGTATCAATATTTTACTTAAGTAAAGGATCTGAATACGTCTTCCACCAACGAGGACCCCACAGGAAGTGATGAATTCAGATGTTTAATTTTAGTCAACATAGTCTTGTCACTCACGCGCCCTTTAGGACCCGGTGGAGGGTAGGGGGTCCTGCGCGTGACTTTTGGCGTTGGTGCTTTTTTCCTCCTCCTCCTCCTCCTCGTCCTCCTCCTCTCTCTCTCTCTCTCTCTCTCTTTTTCCCTTTCGTTTCCTTTCATCACTGCGCTCGCATCAGCTGCTCAGCCGCGGCACACGGAAACGTTGTGCGCAGCGCGCAGACGAACAGAAGCGGATTTCCGTGTGGACTTTTGAAACCGAGATGGCCAACAGGTGCGTGCGCGACTAGTTTGCATTTGTTTTTTGTTATAGCGGGTTTTATGGGATTATAATAATCGCCAATAATTTGACCCTCGTTGCAGGTGGATCTGGTGGCGAGAGCTGCTGCTCCTCTGCGTGGTGGTCTCGCGAGCTGCGTCGCAGGATCCAGGTAAGCGCGAGCGGGCATCACGCGCTAGGCGGTGCTCGCAGGACACTTGTTGCACTTGTTGAACTTATCAAAAAGACGCTGAATGCCTGTACTGTACTGTGCTGTGCACGTCTTGGTAGTTTTCTGTCCTAAAGAGAGAAGGCTTGGATTGGGACAAATGGATGCAGGGTGTATCTTACTAAGCCTGCTGAGATGAACCAGGAGACAGTAAAATATTTAAGAGCACCCGTTCTAACGTTTTAGTGCCAAGCTTCTGTTTTATTAGCACACTTTCCAGTTTTATGGACAGTAGCCTAGGGTGGAAACGTGTAAAACGTCACTCAAATTTAAAATTCAATTCTAAACCCAAATAAAAGTTTCTCTTTTTTTTTTTTGCTGAAATGCAAAGTCTTATTTTTACTTTTTTCCCCATTTTTTTTTTCATCATGGTGGAAAAAGTGCTATAGTGCCCCCTCAAAGTCTATTGCACCGTTTCATAGAAAGGTTTGATTGACCATTACAATACCTGCCAGACATATGCAAGCTGTGTCCAGTCATGCTAGGAGGTTCAGGATCCTTCCTTGTGAGCAAGTGCATCTTGCAAGTGGAGAATCCTAATTAAAGTCAGTAAACATGAAAAGGAATGCATATTTGATCAGTAATGCATTGAAATCAGGACAAGATGCTGCATGCATCAGTGCTGTATATATCAGTGCAGTTTCCTAAGATCAGCTCTACTTGTCACATATCTGACTTTGTAAGAGTTTTTAGATACCTGAAAAAGTATTTGTGTGTGTATGTGTATATATATATATTTATTTATTATTATTATTATTATTTTATTTTATTTTATTTTATTTTTGGGGTATTTCTCTAGAGATACCTGAACTATGAGGTTTCATTTGTTGTACTGTGGGAAGTGGAAAGGATTGACTTATTTTAATGTGAATTATAAAACCACTACTCTTGGTGCCATCCTGCATTTAATTAAGACCGCAATGTCTGTTAGGTCTACGGCTGTCATTTACGAGAGAGAAACTGAGACGCTTTTGTAAATATTTTATTGTAAGTGATCCCTGTGGTCATCATCAATTTACACTGACAAAATGCATAGGACTGGTCTCTGGAAAAGTGGGGGTGGGCATGGAGTAAATTTAGCTGTGTCTATAATACATCTAAGCCAATTACAATAGTTGCATGAAATGTTAGGGTGGTGAGATTGCCTTCATCATTCTTGAAAATAATTGGATGCTTAAGGCACATTTCAGAGGCTTAAAGTTCTCCAGTTGATGGGCAGGGTAACCACTCACAGTCGATCTAAAACTACGTGAGAGAATTGCATTATCCCGTGTCCACTAGGGTCCAAAACTTTGCATTCTTCTTGGCCTCGTGGACAATCCCTTTTGTTATGCGCTCAGTTCCCGTCTCTTTTGAGTGCGTGTAGCCTGAGGCGGTGGAGCAGACCCGGGTGGAACAGCTGTAAGGGGACACCCTGCTGGCACGCTTAATAGACAAATGAAACGATGCATTAGGAATCACAGCAAACAAGAACCCCCACCTGGCACATGTGGATGTCTGAACACGGAAAAACAGGAAGGTCCTGTTGAGAGCCCCACATTTACCACTAACAATACTCTCTTAACCATTAAAGGGCTTCTTAGGACATAGTACATTTGTACACAGCTTTAATCTCTACAGGGTTTCTTCTATGTTTTTGTCTTTTTAAAATTGTATACATTTCTTTTCCGTTAAAAACAATCAAATAGTTCTGAAACACTAAAACTAACAACGCTGTTCACGTTGTGTGAACAAGCTTGGTGTTCGTGAACTAAAAGTGTTCTGTGCAGTATTATTAATCGTCAGTAGTGAACATGAGGTTGGGATGAATAGATTAGGAATGTACTGTTCAGAAATCTGCTGCCTGTATAAAGTACACTATTTTCCTGTCATTGAAACTGCTGACAACCCAAACCTTTTACCTTACTGTTGAGTGCTTTTGACTGTTGTTGTTGACTTGCTTTGTAATTGCATTCTAATTTGATATTCTCTAGTTTTTAAACAGTTTTAATAGCAGAAACGTGCTCACCAGTGTATGTTGAATTCCTACGTTGAAATGATCTACTTTTGGAAATTAATTAAAGAAAAAAATGTTAAAGGGTGTGTATTAAACGTGATGTGACTTGATAACCCCCTTTGAAGACAAGCATACATGCCAGAATCCTTCTGAGTGTCTCAACTCGCTCTGATGAAGGTTTTAAGTTTTAGTAAATAAGCCTGCATGCTAAGTTTGAAGTGTTTAACATTGAAATACTGTTTGCTTTGCAGTTCCTCTCTAGAGAGGAGTCTAGGCATGCTGTTTGAGTGAAGGCAAGGCCTTTGTGCCTGTGGCCAAGTTCCTTTAGGTCAATGGCCGAGTTGACTTGTGTGAAAAGCTTGGAGAGGGCCATGCCTATGGTTGTTTTGCCTCAGCAGGTCCAGTGGCCTCGGTAATCCATGGCTTTTCTAGTTTTCCCTCTGACTTTTCCCACTCACACTTTTTACACTTGTGGGTTCACTATGGTCAAGAATGAATGATATGGGATGTGAAATATATTTTGCTCATTCATTTATTCTGTACCTGAGCCCCCAATCCCTAATAGATGGTATCACTTCAGAGGTGAATGGACTAAATTCATGCCACTTTACTAGAGAGGCCTTAGTCTAATGAGCCCCAGCTGCTTATCGCTTCTGTATTTGTGCTTAAATGCACTAGTGTTAAGACCGTGTGCGCCTTTGTCAATGGTGATTCCGGTGCTTCTTAGATGTGAAATAGTTTGGGATTTACATTGCTGTCAAGTAGACAGCGAGTACTGTGTTTTCTTTTCCCCCTCTCTTTACTCATTCATTATTTTAGAAATTAGTAGTTAGTTAGTACACCTGCTTCCATGCTTCTAAGTGCAGATGAGGAGAGCAGAATTAAGGTCTATGCAGAAATCTGGTAGAACATACTCCAATTCCAAGATGGCATGGTGCACAGAATAAAGCTATGAGATGACCGGTGCATTTACAAATCACTGTTTGTTTCTTTTGCATGTTTCAGTGAGTGATTCATAAGCTGAGTGTAGAGTCATAACTTTATGCCTTGTTATCTTTCTCTGACTTGGGTGCCTTTTAACATTTTATTTCTGTCATAACTACAACTGGGTTTAAGGTCACGCTGTACAAATTAGCTTTTTATGTGATATTGATAGAGGTCAGGTAACACTGCCACTTTATTCTGCACATACTATTGTGTCTTAAAAATAGAGGGATTAAGAGTAATTTAGGATAAGCCTTTACTCTGTCTCTAGGAGTCTTATTGCCAGTAATACCAGTGTTGCTCCATATTTTGGCGTTACATGACTAACGACTGTAAGAATCTTTTTCTATCAAAAGTTCATTCTAGTGAGGTTGGTGCAAAATTTACAGCTTCTGCCGAGGCCAAAAACTGCCGATTTAGCAATATGGAATGCATAATGTATTTCCTTTTAGCCTCCCTTTTGTATTTCTTTCAACAAAACTACCTCTTCAGACTAGAATGAGATACCTAAGCCTCTTTGCTAGAGAGGCCTCAGTCTGGAGAGCCCTGACTAATTTTGAGACCAAAGTCTGAATTCTTCTGTCTAGATCCACTTGTGTGCTTTTACCAGATTGTAGTGGTTCTCAGACATTCCTGAAATGGAAGTTTACACTGTTAGAAAGGACATCATTTGTATCTACAATATGTGCGTATATATACACACATATATGGTTTGCAAGTGAAAGGATATGTTTTAAACAGAGCTCTACTGGCCAGTTGCAGACATGATGCAACAAAATGAGAAATTGAAGGCAAGAGGTTGATGCCGGGCGCCGTCCGAACGTTCACGCTAGTGCTCCATACAGCAAAGAGAGGAATGCAGACTTGGAGATGAACATAAAAAGAGCTGTGTTTAACTGCACAGTTGATCACAGAGCAGCTCACTTGGTCTACAAGATTTCCAGAGCTTTAGTTAAAGGGCAGAGGCATTGCAAATATTCAGTGTCAGGCTTGAGGACATATGCTGTGCTTTGAGCCTTGCCATGTTCCCCATTCCAAACTATCACTAACCATTCCATAGAGAGCTCGAGATGATGCAACCTGGGATGCTTGTCCATTGTGTTCACATGGGTGATAAGTGTAGTTTACAGTGTTTGTGATTAGGTGTAGAGTGTGGATGAAAATTCTTGTCTCTGTGAAGAAGCTCAACGCTAGAGCTGAATTCCCTTCAACCTGTTCATGGTCTAAATTTATGACTCCAATATACATTTACATTTACGGCATTTGGCAGACGCTCGTATCCAGAGCAATATAATTGTCATATTTGCCATCCAAGGAAGATTGCAGTAGCATTGACTTAAGCCAGCCATATAACATTCTAGTTTGTATGCCCATACTCATAAATACCATAGTATAGTCATAAATAGGTTAAGTGTAAGACATGGTCAAACTGTGAGCCAAGCGAACATGTCTTTCCCAAACTGGATAGTAAAACCTCTAGTAGATCAGTGTTTACTTGGCTGTTTACGAGATAGGAAATATTTGCAGCTGTTCTTTAATCGTGTCCAATATTTATATTGTAATGAAATTCTGAGGTTGCATCTTTCATCAACATGTTGATCTACAGCATTAGAACCTTAAAAGTGGTCTCTTAATTTTTTCCTTAGCTGTGTTTTCACTTTTGACTAACTGTTTCGTGCCTTTAGTATATCCAGCTCGTACAGAGATGAAGTTCCAAAGCATTGACTTTCATGCTAATCAGTACCATTGTGCTTGTCATCTCGTAGTCCCTGCCATAACTCACTGCAACTGCATTGTATAGCTGCATCGCATACTGGAACTTCTTTTGCTGTCTCCACAGCTTCTACATTGGATTTCTCATTAATATGGCACCAAAAAATGTGAAAAGAAGCTTTTCTCTTGTTTGGAAAGAGAAAAATTTGGAACTTGCACTAGCAATGTCATGAGAATGACTAGCAAAATAGCTGAACACATCGTAACTCTTTTAATATCTCGCCACATTTAATGCATTTCATCGTGGCGTTTTCCTTTATCTTGTAGGTCATTGAATCTACCGTTTTAAACTCCCAGCCATAAAAACACCTCCACACATCTTTTCTCCAAGTGTCTTAGTAGGATATTTATTGCCTTAACGACTAACTCCACAGATGAACCCATTACCTCAACATTTACATTCTTAAGAAGGCTCCGACTTTCCAACCTGCCCATGGTTCTGCAAATTCACTTGTACCTTCAACTGATTCTTCTGATATGTGTCATCTTCCATTTCCATGTCCATCTTCCAGGCTCTTACTGCTTCTGTTTGTATTCACCGTGTCTTGTCTGTCCTCACGCTCTGCTGTACTCTCCACTAACACTTAGACCGGCATTTGAGCTTAGTGCTGAAAAACCAATAGGAAAACTATAATTATCACCCTAGTGGCATGAAAGGGGGATTTGTAAGCCTTTAGTGCGCACCCAGCCATCACTGGGGCTAATGGGGCACTGTGGGCCCTCTCACTTCTGCTGAAGCCCTTCCTGTCTAGTGAGAAGCCTTCACTTATTTACTCCCTTTAGCTATAATCTCACCAACACTTTACCTGTATGGTGCTATTTGACAAATGACAGGCCACAAGGCTATGTACACCTATAACATGTCTTGAAAATGCATTGTAAGATAAAAGGCACCAAACACAGATGGGAGAGCTTAGGCATTAAGGAATTTCTGTGTGTACTTTGTGACACTTATGATCTGCTGGACAGAGTGCCTTTCCTCCTAAGTAATGACAAGGTTTTTTCTTTTTTTTTTTTTTAAAAAGGTAATCTTTTTACTGACTACATAGATATCATAGCATGTTGTTTTTCCAGCTGCCAGACACATGTTGAAGTTGAACTAGGGGCTTGTTTTAATGTAGAGGACTCCAGCTGTCTTTGCTGTCTGTTCTTTACAGTCACAGCATGAACTTTGATTATTATGGGGAAAAAAAAGATTTTACACCTGGAGGGCTTTGGGATTCTGGTCTTTTCTTTCTGTTTGAGCAAAATTGGTCTGCCAGTCAGAAACTGCTGATTAATAATCCGTGTCCTGTACTTAAGGAGTTTAGATACTGTCTTAATTCATTCAGATCTAATTGAAATACTATGAGCAATGTTTATATTAATGAAATAACTAGATTTCTGTCTCTTGTATTACAAACACTAAGTTAAGATAGTTCAGACCTGGATCCCCAAAAAGCGTGTTAGGGATATATTTAAATCATTTGGTACATTATTTTAAATAATAAATTAGGCATTATTTTATTTTATTTTATTTTGTGATACAGGCATCATGAATGGCGATTAACAGAGTTATATTGTACAGAATAATATTTATAATAATAATGTATTCACACTGGAGAATATTCATTTTCCTGCTTATAAATGGACTTGAACTGATGATAAAATCATATTTAGTTCTAAACACTAAATCTATCCATAGATTTTGGATAAACCTTCATTCACAGTGTAACATCTTTTCCACTGGTGAACTTTATAAAATTGTCTGTATATATATATATATATATATATATTTTAACATTAGAATTGTATTAAAGTTGCTATTGAATATCTGTTGATAAGCATAGATTTACCAGTTCTATTTTATATTATGATGTTGCTCTATATTCAGTGATAAAAGCGCAATCTAAACTTAAAAGGCTGAAGTTTTTTTATCTGGTCCTGCATTATTTCAAGAAGTGCAAAATTGAGTTATAAAAAGTTATAAAACAAGTACCTGCTTCTCTATTTTCAATGTTGTGGGCAGTAGTGAACAAACCAAGTGTAGTTGTACTTACTAGTTGACCATCTGTGCACAATGAACACCTAAATGCAGAATAACTGTTCTACATTACAAGTATGGGGTTTCATTGAAAACATTTATGTGCTGCCTAGTGTTACCTGCAATTATGTGTTTTGATAACAGTGCAGTGAAGTTTTATGAGTTGCAATGTATCAAGTACTTTCGCCCATTATTTGCCTGGTATTCCTTGGACAGCGATTATATTTCTTTTTAATGTTTCTTTCTATTGTAATACACTGTTTTATTGTCTTCACAAACATTTACATGTGCACTTGTGATTGATTACCTTTGTTTCCGGACCTTGAGCATTCAGCAAATGATGAAGTAATGCCAAGGGTCTTAAAAGTGGTTTCCATGGTCACCAGGTGCAGATTTGCCGAACACAAAGCGTTGTTTTGGACCCTATGTAAGAAATAAGATCCCCTCCTCTGGCACTTTGTCCCCCCACCCAGTTTAAAAGACGTTTAAAGGGCCTAAGTGACAGTCTGGTGAACGCAGGTCTGGATGAAACCAAATCCATGAAATCTATACCAGCTGCTTTATTCTCGTGAATGAAAATGGGATTTGAATTACGACCATTCTTTGATACAAAGCTGTAAGGGCAAATGCCAGTAATGTGAAACATGCACTAGGCAAAGACATATCTCCTTAATGCGATATTGATTCTTCAAGTCCCGACCTATCACTTGATGCCAGTTAATGAGGATTTTTATAGGTTGTACTCAAACATGGTGTTCCATATCTTCCATATCCTATTTCCTTATGAGCATTCAAGCTGCTTTGTCATTTCAAGGGATCTTTACATTCTTGCAATTCATCTTCCTTTCACTGACAGCAGCTGCCATATTCCATAGACAGTTCTCTTGTTGCATATCCACACAAATCACACACCACAGGGGAATAAAGGGTGTCCCACCCTCACTCGAGGGAGATTAGCATCAATTGCAGTAAGTCTCTTGAGAGTTCTGGCAATGGGGCCTGGAGTTGGACATGGCAGAAGGTATCCCTTGAGCATGTTGGTTGTTACTGGAAGATTGCCTACAAACCTGTACAGTCTTTATAACTAGCGGTAAGTATTGCTTTTGCCAGTGGTACCTTTTGTTTTGGAGGGATTGTGAAGTGCTAAGATGCATTGACCAGACACATGTTTCTGCCTGCAGCGATGAAGCAAGTGTTGAGTGATGTAGTCAGCTGCCCTCCAATGATTCTTTCTGGTTACAGGAAAGATGAATCAGATTAAAGGGCTTTTAGATGAATGACTTAAGGAATCTTGGCAAGTATTAAACCAGCCAAATGTAATGCTGGTGATTTCCTGGCAGTGCCTATTTTTGAGTCTGGTTATAGTACGCCTGGAAGAGTTCAGATAGAATGGTGGGTTTTGTACTTTGTCATTTACCACAATAGAGATAAGGTAAACTCGGCACCAGCAAAAGTCTTGGCCATGAACTCGGGTGCATACAAAGAATGGAGCCTTCTATTTGTCTCGCTGATGTCAGCCCAGAGAAACCGTGCCACACACTGAGACATGCCGAAGAAAGGTAGGAGCTTATCTCCCCACCTAAGGAAAAAATAAAAAGGCACACCTGCTAGAAATGAATGAATAATCATTTGTGCTGTATCTTTAGGAGTGATCCGTTTTTGGATTTCAAAAGCGTCTCCTGGATGGAGCACAGCCAGTGCATCGGCTAGCACCTACACCAAGGATGGAATTTTAAAGCAAAATCATCCCACTTAAAAGCCATAATTAATGCAAACTGATTGTTCAAAATTATTCATAACTATACAAACACCTGAGTAAAGCTTTAGAACCATTTGTGTTTTAACAAGCAACACTCAGGAACACCTGGAGCAATTTTACTTATTTATTTATTTATTTATTTATTTATTTATTTTTCGTTACAGCAGTGGAAATCAACACACATTATTATCAGAAACATTATTTTTATTATGGAGTTCTTGTAGTTATGAACTGATTTGACTGGTCCTTTTTAAATCCAAACCTCAATACCTCAACGCCAAGTCTTAATAATGTCAACTTCATCCAAAATTGTTCTGTCTGTAGAGCGCTCAGGAGGAAAAAGCACTACGAAACACAAACGATTACCGCACACATGTAAATAACGTTCATGAAGTAAAAATGTGAGGGTCTGTGGAATTTATTTTCTATTAAACGGGAACAAATTAAATTTAAGGACCCTGACTTAAACCCTCGGAGCCTGAGAGGTGGCACCAGTGGGTACAGTTGTGCATTGAAGAACACCTCTCAAATGCATGTTAAACAATCAAACAAACAAAATGTTAAACAGTCAAACAAAATACACACACTCTTAATGGGGAAAAAAGCTTAATTAAAAGCAAAAAACAACATTTTTACCTAGACAAAACACAATTCATGGGCCTAAAAAAGAGAGTGGTACAAAATGCATTTGTTTCCCGGTAACCAACACATACTAAAAAGTCAAGTGCTGGCTTGGTATTTATACGCTAAGCCCTGCTTGTGTTACAGTGCTTTTAACAGCATGCTACCCCTTTGTATCTTTCTAGAGGATAGATTTTTTTCATCTGCTCATTGACTTTTCACGATTCTAGTGATTGTGGTGTTAAAACTAATTTCACATAGTCACTCTTTTGCACAACAGCAATTCTTAAATATTCTCCATCTGAACATTTCTCCATCTGAATGTGTGCAGGTCCGATATCCTGTACTGGATACTCTGAGCTTGGGCTACTGACTAATCTTATTGATAACATCTTGCTTGTCATTGCGTTTGATCGTGTACATGCCTTTTGTTCACATATTTTTGAGGCTGGTTTTTCTAATAAAATGTGACGATACATTAGTTACTCGAGCTCACTTATTTAAGGGTCTGATCCAGTCTTTTTTTAATGAAAAGCCTTTTTTTTTTTTTTTTGTCTGTCTGCAAGCATTTTGAACATCATTACCACTAACTAATATGCCATTTTATGGAAAAGTGACTGTAGTTACATTGCCATTTTTCTTCGCAGGTTTGGGACTATGCCTTATTTGTAAACTTTGCATTTATTAGAAAATGTCACAGTCTGCATGATGATCTTTGCGAGAGTCAACGATGGGATTAATTCCACAAAATTGGCTGTGCTGTGGAATTTGATGCCAACTTTAAAATAGAGGATTTCAGAAAATCAGTTCTGTCTGAGATAGCACACGTACCTTGGCATGACATGTGCAATTTAAGTCTCTATGACCTTGCATGCTAATTAGGAGTATAACTGCACATCATTTTTATTTGCCTTTTTTGGCATGCTTGTATATAATGTGGAATGTAAATATGACTCTGCCCTTTATTGGTAACGATTTAATGAACTTCCACACATGGATGTATATACTTTATTTTGTGATTACTGGATATAATCTACTCTTTTTTTTGGTCTGTTGTTTAGCCAGTATGTTCATCGGTGTGTATTACATGGCATGCATATAAAATATATACAGAATATACATTTACTACAGTATATATTCTAACTTATCTAACGCTATAAAAAGCAGTGTAGTTAGACAATACATTAATAGTGATCTAAAATGGTAAAACTTATTAAATTTAAAGTACCAAATGGGTTGCATGTGACACCATTGAGTCCCAATATGTACAGTATATGTTGTGCCAGGGTGTCACTGTTTAACCATAAAGGCAAAAATGTCAAAAACTCTTTAATTTTCACTCAGTGACCTGTTTGCCATTTATCTTAGATCCTGATGTGATTTTGGGAATTTACTTGAGCTTCCATTCATTCTTATAAAACCAGATGAAAGGCAGAACCACTCTTTTCACTTACACAGCATAATCCACAGCCAGCTAGGCATATAAATAAAGTTAAATGCTCCAGCACTTGCTGGTATTTCAAGTGAATGTTGAGTGTGCACTCCAAGGGACTTGTGCAAAAGTCTGTTTGTCTTTTGTGATGATTTATAGCCATGAGAATAAACAGTGAGCATTAAGGAGAAAGAAACACTGGGCTGTGACCTTGATGGGAAATTACAGTGCCTGAGTTCTGAAAGTCCGTAAACTGATCAAGAGACGTACCTGCTCAAGCATGTAGCACGGTCGCTCTTAATTGGAATCGCAACATTTTTTACCTGTTTATATCTAAAAAAAATGCCTTGATCCAGGACAGCAGGAATCACTGGTATATTTCAATGGTATTTCTCTCGCTCTCGCTCTCTCTCTCTCTTTCCCGTACATACAGTTATATAGAGCGCTCCTTAGTTTGACATATATGTACGGTTTTACAATTGGGGTCAAGAAAAGGAACCTCAACCTTATCCAGGAAAAGGGCTATAATTTATGAACATAGTTAGAGAAGATGGAAATTACTGACCGTGTAGGCATAAATACCTGGCCAGTGCGTTCAAGCCCATTTTAAGACTAAACCTTCCTATATCTCACAGTTATTGCTTAAACAAGGAAGAGAGATCATAAAGAATTGTTACTTCCTACAAGGAAATGTTTCCAATAGTACTTTTTTAAAGAAATGTCCAAGGCTAGGCCACACTTAAAGAACTGCTCTTGCAAACAAGTGCTTCTTAGCCTTTATACACTGGCCATATTAACACTCTTCTGTACATTTACATTGTCTTATTTGGTAGAAACGCTTTTATCGAAAATAACTTCTAGGATCTAGGGTTAGATCATAGGGATATGCAAACAGATATTAAGTATTTATGACTTTAATTTAGTTGAAAACATTATGGTCCAATACTTTACGTTTAACATATCAAGATGTAAATACCATACCAGGGAATTAAAGCTGAAACTCTGTTCTCATATTCATCTTTTGATCTCAAACACAAATGTCTTCAGTGCACAGGAAAAAAAAAAAAAAAATTTTAATTGGCTTTGCTGTTCCGATACTTTTGGAGGGGACTGTTCATTTGAACTAGGCAAATGAATGTTAGTTCATGCTCTGGGGATCAAACACGCAACTGGCGCCTTAAGCACTTTCCCTATGCTGCCTCATTAACATGAGTACAGTAAATTCAGGACTACTGAGGCCATCCGAAGCGAATCATGCAATATATGAAATCTGTCTATATAAATATCAAGGTTTCATGTTATCGTCAAGCCGCATATACAGATTACATGTGGTGTTGGCACATCTGATCCAGAAATCCCAAAAAGGATTTCATGTATAAAAAAAAAAAAAAAAAAAAAAGGAACCAATGTATAACTACTTACATTATCCTGGAGTTCATTAAGCTGAAGAACTTTTGGTTATGACCCAAAATGATTTTTTTCTCTTTGGAGACTTGGTGACTGACAAGGGAATGCTAAGAATGCTGGCTACCTGTCCGACTTGTCCATGAGTGTGTAAGGAATGGTAAGATTCAGGGATCCCGTTTCATTAGATGTAACTACATTCAGGAATGTGACAAACTGTTGTCTGCATCTCAAAAATGAAAAAAGAATAAATATGGATACAAGCAGTGTATGTTTTACTGCTCCACAGGGTTTGGGATTCAGCAGTACTCTGTATATGATATAGAAGAAATCCTTTATATAGACAGTTTAATTGCATTCAAGCTGTTGGTAAACAATACTTTGCGTCCTCAGCACTTTGTAATTGGTGTCCAAATCAAATATGTTGCCATTGTAAGAGTAAACAGTTCTAAATGTTTATAGACAGAGTCATAAATGTTTATAATAATGTTAATGATGAAAATGATATTAGTGGTATTTGATGCGTTTGTTGGCTTTAGGCTTTATCACAGTTTTGCATGGGACAAGTAGGTCCATTTGAGTTTTTACCTAATCCACTTTAAGCCATTAGCCTGGCCAACTCACAACATCAGTGAAACAAAAAGCCCAAACTGTTTCTGGCAGTTGGCACTGGAATTCTGGGGCCACACTGTTCTGTAAGTCCAGGGATCAGGTATAATTAGTACAACCACTGAAAATGACAATGGCAGGGTTTGTTCTTGGCGATATTTGCTTTTGTCCAGTCTTCCCTGCAAATGGACGATGTCACTACCCACAAGTGGATGATGCAGAAACCCGCCTGATTCCACTAGTTTCCACTCAGCACAACTCATTAGTTGTTTGAAGACTGAGACCAGTCGAATAAACGGGTTTCCATCTTTTGTTGGAATGAAAATCTGCAGTCACACATTTACATTTATGTCATTTGGCAGACGCCCTTATCCAGAGCGACTTACCTACATCTTATTTTATACAAGTGAGCAGTGAAGGTTAAGGGCCTTGCTCAAGGGCCCATCAGTGATAGCTTGGCAGTGCTGGGATTTGAACTCACAGCCTTCCGATCACTAGTCCAATGTCTGTAAGTTCCCACTCATAACATAGCGTCCTTCCTGAAGTTCAAACCTTCTCTGATCTTGCAAGTTGGCTGTAAATGGTGGCATTCATTGTTCCTGGCTGTCCTTCCCAAACGAACTGGCAATTGAGTCCTGTGTTGCTGGATGAAATTGTTTTCAGATCTGCTTTTTTATCCAAAGTCCATGAAGCATTTTCGAAATATAGCGCTCTCAAAATGACAACAGGAATTCTGTGTTCTTGTTGAGCACAAATTTTTTTCCTTCTGCCCCAGCAGATTTGTCACCCCCACACAATCCTAACGTGGCAATGCTTCTGTGTCCTATAAACAGTCATTTATAAGTGATAACAGGAACATGTTTCATAGATTTTCCATAACATTAAATATAACTTCTCGTACAATGTGTCATTTTTAAATAAGACATGTTGGCGTTGATGAATTGCTGTGCTATAAGAGGAATAAAATGCTTTAGGGTGTCAGGGTGTCTGGTGTGGTAATGTCTTTGAATATTTTTCTATAATAACATGCCCTGTCATGTTTTATTCTTTGTCTCAACGCAGGTACAACAGCATGCCTATTGTTTTTCTGTTTTCTGTCATTTAATCTTTAATGCTTATTTAATTGCCAGGAATTAACATTTCAGAGTGCTTAGAAGGTTCCTGGCAGCAAAAGGCATGTCCTACTTCTACACAAGGATGCATGGAGTATTTTATGCAGCGTACATTTTGCTTGAGCAAGGTGCTAATTTCTACGCTTATGTCTGAGAGTTTGTGGATTTCAGTGTTTCTGTTCTTTACGACTCTACTATGTGTAGTACGGTTGGTGTTCCTTATATCGCTGATTAGAATGCCATGTAATTCCTCTGGATGAGAATCACCTCATATGTATTGGACCAAATGTATTGGATTTGTTCCAACTAGATCAGAATAATTTTTCCATCAGATGCTGGAAATCCATGCTGTGAGTAACTATTTGGATTAGTTTAAGGGGAAAGCTTTACAGAAGAGCTGACCTTGAGAATGTAAAAGTCTGCCAGAACAAGCAAAGAATGCTCCATTAAAGACTGTACATTAACCGAATACCCCTCCGTAGTTTTTTTTTTTTTTTTTTTTTTTTCCTGCTCAAAATGAACTTTAGCCCTTCCTCGTGATCCTCAAAGCATGAAAAGTTCCATTACCTGTGCAGTGCATTGACAGCATCAATGTATGTATCTCTTTGTTTACTTTGCTGTTAAGTTTTTGCACTCTTGGGAAGATAAACCAACTTCTGAATCTGATCTGACATCTGAGTCTTTCACAAGCTCTCCAGTGATAACAAGGTCTGCCTGTAGAATGCATGGCCTGAGGACAACATTCAGCCTGCCAACTACCATCGAAGGATGAGCCCAAAGGGTGTGGTGTCCTCCAAGATGACATGAAGTGCTGGAATGTTTCCAGGATTTTTATGCGTCACCAACAGTTCATTACAAGGTTAAAAGTGAACTGATAATAAATCGTCTCTTAATCCTCATGTTCGGTTTACTGGTTGGATGTCACATTGACCCGGGCTTTTTTTTTTTTTTTTTAATTCAGAAGAAATGATTGTAAAATAAATTTTAAAACATCTAATACACCTAATCTTAATGTCACTGATTAGCATTTTAGGCATTACTAATAAAATCTGTATCCCATACTTGGATATCCTTGGTATTTTTAGGTCAAAGTGAATATATATGTATTATTTAAAAGAAAAATCATTTATATTATAAAAATTAGGTTTTAGGATTGTTGCCAGTTTGGGAAAACATTTAGACAGGTAATTTTAACACTAATGCAACATAAACCTTGATGGTCTCAGCGGAGCTTTGGGAGAAGCTTTGGTTCTGGGAATTTTATGGTGGGAATACTGAGTGCCGATTATTGGCTCCAGCCCTGAGGGAAGAGACAGACAGGTCACTGCTATCTTGTCCTGTCCGATGTTGCTCCTTGCAAAGTTCCCCCATCCTTTTCAATTGTAGGCGGCGTTCTTCCACATTCCTGCCATGCATTCCTCCTGCCAGTCTGCACCCTCAGACAGCACTATCCGGTTACAGAATGTCATTCAGTTCACCTGATCCGTGCTAAAGAGCGAGGCGGACATTTACTGAGGTTACTTATTTAGCTGAGTTCTCAGCCATGTCCTGGAGCTAGCCAAATGACCATCAACAACCATGAAGTCATTTTCTAGATGTGCAATCTGTCCATTAGCTCATACCACATTGCTTTAAAGGGACAGGATGGGTCTCTTAGAGCTGAATCTCTGTTTATCTCTCCCACACTATTGTGTAAGCAGTTGAGGCTGTATTGTATATTAAAGCTAAAATTAAAGTCTGTGGGAAAGGCCACACTCGAGGGTTGGAGGGTTAGCCGTTATAGGCTGGGTTCTACTTGGAACTTTTTAAATGGAAACCTTTTTTCTATAGGTTTCTGCATAGGTTTCCCCAGTGGAGCTATAAAAAACAATCTCATGGAATCTAAGGAACCTTTTCTTAAGAGTACATGCATGTGAATAAAGCTTCAACGGCTAGGAATGAATTTGTCATGAACAAATTTCAAATTGTTGTAGGACACCTTCATGACGCTTTGGAGGCAGTTTTAGACAAAAATACAAGAATTCTGGTCATATTTTATTCATTTGGTTATTCTTAGTTTTAGTAAGGAACAGTTCTAGTTAATGAGAAGTAAATGCTTTTGTCTTTTTTTTTTTTTATTTTATTATTATTTTTTTTTTACTAAAATTTCATGTTCCCAAAATGCAAATGCAATAATTTCCTAATATATTTATTTATTTTAAAAACTTAGCAATATGACTATATGTTTCTCCAAACTGCAAGGCTTTATGTATGTATTTTATATGTAGGATAATAATTTAATATAATATAAATAATGTATATATTTCTGTAAAGCTGCTTTGTGATCATGCCCGTGGTTAAGGGAGCTATACAAATGAAATTGAATTGAATTGAATGCATGCCCGTATATAATATAATTTGCAAACTAAATGTACAAAGAAGACGGGAAATTTTGTTTTAATTCGTTATGGTAAAAAAAAAAAACATGTTTTTGTCGTACATTTTCATCAACAAAATGAATACTGTGATGAAGTGTTGTGAAACAAATCAAACTCTTATCATGTCTGGAGTTTATGGTTCACTTGCATAAGCTTATAGTAGATTTCAGATCATTGAAGCATTCATAAATGTTAAGAGCTGAGGAGACAAACACAACAGAGGAATTTATTCATATAATCCTTTTTTTTTGTTCCGCTTGAAGACGCGAACTTGAAGGGCACCGAGAGCAAATGTTCTTAATAGGAGATGCAAAAAGTGTATTTCTGTGATCGACATAGCTGTTTCTCAGAAAGACATGCTGTTAATAGAAATCTGCAATTCAGAGAGAACAGTTCCAGTTGTACATACCTGTCCATGTCAGATAGTAGTCTTTGTTATAGTTAAGGGAAAGCACAGAGTGTTGCTTGTAATAAGT
Source organism: Notoglanidium macrostoma (assembly GCA_030068235.1). NCBI lineage: Eukaryota > Metazoa > Chordata > Actinopteri > Siluriformes > Auchenoglanididae > Notoglanidium > Notoglanidium macrostoma. The sequence continues at coordinate 20,524,350 of JAQQZR010000035.1, read as the reverse complement.
CTGAAGTTATCAGATGCAAATCAGCCATGACTGCCTTTGAAGTTTCAGTCCAAGGGTAAAATTTCAAAGTAGCCACGGCTTTGCCCAACCAGAGATATCTTTTAGGGCTACACTGATTTGGTATCGTTGGCCTTCTGACGTTCGTCTTGTTTAAGCTGAAAGAGGTGCCGGACCACCAAAACTCATTTCAAAATCCGAGAATTTCCGAACTTGCATATGAGATGGAATTTAAGCAAGTAAAATATTCTTGGAAGAAATTCATTTATTAATGTTCAACAGCCACTTTATCTTTGTCGTGGATGCACTGGATAAAGAGCCCATCCCGGGAACGCTGGTGGAGAGGTGGGAATACACCATCCCAGGACACTGTGTGCGCACACATTCACACAGTGATTCAGACACATTCATACAGGCAATTTGGAGTAGCCAATCTACCTACACGGATGTTTTCTGGGAAACAATAACCTCACCTGGGAAGCAATGAATAACAATCGGAACCGTATAGGCTTGCGTTATATCTTTTATTATATATATATATATTATATGATCTTCTAGATCAGTGTATTGAATGTAATTCTATCCAGTTGAATTTGTAGAGCACTTTTAACATGGTCACAAAGTAGCTTTACAGAAATCAGGATGTAGATTTATATTTCGGTCCCCAATGAGCAAGCCAAAGGTAACAGTGTTTTTTTTCTTTTTTTGTAATCAGCCATCGCTCTTCCACCGTTGTACACTTTAAGTCAGAATGTACTCCGTGTGCTCTTTTTAGAGTCTTGAGTATCCGAGTGATGCTGTTCGCTGAAGAACAGGTCAGACGTAGGCATAAACTATTTTTGGTTTGTGCCTTCTATAGGAAATCCACGTGGGAGAAGCAAAAGCATCCTTCAGGGTGTCACGCCTTCAATTTTTTTACATGGTACATTTTGTGCTTTGCTTACATTCCCATTGAAAATTCAGTTACGCTTTCAGTTTTTATCTTTCCGCCGAGGGGGCGCAGTTTTTGAAATACTGTGAAATCTAATGCGGCCTGACATGAATCACAACTATGTTTTGTTGTGAAGCATTTATCTGTTTGGCAACTTATTTGGCAGTGCATTTTGACATTATTCTTGCAATTAAACATTTGGCAGTGGAGCAAAATACATGCAAAATACCTTAATGCATTTTCTGGTTGTGTTATGCCCCAATTAGATTTCATGCTTTCATGTCCTTATTACAAAACATCCTATGTTCTGGCTGTTTTTTTTTTATTTCTGCTTGTTTTTCAAACCCGATTATGAATAGTTCATTGTCGCACTTGAGACATGGAGACAGTAAATAATAAATGTAGGCATCTTGCCATACCCCTGAAGCTCTTTGACGTTACGTCTCATGCCCCTTATAACAAGCCACAGGACATATCCCCAGTCAGTAAATGGAGGTTTGTACTGTTCGAGTTTGCTTCTTGCCATGACTCAAGTCCTTCTGTTGGCCTGCTGATTCATCCGCGTTCCTCTCATAAGCTTTGAAATGTAGTTCGGCTAGAGCCCAGCCAGGCTGAGGTTCCTATCCATTTCATCTCCTTAGTGAAGCACAAGCTCAGTCAGGAATGCAAGGGCACATAATGGTGCACTGCTTCACCTCTGCACCGTCTTAACACACTGAAGCAGGGGATAAAAGGAGTCAGAATGGGGGAGGTAAAGTACTGAAAAGCATAGGCAATTCTGGGGTGCGCTAATTTATGTGGGTGTTTATGGCTATTAAAGGAGGCTTTACAACGTGTTCAATATGGCGAAGTGGTCCACAGTTATTTTGGCTGAAACCGATTTCCTGTTGGAACGTGGACACGCACCAAAAGGAGGCAATGTTTACTAGCTATCTTTCTAGTTATATAACCTCTTTATAGTTTAAAAAGACCTTAGTCGCAGCTGGCTAACTTCATTTTGTCTGGCATGGTATTGCCAACGTTAACCGTTCAGCTCAGCTGGCCACTGTCAAGTTTGGAAATCCCTGGATTATTTATGCTCAGCAGCATGATGTTTTACCGAGGCATTAAACCTGATTACACTGTTTTCCTGTGTGCTGCTTTCTTTTGAACATCTTAGCTATACAATCTAATAACCCTGTGCTGTAGTCCAACGCTGCCACTTTTGTCGTTTGTCTCTCAGGAGAAAGATGGGGCTTTGGAATGGTTACATACTTTCTTTTAAGAGTGGACTTTCATATGTGTGTAGTGCTTGGCCTGAAAGAACATGATAAGAATTCTCTCTCTTTCTTTCACTCTCTCTTTTTAGTACAAATCTTTTGTTCATGGAGGATAATTAGGCTGGAATGTATTCCCTGCAGGGGGGCATTTGGTTTGAATGAGTGGCAAAGAATGCCAAAAAAGGGAAAGGAATGAGAAGGAATAAAGGTCTCCCCTACTCGATCTGCCCCTTCTGTACACTCCGTGTGTCTAGCTGGGGGTTTTTTCGCTCTCTTTCTGCCCATCAACAGTCTCTCTCTCTCTTTCTCTCTCTCTCTCTCTGTCTCTCACACATTCATCCTTTCTCCTTCATCTTTGGCTTCTTTAAGTAGACACAAGTGTCTGTGTCTTACATCCGGTCACTGGCTTGTCCTTTTTCTGTTCTTGCACTGTCCTCCACTGACTCATCGAGAACCCCCTGACACCACCATTGTCCAAACCCTGGCTAACAGTTTATGCATGTCTAGATAGCTATGCTAATGAGCAGTCAATAAATGCCAAAACCTCATTTCCTCTCCCCTTCACTTTTGTTCCGTCTTGCACTGCTCTGTCATCTCAGAACACTGAATCCCCTGGATCTGGAAAAAAGCTTTCAAAACACTTTTTAATACATTGCGTAGGGGGAGATATGCAAGACAGAACGCTACTTTAGCTGCTGTAGTGGATATTGATGCATCCGGCCTGTTTCCCCAGGGAAAGTGAGTCAGCCTACGGGGTTGCTGGCGGATGCATATCAGTGCCAGGTGACACCCTGATGGCTTGACCATTTTGGCAATCCTTCTCCAGCGAAGGTGGATGACTCTGAACACTTGCGTTCTTGTCTTTGTCTCCTTTCTTTTATTCCAGCTCTGAGCTCGAGCAACCAGGCAAGCAGGCCTAAGGAAAAGCCCCGCAGCAAAGGCACTTAATGCTTTTTCATGCTGTATTATAGCACCTTCATCCTTCTCCTGGAATTCCGTCATTTACTGGTGCTAAGATGAGGGGGTTAATCTCATCACCTTGTTCTCAGAAAAGCTGTGTTTTCAATACGGAGAAGAATGAACAGACCAAGTTAGAGCCTGTCTGACAGACTAATTTGGGCATTTTATCGCCTGGAAATGCTGAAAATGACTGGCAGGAGGGCAGAAGAATGCTGAATAGCGTCTAGCTACTGGGAGATTTTTAGGGGCCTACTAACTGCTCAGGCTTGTTCCTAATATGAAGGCTCTGTATGTGACAGCAACATTAAACCAGGCGTCTTCTTTCTTTAAAACTGGTCTGAAGAATGAGTCCTGGGCCGAAGTAGAGTGACCGCCCCAGTCATGAGCTGGCTATGGCCATGTGACAATGCGTATCTGTCAAGATTCAAGGTTGATTAAAGAATATTTATGAAGGTGAGGCAACTTGACTTATTTAAATACTGAAAACTTTCAGGAGCTCACCGGGGTTAAACCAAAATAAGGATGCAGTCCTAGTGTGCATTAATCCAAGGTATCTAATGCAGCTAGCTTATGCACATCATTTAAAATCAACTCTCTATGAGTATAAAGAATGAGCCTGTAGTGTAAGGGTGTGAACATGCACATGTGCACTTTTCATGGCTACTGTAAACCGGGGAAACAGACAAGGTTAAATAAAAAGTTCCACCAGTTCCTTGATTAATTAATCCTATGTAGCTCGACCCATTTCAATAACAGTATATGTTCCAAAAATATGCACTCGTACTCGCGTTTGGTCTGAAATAAAACGGTATCGATGCATCCCTAATATAACTGATAACATTGCGTCTATGTTATCGGTTGAAATGCATTTTACCACCAATTAGAGGGACTTGATCGGTTCTGGTGCAGTTCCAGGACCGACAAGCCCACGCTGCACGGATATGCAAACATTTTACACATTGATTTTTTTACTATTAGGCATGTGATGTGTCGGGACTCTGCTACTGAACAGCTTGTTGAGTCCAAAGCAGAACATATCGAGGATTTATTTGTATTGCTGCACAATTCTGGAGAAGCGAAGAATTCGCACAGCGTGGGCGTACTTGTGTGTAAACTCCTCTCCCAGGTTTAAATGTTTGTGCCTCAGCTCTTGCACGCAAGCGCATCCGTGGGCCAGTCAGCGGTGTATGAGCACACAATGTATTTGGGAGTTTCCCGTGTGTGAGGGGGAGCAAGACACAAATTATGTGACTCATGTCTTCTTTACTGACTCACAGTCTGATGCCTTTGAGACATTTTAGTTCTTTTTGTATAATTGCTTAAATGGCTGCTCTCTATTTTCTGTTTTCAATGTGTTTTGTTCTTCCGTAGCCTTTGTAAATCATACCAATCCTTTAATGTATACAATGAAGTAATGTAGCATAACTACATGTCACTGTCTATGTCCTTTTGACATTTTCTGTATCACTTTTTAAGATGTACCAACAAGCTCTTGAGCATTTCTAGATCTTCCACAGTTTCCACAGTTCCATATTTCGTACCATTTTCATCACCAGTGTTCTTCGTTTCCCTTTACGTTTTCATGTTCAATATCTGCGGATTTAGAAAACAAAGACTTACTACATGTTCTTTGTTTATCCTGCCATTATTTTGAAGCCATTTTTTCAGGTCCTAGCAAGACTACAAGCACGTCATGTTATCTAAGACAGCAGACGGCAGTTCAGCCCAATTACTTTGATTATAAAAGCTATAGAAATATGTGTACTAGGAGCGCAAACAGAACTCCGGTAGACACAGTCTACATCAATTCATGTTCGAACACATCAGTGGCTGCTGGCTTAAGCCAATCCCTCAGTTCTACTCCAAGTTCTCAGATGTCCGGGGCCGATTTAAACAATGCGTTTCGAAGGGCATTTAAAAGCGGTAATAAAATCAAAGGCACAAAAGCTTTTTTGTTAGAGCACAAAAACTCAGGCAGAGCAAATTATGTGGGCAAACAGACAACAACCTGGAAAGTTCAACTCGAGCGCGGATGTGTGTGGTCAAATTAAAGACACATTGAGCAAGCTGAGCATGAACCGCTCTGCAGCGGACACTTTCTTACATCAAAAGTGTCATAACTATGGAGTAGTTGCAAGGTTTTAACAAAGTGAGATAGCGGGTAAATATTGGCGGTTGAGCGCGTGTGGCCATGTTCCTGAGGATTTTCCTGAAGTGTGTGGGCCATTAGTTGAGGTGTATACAACAACCTTTTTGTGTTTAAAATCACTGGGAGAACAGTTTGAAAGCCAACAATGCTACAGTTATATGTGACCACGAGCCAATTGAGCAAAATTGCTCTTTGGGTGGGAGGGATGGCATATTCTCTTGCATCTTACCCCTGTCAATCACAGAAACACTGGCCAATTGTGGGCAAAGTCAGTATCTATGGTGGTCCCCATTGAAAGACAATTTGTGTCCAATGCTGTGCGTAACTACAGAGTAATTTCGGTTCTTTTCTTGGTAATTTCCCATCACATCCGTGGTAGGTTTTGATTTCAGCAGTTTTGTCTAATCCCCGCATTCTGATCGCTAGCTAGCTGAATTGTTAGCTGGATTTATTAGTTAGCTTATGCTTGCTATCCACACTCCCTCATTTACTTGCAGCAGTCACAACACACTTTTAAGTCTGGTTTCATTTGAATACCCAATTAGTACAACCATCAATAAATGACTCGTATGTGATTTTTTTTATTTATTTATTTTTTTTTTAATATATATATATGAATTAAACCTGTAGTTGATGTCAGATCGATTGTATTTTAGTGCTAATAGGTTCAATAAAACAGAAGAGAGGAAGAGCTAGAAGGTGAGAGATTGCCCATTTCCATAGGACAGAGTGCGTTTTAGTAGAAAGGGCATGTAGGGGACATCCATTCAGCCACAACCAACACCATTTTCTACCTTTCCATCATCCAGCTCTTCTTTAGACAGCTTTTTGTTCCTCTGTCCCTGAAGAATGCACGGTCACCTCAAACATTAAGCCCTCGCCTGAAACTTTGCTTTAAAGTCGTCATCCAGACAGCCATCTGGAAATGGAGTGGAACAGAGGATTTGAGGGAAGATGAATCCCAATTCCAGAGGGAATGAACACACTGGAAGCAGTAAACACCCCTGACATGTTGTTTTCTGTTAAAGAAAACAGTGGTGTCAGGGCTAGAATTAGAGCCCCGGTGCAGATGTCACTGAGACGCTCGTTGACATTTGGGTCATCCGGCCCAGATGTTGAGCCGTCCGTTCATCACCTTCTCTTCCATGCTTCCGCATGCAATGCGCAGCCTCACAAAGGGGTGAGAGTAACAGAGGGTTGACAGTGCATACAGTGTGTGTGATAGTAGAGCCTTTTCATTCATACTGTTCAGTTTGTCCGTTATCGTATCTGCCCCCCTTCATCATCTTTGTGAGTCGCACACACTCACAATCCCGACTGAACACTCTCGATCCATCTCTCATCCATTCCCACCATGCCAACTATAATTACATAAGCTGTTTTTCCACACTTCGGGCCTTTTTCCCCATCCATTTTCAATCTTCATGGGAATAGAACACATAAGTGCTAAGTGTGTTGTTGTTGTACTTGGTACTGGTCATGACTCAGAGGCTTGTGTGCAGGTGCTGAGGTTTATCTGTAGTGTAATCCAAGTGTAGCTGCATTCACGGCTACATTTTTTTGAAACGGTGAGTGCATGCCTTAATATTTTATACTCCTTTAAAAACTCAAGGCTGTTCAAAGATTGCCTCGCCCAACAAATACACAGCTGCTGTGATCAATGAGCCCCTTCCCCCTACTCCTGCTGAATGGAGATTTAGAGCCTATCCCTCTCTCGGTGTTCCGCTTTAAAGACAGGACTTTGTGCACTGAAATGTGGTGGATTGCAACACCGAGGTCAACATGGCTATTGTTCATGCGGCAGAGGGCAATGCAGGGCCATGGAGGAATTGCTGACTTTCACCTAATCATTTGATACTCTATTTCTCAATGAACTCTTTCTTTTGTTGGAGGAAGAAAAAAAAAAAAAGTGTGTGCATGTGTTTATTCCTTTCTTTTTCTTCTTCTTCTTCTTCTGTTTGTTGGCCAGTTCAAATATGCACAATGAAATTTTCTGCTCTGTTTGGTTTAACCGCACCCCACCTTTTGGGACTCTCTTGAGAAATACCATTTGTTAATTATGAACCAGCAGGTGGAGTAAGTCTAAGCTCTTTCCTCAGGTAAATCATTATGACCGACCAATGGTGCAGACGAGACACATGACATGACAGGGTCTCACCTTCCAGCTCGGCCTGTGTGCGCCCCATGAGAGATCAGACACCACAAAGTGGAGCACTAATGCTGTGTTAATGACCGTCCTCATACAGCTGCCCTCTGTAATGAGGTCAGTGTTGGACTGGCTGAACTCGGTGCCCCCCTGAGCCTGCTCTCATCGGCTCTCCCTGCTGGTGATGCAGAGGAAATGACACCCTGGGAGCTATTATCGCATAGGGAGGCAATTAATCAGCTCGCTGTTATACTAAGTACATACACATTTACAGTAGGAGGCAATTTCAATGCCACTAGGATAACATGGAAGACAATACAGGAGTTCAACATGTATAGCATGACGAGACAAGTCAGGATTGTTCTCCAGATCTCCACTTTCTTTTTAAATAAGCCACAAACATAAAACAATAAAGGTACAGTATAAATACAGACTAAATAACTACAGAGAACAGGCTAACTCTTCATGAACGCAGGAGCATAAGGGTGGATCCTCTTCACGCCTTTCAGTCAAGTATGCATCAGCTTTTGTTGAAGTCAGAGAGATCTGGTTTCTCATTGCCTTGGTAACAATAATAAAGGAGTTCAGTGTTTTATGTGGTTAACTTGTGCCAGTTAGGAGATGCCGTAATAAAAGAAAGCTCATGCTTGTGGTTTGGACGGCAGTGTCTTTGGATCACTGCTGGAAATAAGGTGATTGAGGGGCTTTGGTTTGTTTGCTTTACCTGTTTGTTCAGTGGGACGTGCTGCTTAACTTTGTCCTGACTAAAAGCAGTATGCTAGAGTTATACACAGCCAGCACATTACTATAGCTGTAGGGCGGGACATTTAACCATATATTAACCACTTTTACATTTTTAGCCTTGATTAATTAAACTCCGTATACTACGTGGCTGTTGAATTCTCAAATCTGATTGGACGGAAGGCGGTGATTAATTTTCTATAGTAGTAGCGCTGACAATGGCGCTGGCCGCAAGTGCAATTAACGTGCTCTTTAAACTGTGTTATCCTTTCTATAATAACAACTTAAAAAGCGATTATTCCACGTATCGGATTAAATAACGTGTGCAGTTGTTTATATGGTGTAAGGAGACGTATATTTGGCATTTGTGGAAGGAGACTCCAGTGTCAGTCAGAGGTCAGGCTGTCGTGGCATTGTGTTAAGACATTGTGCTGTCTTAATGACTTCACGAGTGAAGTAGAGAGAGGCTGAGGAATTAAATGTAGCTATAAATGGATAAAATATGCAATGTGTTATTTAACATTTTTTTTTTTTATCGTTTTCATTGACAAATCGCTATGATGTCAGAGGAATCAAACATTCGCTATTATTGAAAAATAATCGTCGTCTTGGTGGTAATGGTAACACGTCATCCCATTGTTGATGATTATAACAGTATGACTGATTTTGTTTGATTTCTTAACTGCAGTATTGGTGTTTGATTTGTTAGCCGATTTAAGTTAAATATTAGCATTAAATCACAAGGTCTTCTTTCTAAATCTAAATCTAAATCACTAAATAAAAAAGAAAAGAGGGTTCACTGGTTATTCAAAATAATAAATGGAAAACGTACAGTCGAAGTGCGGTATTGTGTTCCTGATGTCATGCAGCCCTGTGCTACTGTGTGCTCTGGAGCCACATAGTATTTTCATGATGTACGTTACTAACTTATAAATGTGACCAGAAGTGAACCATTGTCTCACAGCATGGTCATCTGTTTTCCGCTGCCTCTCACATCTGTCTCTCTGCTGCCTAATCGCAGGCTTTGTGCACCAGAGTCGCCTGAAAACACAGTGCATGCTGTATGCTGACAAGTCCTATTAACACGGCTGGTGTGTATGCATGTGTCTCAGTGTGCACATGTTTAGACAGGTGTGTTTTGCCCCTGAGGGACACTCGTAATCTTCATATCTGTATTTGCTCTCCCATTTTGTGGTGTGTGACTTTAGGTTTGGTCGGCCCTGGGATAGAACAGAATAAGTAATCAGATGCTGGAGTGTATTCAGGATGAGTTGTAATAACGGCAGTGTAATTTTTTTTATCGTGTCCGTGTAGGTGATCTGTCATACATACAAGACTGATTTAATACTGAAGGCTTAGGAAATTCTAAGATATGTACAGCACCAGAGATTTACACTGCTTCCAGCTAAACATTTGTTTATTTCTGTCATTGTGTAATCCTTTAATTACTTATTGGCCAATCTTCCCCTTGAAGCTCTGAAATAGATAAAATCTCTTCTTTTCTGCTATTCTTTTCTTTTCTGGGAGGTGACAACAAACCAAGGAAACTCGCACAGCCACCCTGAGGGCATGTGGAGCTCGGAACAGGCGAAGGTTCAGACTCGTTCCTCAGTTTTACTACTTTCCTGTAGGTTATACTGTAGTAACTGAACAATGGGTTGCAGTTCCTGAAAATGAAGAACTGAACTGAACAAACAGAGTACATCCACTGCGCTCCGTAGTCCTGTAATTGCGATCGCAATATCCTGTGCAATCATTCTCTATTGTAGGTCTGGAAATTTTAAGAACTAGATATGTAAGTGTAGTAAGTTATTCAAATGTAACAGTTTGTTTAAATTTATTTCTACCTATTTTAGTTATCCACCTAACAGGTAATAATAACAAATAGCTTGAAATAGCAATAACTGATATATTGTATTCAGCTTCAGCAATGAATTGGATTAAAAACCGGTTGCCATCGCCACCAGGGGGAGCCATTCACTCACAGTGCATCTCGCTGCTGTGTGTCAGGATTGCAGTTGTATCCTCTTGGGTGTATTTCCAGCGCTTGGGGCATGTTGAAATAGACAGTGATCTGTGTTTGGCCTTGTATTGTATTGCACAATAATTCAGAACAGTCTTTGTTCTGTTTTCAAAAGGCAGAACATGACTTTTTTTTTTTTAGCATCTGGCAGTAGTTTTAGACTGGCATTTAAAATGAACCTTTGTGTACTTTCTGTATCTGTTTTATAATATCTAAATTTAAATGATGAAAAATGACTTAATATTATACGGTATATACTACACTCCTGGCTAATCGCAATCAGGTTTTGCTCCATATGCATTGCTAATGCATTTTATATTGCTAGAAAAAAGGTTCATAAAGGAGTTCTTCGTTGCACCTTCTCTGCAAGGTAAAGCCTGTGTTGTAGGGTTCTACATGGAAAGGGGACAAAGCAGCAAACCTTTTCGGGTAGTGGTTCTCAAAGTGGGGTCCTGTGAGCTAGTATGTTCTGTTGGTGGAAATTTTCAGGAATAAAAACTCTCCATGGTTGAGAATAATAACCAAAATATTATTGCACACATTTATATAATGAGCATAATATTTATACAGTTGAACTACATGACATTTATTTTATAGCTGAAGCTCAGCATTTAGGATTCTTGTCCAGGGACTGGAAGGTTATAAGTTCAAATCCCATGACTGTGCAGGAGCCACTGTTGGTTATTTGAGCAAGGCCTTTAGATCTTTGTGCTTAGATCGGAATCTTCCTGACTGAATAAAAGCGCCTGCTGAATTGTAAAGGCAGCATATAGAAGGTGACAGCTCTGAGAATCAGTGGGGATTTGCTTTAAATCTGATGCTAAATCTGAGGTGGTAATGTAGGCGTGTGATGGGAGCATCACACCCTGTCAGAGAACTGGAACAACAAGGTCAATTCTATTGTGCAGTACATTGAAGACATTTGGGTTTGAAATCAAAAGATGAATATGAGACAATAGATCAGAATTTCAGCTTTCATTTTCTGATATTTACATTATTTGGTGGCAGACCACTCAATTTTTAGGTGAGCAAAAGTACTGAAACAGATAGTCTTAAAGTAAACAAGAAGTAATATTTGCTTGCATATCCCTTACTGGTAATAACTGCATCAAGCCGGTGACCCACTAACATCACCAAACTGTTGCATTTTTCTTTTGTGTTGCTTTTCCAGGTTTGTACTGCAGCTTCTTTCAGTTGTTTTATGTTTTGGGCGGTTTCTCCCTTCAGTCTCCTCTTCAGGAAGTGAAATGCAAGCTCGATTGCATTGAGGTCTGGTGCTTGACCTGGCCAGTCTACAACCTTACACTTTTTCCCCTGATGAAGTCTTTTGCTGTGTTGTAATAATTTTAATAATTTTCTTGCTTCATCGTGGAGTTCCTCCTAAATAGTTTGAATGCATTTCTCTTTAAATTGGCAGACAGAATGTTTCTGTAGACTTCTGAATTCATTCTTCTGCTAGCATCATGAGTTGTAAGTTTTGGATCATGAGCAGTTTTTTTTTTTTTTCTCCCTTTCTCCACACTTTGGGCTTTCCTTCAGTTTGGTAGAGGTTACTCTTCATTCCAGAACTTTTGTGGCTCATCTCTGTATTCCTTTTTAAGAAGTTCGATCTTGTCTGCTGGTTATGAACGCTAATGAGTGCTTTGCATCTTGCTCTTTGGCCTTTATATTTCTGCTCTCCAAGTCTTCTTCAGATGGTGGATTGTGATATGTTCACCCTGTGGAGGTCATGGTTGAGGTCACTAACTGTTGTTTTTGGGTATTTCTTCACAAGTCTCACAATGTTTCTGTCACCAACTACTGTAGTTTCCTTGGACAAATTCTTTGATGTCTGTTAGTACCCCAGTGTTTGAGAAAGGTGCTAAATAAATGTAATTTATTATTATTATTATTATTATTATTATTAACAATCTCTGCTGCCTAATTCCAAGTTTTTTTTTTCTTCGTGAGGTGTCGCCACACATTTAAGGAGAATGAACCACAAATAATACATTTTTCTTTCTTTTTGCCAAGTCAAGAAGTACATAGGAACATGGGTAGGATCTAAAGGGAAACAAAAAAATTGTCGAACATAAAATAAAATTGGTCAAACGATTTGTATGGCTTTATTGTTCTGCTGTGTTTATAGTTGGCCTAAAATCTCACCATCACTTTTACTTGTCCCCATCACTGAAATCACAGGACTGTGTTGTGCATGTACTGAGACAGTCCTGCTTTGTTGCTCACTGGTGTAAACACAGCTTTACAATGGAACGGAACGGAACGGAACGGAACAGAACACATGAAAGGAATAACACAAGAGATCATGCTGTTAAATGAGAACAATACACAATGTGCATTATTTTTGGGCAACAGCATGGTCTGGAGTGTATTATTCTGTTATACCACTGTAATTTGCCAATGATTACAAACAGAAAGCATAACCGAGGCTGAGAGTGCTTACAACAGAGGCTGCTACCATAAATGTGAAATAAATATCTCTTAACAAAAAACTTAAGCACATCAATTAAAATTTTAAAAAAGGGTGTGACCAAATTATGGGCTGGTACAACCAACTGAGGAAGTAGGTAGCACCAGTGCAACCATTGGAAAAGTTAGTCTGTGCCCTGACTTTAAACGGTCAATCTAACACATGTTCTCCCTGTGCATGTAAGGGTTTCTGCTGGGTGCTCCAGTTTCCTCCCACAGCCCTAAAACATGCAGAATAGGTCAACAGGCTACTTTTAATCGCCCTTAGGTGCGAATGGTTGTTCGTCTCTGTGTTACCCATGCAATAGTTTGGCACCCTGCCCAGGGTGTACCCTGCCTCCTCCCACCCCCAAGAATTTGGCTGGGATTGGCTCCAGCTTCTCTGCGACCCTTAACGTATAAGCAGTATAGATAATGGATAGACGGATGGAATCAATCTAACAAGGCTTACCTGGGCAAAACACCTGTGAGGCACATGTTCCAATATTTTTGACTACTTGAAGAAATGGTTAGATTCAAACAAAAGCTGCCACGTTCTATGTTGTTTAACATATCTAGATGTAAATACCAGAAAATGAAATGGGATCTCAAAGCCAAGGGTTTTCAGTGTAGAGCATGAATAAAAGAATTGCCCTTGCGATTCCATTACTTTCAGACAGGAGTGTATATTATTTAGCATGTTTTGTGTATTATGTTATTCTGCATGTCTAAGCAGGAATGCAGACCCTCTGGGCTCTTCACTCACCAGAGCTGGGGCCATCACCACAGGACGTGTTTATCAGGCCATAGCATTCACTTAGCATTCTGTCATGCTCAGACACACACACACCCACCCCAGTGTCTCAGCGAGGGGCTGCTCTGCAGCTCAGAGTGGTGTCTCGTCTGTTCAGGCATGCCTCACAAAATCCCACACCAGGACTCGGGTAGGGATGCGAGTCCAAGACTGTATAAAAAAAATCTTAACACTAAAAGCAACTCCATGGAAAGTCGTAAAAGATGAGTAAGCTTAACCTAATTTAGGAGTCCATTTCTTTTAGAGTTTCACAAAGCATTTCAGCTCGTACACCTGTGATGATATAGGGCTGATTTATACTTCTGTTCTGAAGCAGGTTTGTGATTTTTCATTGCACTGAACATTGTCAGGGAAGCAGTTTCCTCAGTTAAGAAAAGAAATGCACCACCAAAACAGCTTAACTGCACTATGGGCAGGACCGTTACAAAATGACGGATTTTCAAACTTCAGTCAGACGTTATATTCATGAAAATATGTACAATTCGGAAAATATATCCGCTGATGATATCACTAACCCTGCCTTAGTAGCAGTTTTAGTTAACTATTTCTCGAATTATAAGTATATGTGGCGAACATGAATGAGGAGAGCGATACAGACAGTGAAAGGTCCCAGTACAGCTATACTAAGTATGTGCACTCTTGGGATGTCACTCGTGCAATGATATTAGTGAACTGGAACTAATAAAATTTTGGATTTTTTTTTTTTTTTTTTTTTTTGGTTTTCCAGATTGGCTGTTATTATCGTTAATTGACTAGGATGCTACTTGTTCTGTACGATATGCAGGAAAAAAAAAAGCCTTCTGCTTATCATGCATCTTCCTTACAGAAAACAGTCGCAGGTGTTTCAGACCTTGGACCAGGTCGTTTCTGATAGTGGTGCTTAGCATCTCAATGTCCCCCATCTAGTTGCTGGTCCCCACAGGGGGCCACACAAAAAGCCCTGGACAAAAGACAGTTGGCCTCAGGGAGACAAACCCTGCATGCCATGCTATTGTCAGCATTTCTATTGAACATTTAAGTGGAGGGTCTTTGTGTCTCCCCACGAGACATGACTCCTCCCTTTTGCGCCTCCTGCTGTACTGTTACTGTACACATTGAGACCTTTGACCTGGAAGAGTGGAGGAAAATTTCCGAAAAGGGATAACTCAGATAAAGATGTGTGAGTTGCTGAATGCTTATATGTTCTGACGTGTGATTTATGGAGCAGTCTGATGGCCTTTCTGTATGGAACAATATCCAGAGTTTGCCATAAGAGCCTGGGAAGTATCCATCATGGCTCAGCATCCCAACCATCCGTTTCCATCATGTGTGTATAGTTACTTAAGGAAATGCCTTCTCTACTCACAATTTTTCTTTTTTTTTTCATGTATGGGTAAAAATCTAATTATCAAATCATTAAATTTAAAAAAAAAAATTTAACTTAATCTTTCGACCAGTATCTTGCCCAGCACTGCTGAGAAGTTGTGACTTGCTCTTCTTTAAATGAGAGAACACCATATATCTTGTCTTGGTCAAAATTTGCTGCCTTTTTGCAAAGGAAATGTGCTCTTTAACCTTTCAACTACTTCCACTCCATCATGATTATAGACAGCCTGTAAATTGCTACGGTCATCCTGATGTTCTGAAGATTCAGGAATGTTCCAGGCTTTAAGAAGTTTGTTTTTGGTTTTCTCTTAGACACTTCTGATGAAGTCTAATCTCCACTTTACTGCGGGAGCTCCTGGTGCAGTCGGATGTAATATGGCCTTCTGGTTAAAGGCTAAGGTAGTGGTGGTTGAGGCATGCTCTTGTGCTTCAGGCGTTTGTGTCTAAAATAAGATTAAGGGGGAAAAACACTATTTGGTACATCAACAGTTCAGAACTAACCTCATCTTGTTTTTTTTTTCTTTTTTAAATCGGTCCATATCATCACCATCATAAGAAAACTTTCTTAAGAAAAATAACTTTTTTTCCAGGAGGGAAAGAAGAAGCAAAAAAAAATGTTTTCTTTGACTCTACGTGTAGAGTTTAGGAAGTTGTGACGATATGTTTCCTCTGTTGCACTTCTCAGGAATGTCTGTTTCTTATGGCTGATAGCCTTAGTGCTAGAAATAATAAATTACACACATGAACGGCTACCCGGTCACATCCAGGTCACCAGGACTGCAGTTTCCTCGTGGTTCAGCGAAGCACAGTGAAGACTGACGGATGAGTATCGTCAGTGGAGTTTCACTCCGTGCACAGACTTTTCTCTGATTGCAGCTAATTACCTGGCCTAGGGATGTTGTTTTTGCTGAGTACTTGCACAAGCTCAGACAGGCTGGGTCAGGCATGCTGGAGGAATAACAGCAAGACCTTTAGCTGACGGGTTCCTTTGCCGTATCGTATGAAAACGTGATCTGTGATTCTGGAATTATAACAAAAATTTTTTATTTTTTTGACTAAAGACCTGTGGTTTGCAGTTGTAAGCTGGGCTCTGGTATTAAATACAAAAAATATCTTTGAAAATTACAACACAAAAAAAATGTGTCTATTCAAATGAATGCAGATGCTTCTCGAGAGAAAGATTTGGGATGTGCTGTGGAAAAAGCAGCACACTGCACTATATACACCCTTCTTCTTTCGGCTTATTCCCTGTTCGGGGTCGCCACAGCGTATCACCTGTTGTCCGCTTCATCGATTTGGCTGGGATTTTTCTGCCAGATGCCCTCCCAATTCAGCTGGGCTTGGGACCGGCACCGCGAAACACTTACTGTGCCCCCTAGTGGCTGGGATCATTCATACTCGCACTCACACCTATGGGCAATTTAGAGTAGCCAGTTAACCTAATTCACATGATTTTGGACTGTGGGAAGAAACCGGAGTCCCCGGAGGAAACCCACACATACACAGGGAGAACATGCACACAGAAAGGCACCCTGGCTGATCGAACCCAGGACCTTCTTGCTGATCACGTTATATGGACCAACTTGAAACTTTTTTTCGTCAGTGTTTGTCCTGTCTGATTCTGTCATCCGAGGCAGTAAAAATAAGCAATGATACGGTCTCATCTGGTTTTGTCTCAGGATAATACGTGCTGTGTGCTTGTCTACATTTGACATGGGCACTTCCACTTTTACAAAGCTTCAGACATTGCAACGGCAGAAATGAGACAATCCGAGATGTTATTATCCATGTATGAACAAATTCATTGCAAGCAGGCTGCAAATCTATCTGATTGTGTGCAGAAAAAAAAAGCGCATGTGCTTTAAATTATTTTATTGCTCCACTCATGTTGCACTCTTAATAATAGTGTCATCTTACTGTTATTTTCTAACTAAAGCCCAATATATTTGGAGTCGTGAATGTAATACAAAATGCAAGAGAAAGTGTTTTGTCCTGACGTGAGGTTAAATAAGGGCACGGGCTCCATAATTTATTTTCTCAATTTGCTAATTGTTCGGAGGGATAGTAAACACACAGCTTCTTAGAGCAAATCACGGACTCCTTCATTCTTTCCTTCAAGCAAGAAATGATTCAAACTCCATTCTCGTTCTATAAAAAACAAAATAGCTCTCTAATTTTCTTAGGGTGTTTATCG
This sequence comes from Notoglanidium macrostoma, assembly GCA_030068235.1. Taxonomy (NCBI): domain Eukaryota; kingdom Metazoa; phylum Chordata; class Actinopteri; order Siluriformes; family Auchenoglanididae; genus Notoglanidium; species Notoglanidium macrostoma. The sequence goes on along the minus strand of JAQQZR010000035.1, from coordinate 20,507,323 downwards.
CTTATTCGAGGCATAATGGAGTAAAACGCTAAACATAGCTGGCTGCAGTTTAGCTTGACAATACCTCATATAAATGTTTTTTTTTTTGTGTGCATTGCATCCAGTTTTGCAGGCATTTGCAATAGTAATGACTAGGAACAATGCATTCAGTAAAAAATGCTGCAACATTGGTAAGACGTATATACATGGTCTCACTTGTTGGTTAATTTGCAGACATATCTATAGTTTTTGACTATAATTCACTTGTAACAGGAGACAGTTTGATTGATGACTTAATTCAAACACTATAAGAAAATACAGTGTTATGTCTTATCACTGAAGTGCATAATGGAAGTTTCCATTACAGAGGAAGTACAGAGGAAGGGCATGAGTGAATAACATATCGACCCCTGATGAAGGTCTTGCTCACCAAGCCTTCTGGCGATCCATCTGTTATAAATCCTCTGCAATACAAACATACTTAAAATCTTAAAATCTTCTGACCTATTCATTATTCTTTTTTCTTTTTTCTTTTTTTTTTTTTTTACCAGCTCTGATGCCATTACATTTCCAGAGCCACAGTCATGCCAGAGTCTTTGGTCACATGAAAGTTTGCTAGGAGGCTTTCTGGCTCATGGAACCTTTTTGGCACTTAAAGTTTTGAAAAAAGAAGTGCAGAAAGATAGGAAGGAAAAGAGGTTTGGGGGGTGCGTTGCAGAAAACGCATATGCATGGAAACGCCTAGTCTGGAACACAGGAAACAACAGAGCCACTGCTATGGTTAAGCTTGACCAGCAAACCCACCGGAGAACGACTTGTTCCAGTGACGGGACTCCGGCAAGAGTGAGCTGTGGGAAAGTGGTGGAGTGCATGCTGGGAAAGGTCACTGAGAACAGGTCCTGTGAGGGAGTCAACATATAGTGCGTGGGGATTCCCATCCATGGACATACCCGAGCCATGAAAAGATTTGTTGCATTTTCACTCAAAGAACAAGCCCATTGTGAGTTGAGGTTATGAATGGTGGTGACTGTGCTCTGGGTCATAAATTTCCTGGAGAGGAAGGGATAATCTGCAAGTAATAATTTGGTCATGGTGAAACTAATTAGATGTTCTGCTGCATATTTGGTCATAAGCACTAATATTTAATGAACAATAATAATAATAATAACAATAATCATATCTACATTGGCAAATAATTATATAAAATGATATAATCAGGTCAACATTAGTATTTGGCACCTTAGTGTTGATACCCGCTGAACAGACACAGTGCATATTGCTGAGATTTTTTTTTTTTAATCAATATCTTTCAAAACTTTTTAAATATTATGTTGGGTAGACTTCATTAAAAATCTATCCAGATGCTGTTCATGTTGATCTAATAGTGCTATGAATAACTAAGGGTGACCATAAATACAGTCCTTTGAGATTTTTTTACATTACTCTTAAGAATAAGACATGTTTGCAAGATTAATTAAACTGTACTTAACTGACCATATTTCATGTTTATTCATTAGCTGATACAGACAGAGGACTGTTGATATATATATATATATTTTTTTTTTGCATCTGTTTCCACACTGGTACATTCCTATATTAGTACATTTGGCATATATTACCACTTTCTGCAACTGTATCCATTTCTAATTTCCTCAATAGCCATTTGTCATCTTGCTTAAAGGCCCACTAGTGTTTTCCACTGGTTCTGGCAAGAGCACTTGACTAGCACTGTGAAGTGCTGTTTAGCATTTGTTCATGTCATTCCCACATTGTTCCCCATGGGCACCCCTCATTTTGACCATGTTTCCTGCCTAAATGCTTGCGAAGAGGAGGAGTCAAGAATTGCAGTTGTTCCTTGAGAGTCAAGGCGAGTCAAGTATCTTGTGCGTAGGTTATCCCACATAGTCATTGCACATTGCTCATTCTTTCTTCCTCCAGCTTAGTTTTAAACAGAGCTACAATGCAGCTACAGAAGTCAAAGGCTTCCAGTATTTTCCATCAATTTTTTGTGTACCTTAAGAGGTATGCTTATAAAGGATTAAACATTTGCCAAAATGACTTCTACTCCCACCCACATATTTAGTAGGCACTTTAAATACCTTACTATATCAGATAATGTTTAATTGAGAAGCAAGAGGTCTCATTAAACAGATTTATACAGTGGTTAATTTTTATAGTCTTGCTGGCAAGCAAAAAAAAAAGGAAACGTTGTTTTAAGATGTCATAGTATTGAATGAATCTGTATTGCGTTCTGGCAGTTCTTGCTTTTGGAAGAATTTCTCTTCTCCTTTGACGGTCATTCTCCTGAACTAAGCTGACGCATGTTCTGGTCTCGATTGTCACATAGATGATATAGAGGTAAAAGCCATGGGCAACCATGCATGAGCACTTCTGATCATCCTTTGCATGAGTTTAGTTACTCTACAAGCATATGGAACGACTACTTGTTCGTCTTGTAATAATTCTGTAGCTCACAACTCTCATTAATGTGTCCTGTCACCAGATCTTATGGACTTGTCTGTACCAGTCTGAACAAGAGAGTGAGACCTAGATCACTCTTTAACTACTCCCTGCATGGAATGGAGAGTTGGGGGTGGAAAAGTAATTGCAAGGTAGAGCCAAAGAGCGCAATTTAAATTGACCAGAGGGCAGGAGAATGAGAGATAGCTGAAAATTTATCCTGCACTTATAGAGACAAGAAAATAAGACAGAAATTCTTATGTGTACTCTGATACATATGCTTGACATATACTTACGAATTGATAAAATGTTTTCTTATCCAAAAGGATCTGTCTTGTTAGTAGAATTTACTCTATTGGGTAAGGGGAATGGGAATGGGAAAGGGGCAGCTGATGGATATTCATTACTCCCAGATATTTTGCAAGATATATCATAATAACATCTGTTCAAATGTAATTCCTGTTGATCTCTTAGTGCCAACCTGTTTTGGAAACCACAAATACAGCCTTCTACAATAATTTATCCTTAATCTTAAGAGTCAGAAGTGTTTTAAGACTAATTTGCACAGTCCAGTTAAACCTCAAGGGGGTAGATTGTGGAATGTCTGTGCCTCTGTAAAGACTATAAAATTGAAAGAAAAAAAAATTCCATCAAGGAGGCATTTGTCCCAGTTGCTCAAATCACCAGCACTCACAAAAGGAAGCCTCACAGGCTTTTTTGGCAAGATTATCTATCAGCAGTCACACTGTATCACTACGGAGACAAAAGAAGGAGGAGGAGCTGTGGGAGTAAAAGTCCCCAGCTTAGCCCAATAAGGAAGAAGCCCCCCTGAACACTGAATAGTTTACTCCTCCTCTGTACTTTTTCTGTCTTCTTTGAGAGGCTGAGTGTTGTGACTCCAGGGTGAGAAAGTGTGGATTACTGACCGTGGGCATGCCTGCTGCAAGACCCTGTATGAGCTGCTGAAAGATCAGATTTTGAACAAGATGTCTTCGCTTGGACTGTGGCTTGGTGTGCTGGTGGGTCTGTGCATTGGGCACTCACATGGAAGTTTCAGGCTTGATTCCTCAAAGAACAACAGCGAGGGCACTCAGACAACCTCCTATGTGACTACTTTAGGCACAACTGTTCCAACAACTGTTCCAGCAACCATACCTACAAGCGAACCCCTGAGGACAGAAGGCACAGATGCTTCCGATGTGGACGTCCTTGCTAAGGGTGAGGAGATGGGAAGTGGAGGGGCATCTAGAGTTGGTTCAGCCTGGAATGTCACGTCAAAGGCAGAGGTAGAACATAGTTCTGGGTTAGAGTCTGGATCATGGTCTGTTTCTGGGTCTGGGTTTGAACCTGAATCTGGCCCTACACTTAAACCTTCCCCTCTGTGGGAAAACCAGGAAATTAACACTGTTCAAACCAATTTGTCTATTGGTGAAGATAAAATCGATGTTCTTGGAAAGGATACTAAGCTGGAGAAGAATCTGACAACTGTGGATCTCTCTTCAATGGAGGAACACATCGGCAATGTCTCTGGTTCACCTGGTGACCCCATTCCGAGTCAGTTAAACATAAGCATAAACATTTCTTCTGAAAGTGTCAGCAGTTATAGAAACATATCAAATAGCAATAGCTCTAATTGGCATGCTGATCTTTATAACATGACACAGTATTCTCAGGAATACTCTGTCTCAAATGATTTACTAACTTTAGAAGGCAATCGTACTTTCTTGGCTAGGGAGACACCTGCCACTGAATCCCCACACTGTGTGTTGATTGATTCTAATTTGACCTTTTGCCATGGTCTGGAAACCAATAGTTTCACAGTACCCAACTTTCTTAATATGAGCAGTGTGGAGGATGTGCAGGCACTTCTGGTTGAGTGGGCTTTTCTCATGGAGTCAGGCTGCCACCATGCAGTGGAGTGGTTTTTCTGTTTGCTGGCAATGCCACGCTGCGGGGTGCCAGGCCTGTCCCCACAGATGCCATGCCGCAGCTTCTGCGAGCTCCTGATCGACAGCTGCTGGACACTCCTGCAGGACAGACGCCTCCCAGTGGAATGCAGCTCACTCCCTGAGGAGAGTGATGATGGCAATCAGTGCTTGTCCGTTAGTACCCAGAAAGGTAAAGGCGGGTTAGAATGCCATCTCTCTTTTCAGCCCATTGAAGAGATGCATTCTGAACCAGCGGCCACCTGTTTGTGGGTTGTGTCATTCACCTGTTTCGAGGCGTTTTTTGTTTATTTGTCTGAGATCGTTTGCATGCTTGAGTGCTGTGTGGTCTTGAGACAGATGTAAGTGCATGTTGATGTGGGTGTGGAAGGGGAGAGGGAAGGCAACAGGGCACTCTGTGCTTTATTTCATTTTTCACTTTGTGTTCCACTATGCATGTCACAGCGCTACTAAACCTTTGCATGTCCTTGTTAATGTCTTTGTCTTTACATGTGACTGTGTCCATAGTGCAATTTTTTTCACATCAAAACTAGGTTAATTTTCTTTTAGTATAATTTTGGATAGTTTCAGGGTCTTTACTTTTAATTGGGTTAAAAGTAAAAAAAAAAAAAAAAATTTTTTTAACATTAATAGCAACATGCATGTGCAAGTAGTGAGGTGTACAGTCATGGAGTGGGAAATTTTATCCCATGTAACATGTGATCATTGTGGTTATTGGGTGTTTAAATAGTTGAAATGTTGGAATGTCTATCCAACAGGGGCATGGATACATTTATGAATGCATTCCTGAAAATAAGAGTGTGACTACAGGACGTGTGAAACAGTATCGTCAGTCTGTAACATCGTGTTCCATAACATTGTGAATGGAAATTATGGACTTTCCTAACAAGAGTTAATTTAGTGTAAGTTTTTAAAGAGAAGGCCGTTTATTTCAAGACCTTAATCTGTAATCAGTTTTGATAAATTTCCATAAATGTTCACATGATCCTCCCTTAGTATATCCAGCTTGTTCTCTAAAGCTCTTAGGAGCTAGAGGTCACGGATCTGCAATCATAGCAGTCATGCGGAAATTTTTTCCACAGCCATATTTCAATTTCTCCTTCAGTCATGGGTCTTGTGATTATGATCTGCTTGACTTTTCTCAGAGGTACAGGAGGCATGTTGAATCAGGATTTATGGTTTAGTAGGTCTCCACACTACAGTTTACTGTTGGGTGATTTTCTGGCTTCTGGTGATATTAAATATCTAAAATTGATACAAAAATATCATATCTGCCTTTCGTGGGAAGACGCTCTGTTCATTTTCTTTCAGGTATGTGTGATTCATTCTTAGCAACAAGTCCTTATTTTAAAAAGAATGCCGTTGTCCAGAAGAGTACAGTCACCAATAATATTGTTTAATGGATGTCTTTGGTCGAGTCATTCAGCGCAGAGATGGAGGGTTCGCATTCTGAGACCTGCTCAGAGAATACAAATCTGTGTTTCTTGAATGATACATCACAGGTGGTTGTTCCACAGAGCGATGTGAAAAACTGTATCTGAAGTGTTCCTACAGAGATTGAGCATCTGGTATTACTTTTTTAGATTCAGGACGTGAAACCAGTCTCAGTGCAGAGGGGACAATGGCGATATTCAAGGTGCAGTATTAGGGAAGATTTTAATGCAAAGAGCATGTTAAAAACACTTGAAAACTTCCTAGGAATCCTTCTTGGTAGGCTGTGGTGAGGATTTAGATGGCAAGGAACCTGTAATGGAATTCCATTTATTCCTTTACAGGTAGAAAAGCAGAAAAGTTTGAACCATGGTATAAAAAAATTCTATAATGGAGCTACTCCTACTAGGAGAAGTTTCTGGGGGTGCGTATGAATGAGATGGCTAATATGGTCCAACCTTCCTGGTCTGCTATGAGATTTATTACGGTTCTTATCCATTCTTATCCATTACCTTTTTACTTTTACTTTTTAGTCAGCTACATCCCTTTCACATCCACACCCATGTCCAACTTTCAACTTTTGCCCCTTTATTTCCCAGTAATCTTGAATACTTCAGCCTTTCTCGTCTCTCACACGCTCTCCCATGCTCACACAATCCTAATAAAGAGTCTACTTGTTCACACTTTATGGCCCTCGATGGTCAGTATATCAGACACATCCTGCTATCTGTACTGACTGCGTCATGGTGTGTGGGAAGTGCCACTTTATGCCAGTTTATCAACAGTTTAAGGCTTCGTCCTGTCAGCTTCTAGAAGTGGCTGTGTAGGTGATGTATCTCACAGTGTTTCTTTTTTTAGGAGCAGGAATTTAGAGGAGGTGGAGGTTTTACACAGGCCTTTTTTGGTGCTGCTGGAACAAACTACAATGCATGCATTGTGGGCTTCTGTCTCACTGAGGTGATCCTGTGTTTGGAACACAGATAATTGAATCTCAGTGAGAATATTCCTGATTGAATCCAGTTGGACCAGGCCCCATTTTTGATTTCTTTATTTCAGTAGGGTGTCAGACTGGAATACACTGCATCCCCATGGATCTGGCATCAGTGCTGGTGCTGGTCTCTTGAACCTCTATAAGAAAGGGTTCACACTTTAGTCAGTTTGGCATCATCATCATGCCATCAGGTGTGGGAGTATATGGCATAAGACCCCCTCAAATTTAAGGTCGTAATCTTTAAGGATTTTGTAAAGGATTTTTTTTTTAAAGAAGTTTGCCAGAAAAGTACACAGGACACCTGGTATAGAGCAGGTTTTCCAGGGTTTCAGGGGGCATAGTGGTATGGTATGGTACATATTTAATGTAATACAAAACAAAGAAAAAGACAGGGCTGTTTTAGGCCATGCCCACTTCTGGTTTAAACTGGAATACAGATATGGACATTTGGAGTACTAAACATGTACAGATACAAATAGCATCATTGCATTACAGCATTACGACCACCAACTATACAGGATCTGGATTTTGCTTCTGGCTTTGAGAATGTACTTTACAATTCATCAATCATTCACATCTTAAAGCTATTGCTATAGACAATGATTAGATCCAAGACAGCATGGTTTGATTCGTTTTAGCTATTTATTTTACAGTGTGTAGCTTCTTAAATGAAGCTTTGTTCATGTTAGCAATTAACTCCTTTTTCTTCTGAAGTCACTGATGCCTCATTTTCAGACCAGCATCCTTTTGGTACCAGAACCGAACATAATTTGCTGGCTGAGAACCCTTGCTTATGAGATGGAGGAATGCTGAATGGTCCAGATTGGGTACAGTGAGTCTCTGGAAAGGGGGATACTTTTCAACTGTGACTGCCAAGATGATGTGTAGATAATCGGTTGTATCGCAAACTTGTGTGGGAAATGGTGGTTGGGTGATTATGGTTCTGAGCTGGAGATGGGAAAATTGCTGCCAGGGAGCAGCTGTTGGTCAAGAATGTTCAGCTGCTTATCATATACTGGGATATTGTATGGCATTGTATTTCCCTTTATTCTAAGTCACTTAAAAGTATCTACCAAATGTGTAAATGTGAACATAAAGATGGATAACATGCAAGGAAAATGAGGCTTTCTTTTTTTTCCCTCAGCAAAGTCTGGGAACATTTTCTCTTTTTTTATTTTGTTGGTGTTTTTCTGTACTCTTCCTTGGTGGGCAGAATGTGTTTTCTTATACTTGTCAGTGTTTGTTGACCTCACGTCTCAGTCCTGACTCACCGTCCAGATGTTTTGGCAGTGGACCTCTAATAGGGCGGAGTTTGGTTCAAAATTGACCGGAGCCAGAGTGCAACACTTCATATCTTCTCATACGTTGTTTAAGCTCTCATGACACCTGTGAGCATTGACTGTCGAGATTTAGAGTCTCATCAGTGGCAGAAAAGCACATGCATTGTAGAGTTTAGGAAAATGTGTTCGATCAAACACGGCATGTAGAACCAGCTACTTTCTCCATCAGTGATTAGGATTGATGTTTGGATTTCTATGAATGAGAGGCAATTGGTTTTGCTGTCAGGTTTATGGGTGCCAGAGGCATGCAGATTTAATGTGTTTTAAACTCGATGCAAGAACATGTTGAAAGTCAAGATGTTTATGTATTCAAATATGCATTTTAGGAAATGATGCTCTTATGTGGCCTGCTTCAGTGAGACTTTGAAGTTGGTTGATGGAGTGGTGATGGTGTTTTGTTTTGTTTTTTACCTCAAACCGTGCCAGACAGTAAGACAGCCAGTCCTAGGTGACATCTTATCATTGTTTCCTTCCAACCAGCTTTATGAAAGTAAATGAAATATCATTTTATGCATAGTGAAAGCCTGATCACATTCTAACGGCAGCATTTTAGCATGGATCAAGTTCAGTAAGGACCCTGTGCAAAACGCACAATCATTCTTTCTTTTCTGCTGCGTTCAATTTCCTCCGAAAAGTCACCAAAGAATAGTTTGTAAGAAAACTGTGTGCTCATCAGCTTCTGCTCAAGGTCTCAGCTCTGTCACTTTTGTCTACTTTCTTGATATGTAGTGTTTTTTAATTGACTGAATAGTTTGTAAAGATGTAGAGATCTGGGCGTTCGTGTCTACATCTGAGCTTTGGTATTTAGAAAATTAACCCAATCCATGCATAGATTCTGCAACACAGGAAAAGGTCATAAAGGTCTTGAGAGCCTCTAATGTGGTGTTTTGACTGCATGACTCACTGCTTGGCAATGGGGGGGAAAAAAAACCCTCAAACTCTCTTCTCTTGGCGACCATTATTAAAGAAGTCCAGAGCTCAGACTGCCCTTGAATATATTCACGTTCTGTCAGCTACAGCTCCAATACCTTAATTTAAATGGGAACATTTACTCAGTTTTTTTTCCTCCATCAACAACGTGATCGTAAAGCAAAAAGACATCCCTTTTTGTTTTTCGTCAGTGCAAACAGGGTGCGAAGCTGAGAGGCGTAAAGCCTGCAAGCGCATTCATTTAGAAGTCTGCCTCTTTTTCTCCGCTTCACTGCCTTCAGTAACTAATTTAACTGTCAGAAATGTGTTAGAAGAGAAAACCCTCTGTGCATGAAGCCATTCTAATTAAATTGCTAATTTTTAACTCGTGATTCCTGCTGCACCTTTAGGGTTAATGGATCACCGCTGTGTGAGAGTGTGCTAGTTTGACTGCTGGGATTAGTCAAAGAAGCTTAAATTACAGTGCAAATTTTTTTTTTTTACTGAGTAAGTGACACTGATCCACAGCTGAGGAGCAGAAAGACTGGGCCACCCTCTGAAAGCTCCGAACACATGCAAAACTCAACCACTTCATCTCTGACAATCAGTCAGTTTAACGTACTAAGCAAAGACGATTTAATTTCAGTTAATGGGAATAATTACCTGAAAGGTCGATAATTGTCTGGAGTGTGTCTTCAGTGTCAGAGATTTCCATATCAAGTCACTCATATGAATTGCTTTCCTGTGCTCCCAGCTTTAGCTTTTAGCTAAAATAACTAAGAACATTTACATCAATAGTTTAGGGAGACCTAGCATTTCCTTTACAGAAGAGACAAAAACTACTATGGAATATGTAGCTATAGCATATATTATGTAGCAGCTGTTATTGTTACACACACTTTTTTCATATAGTCATTTTTTCCCAGATGGTCCCAGAGGTGCCAAAATTTGCTGTTTTGCAATAATATTGGCTACAATCGATACAGGAGACGACTATTTGAAAACATTTTTTTTTTTCCAGCTAAAATAGCAATCAGACCCAACTTGATTAAAATTCGCCCAGTCAAAAAGCCAAATCATGGAAGATGGAAGATTTGCTTGTGCCAACATTAGCCTCGTTCTTGTGAACCAATAGAAATGAATGCTAAATATTAGAGCGGTTTTCTTCCTGTTGTTTGCTGCACATCTGGACGGAAAAAGCCATCTCGTCCAACATCATCTTCTGATCTTTTTGTGATATTTTGGTAGCAGTGTTCCAGGACATCCCAACAGGTTTCTGCAGCTGACTGGACATCTCTTTTTATTTCTTCTTATACCAGAACAGCTCAGTTGGGTTACGGTTGGTTTGGCCTAACTGCTTCTCTTCTTTATTTTTGAGTTGACAAAGTTTTGTAAGTGTTTTGTAAGTTTTACTTATTATGCATAGGATAATGCATTTTTGATGTTTGGATTAAACATGTTCGATTCTAATGACACGTCAGAACAGCTAATAACTAAAAGAGCTCAAAGAATTTTGAGAACCCATAAATTGGATAACTGTATCACAGGGAAATGTGTGATACGTATAACCTGATAAAAAAAAAAAAAATCACAATACTACCAGAAAAGCAAGTCTCTGTTTTTAAGATTAGTACCTCATTCCTGTTCATCGCGATCAAGTTGCCTGGTGACACTTGGGCCATTACATGACTGAAGGTATAGTCAAATCTTGAAGTGAAACGACTGGTGAATTGTCCGGCTTTACGCTCATCACATCTCCGAGAACAGACCTATCCCACCCTGAGGGCGTCTCTGAGTGTGACTTAATTCCCGCAGCCATCTGGATTCTGCTGTTACAATTTATCGCTTGCTGACAGTAAGGTAACAGTCAAGGACTCCTGTTTCCCTAAGGTGCTTGGGGATCTTAGCCAGTCACTGACAGTTCTTACAGGCTCACACAGACTCTATATATGGATCAATCCTCAGAGTTTCTGGTCTGGGTCTTCTCATGGCAGCACCTGGACATGTGCAGGATGTTTGCCCTATTCTGAGGTCAGCATTATGCTGTCAGGCCCTTTCTTTTCTAGTTTGGTTATTTTAGTCCTTTCCTCCTTGCATTGTTTACAACAAAATCTTCAGCTGGAGTTCAAACGCTGCACATCTGCTGTGAATGATTATGTTTTGCACTTCTTGTAGGCTATGAAACTTGTGTTGATGTGACCGTAATCTTTCAGCAGGTAATTTTCTTTTAATCTGTTGCATTGCGTCGGGCTCTTGGTCATATATTTTGACTTGACCAAAACCTCTGCACTTCTTAATGACATTACAGACCCCGAAAGGATTTTGATAAATAAGGCCAAGCGCTTTGTTAAACTTAAGGTTTCATTCTAATTCCACCGAAAGACACAAATCCTGCCTCTGCGTTTGTACATCTATTTGTGGAAAAATACCATCACTGCCAAATCTGAACGAATTATCATTCACAGTAAGAAGTTCTTACCTTATCAGCATCGTCCACATCTGTCTCTGTCTCTGTCTCCGTATCGTCTCTTCTTTCATTTGATAACATTGGTGTGGAAATAATCATTCAGTCAGTTCTCTTCTGACTACATTTCTTGTTATTGATGCATTTTATCAGGTCATGTAAGCATTTTAAAACCTTGTCCGCCGTCTTGTGTATGAACTCTTTTTTTTTTTTTGTCTCGATGATGATGGCGTGATTCTGACAGCCGCCATCTGATTATAAACTCCATTGATTAGACTTGTACATGTCCATTTTCTAGGCTTTATATTTAAATTTTTAGGCTGACTGGTTTTTGACACTGATTGATTTTTGATTTTTTACCACCATGTTTGTTAAACTAGCTCCTACGTTCCTTAGAAGGCAATGGAACCACGTGGCATTATCAGTAAACGGGGATGAAATAAACAAATTAAGGCTAATTATTCTGATTAGTTGAATTCTGCATAATTATTTATGACACCGATGTCTGAAAATATCAGAACACTTGTGGTAAAGCAACAAACGACAGCTCTTTATGACGGAATCTTTCCTGCTCCTTTTCTTGCTTGCACAAACACTGAATTGTGGAGCGTTCCCAATGACAAATGGTGCATATGCTTAGCGTTTCTTCCCCATAGGGTTGGTTTTGCTATTTTAGAGAAGACTGTGTTGGCAGGTTTGTTTTATTTTATTTTGTATCTCTCTTGAGGTGACCCACTGATCCTCTAAGGAGAAATAAAAGTTGAATGTCATTGCCCCAGTAAAAGACAAGAATTTTCTGACATCTGGGATAAATATTATTTCCTATTAAGGCTTTTCCCCCTAAAGGTTCCAACAAATTTCTCTCACATATATATA
>JAQQZR010000035.1:20474348-20488799 GCA_030068235.1 Notoglanidium macrostoma | reverse complement strand
CTCTCTCTCTCTCTCTCTCTCTCTCTCTCTCTCTCTCTCTCTCCCTCTCTCTCTCTCTCTCTCTCTCTCTCTCTCCCTCTCTCTCTCTCTCTCTCTCTCTCTCTCTCTCTTCCTCTCTCAGGCCTCAGGTGATTATGGAAGTGGTGATTACGAAAAAAAGCACACAGTCTCGGTATTGGCTTCTTTCATTGTTTCATTTTTTTTCCTTAAACTATTGTTTGTGCTGTCTTTATGCTTGAAACCATGAACCATGTGGCCTCAAACTTTCTCAATTGGCCTCTATGCAATCTTCCACACGCGAGACCTGGTCAGATTGCATTTTGGTAAGCTTTCGGTCTGTTTCTAGATGTGTGCGCCATCTGAGTTTTGGCCGGATTGTGGTTTTACAAACTCTTATCTCCTGGAGGGAATCCCAGTCAAACACTGACATCTGGGGCCGAGTCGGAAAGAAAAAAACATCCTGTGCCTTCCTCTTCCGCATACACAGGGCCATATTCAGGCTAAAAATTAACCTTCTGTCTGATAGTCAATGCTTCTGCCTGAGCATGCCGGCCCCAATTACAGAGGAAGAGAAAACCAGGTGGCTCCAGTGGACTGAAGATGCAGGTCTCTTCCCTCAGCCTGAGTGCGTTTTTATTTAATGTACTGTTTTTTCCATCAGTGTAAAGGAACATTATGCTCCGAGAGGGGGATTTTTTTGGCTTCTGTTCTCCTCCTGAATTAAACAGGTCTTAAGGTATCAAACTCCTGTTTTGAAGCTTGCGCAGCATCACAGCGGCTTTTCCTTTCATTGACGAGTATTTATTAGCACTGTAAAATCAGCCTTAAATGTTCTCAACAGCTGTTAGGAAACACCGAGTCAGCGGCTTCATTCTTTTCCAATCCTCCTACAGCATGCAACGGGTTTAAACAAGCTCCTGAAGAAAAGCAAGAAGGTGCTGCAAAGCAAACTTTCCATTGTGTTTGCAGTGGAATTTGTTCCTGATTGATGGTCTGTTTCCTCGGGGGCATTTTCCCTGCTTGTTTCACAGAGGATTAAGATGTATGATGGCTCATAGTGTGCAGCAATTCTGGGGTAAAGGCTCCCAATGCGCATGAACTCTTGTAGCTACTTAAGCACGAGTCTACCATCCGCGAGCTGCTTCATCTAATCATATCTTGTAGGATTAAAAAAAAAAAAATTCTGCTAATTAAAGGCTTCGTCTTGTGACTCTTGAACATGAGTTTGCTCTTATTAAGTTAGCACCGTGAGCTTGAAATATGATTTGCAGAATCGCAAGTACGTTATAATTTATTGGCGTGCAGGTCATGCTGGTCACAGGTTGTGCTTCTTTTACAGTTAATAAGCAGTCCAGTGAAAGGTCAGTAGTTGCCTCAGGGATGAATGGAATGGAAGTCCTGCCTTTTTACAGTATCACTGAGCATTTAAAGGACGAGCAAATTTCCAGTCTAATAACAATAAGAGGAAAGTGCGCCAACAAAGGAGAACAATTTTTCCCTGAAGCTGGCTTTACTTTGCAATTCATATCCTCCCTTACTGTCATGTGCTCAGCGCGAGCTAGCGATTTAGGTGTGGAGATGTGTCATATGCTCTGCAATGTCGCAGTAAGGAGGACTCTCCCACACACACAGCAGTAGCTGTGATGGCAGATGTTCAGCAGCTCCTTTTTCCACCACATACTTCTATCTGCTGACAGATAGAAGCATGAGGCCCCGGGCCCAATATCTCATCCTGATGACTCTCTTCAGGCTAAAATACACACTGTCAGTATCCCCTAAACGTCATTTTTGTCCTATTTCTGTGCCTCAGTGGAGCTGCATCTCATTTCAGCTGCTTGGACTCGGCTGTGAGAGTGTCAGGCTTAAAATAAGGTTGTGCTGTCGCGGTACGTTCGAGCCGAAGAGTCTTCAAGGAAACATGACTCACATAGTAGGATACTTCAAGAAACAAGAAATTGTATATAATCATACGGCGATGTTGGATTCTCGTTTCTGATTGGTCCGAAGCTCATTCACACAGACATTAATGGTGGAGTCTCAACATGATCCAAGACTAATAATAGATGAATAAAAAAGAATAATAATAAAAAAAAATTTTGAATATTATTCTATAATATAGCAAAAAAAAAAAATCATTGATCCACATGTATGGAAGGAGTCTCTAGTCCCAGTGCTCTGTAACACTCGGTACGTTTCCCACGTCATGTAGTGCATTCGTCTTCCTATTCTTCTTGTGCCACATCAGCTCGTTAATAATAACGTGTCGTACTTTTTCTTCATTTCTCATTTACATCTATGTGCTTGAAAACAAGTCATTACATTCACTTGCATTATATTATCAATAGTTATACCATCAGAAGTCCGTTGACGTGAACGAGATTTTGTTTGTTCGTAGTTGGTGTTTTATTGTCTTACATACATGACAGCGCAGTTTTGATACATTTCTTTATTTTTAACTTATAAAACATGGAGCACAAGGAAAAAAAAACCCACTCCGGAGCCTATGGAACGCTAAGTTCATTTCCTCTTATGGTTCAAAGCCACAATGTTGAAACCCACAAACCATAACATGACATCTGCAATGAATAATGATCAATTATAGTCCAAAAAAGTACACAGCATAGCTCTATGGTATATCATTACCTAACAAAAGCTGCAGTGTCTGCTCAAAGAATTACCAGCAAACTTTGGCTTTGTACAATGTTACAGTGTAAACTGTAAGAGTCTCACCTTCCCTCTGCATGTTCCCCTGTAGACCACAAGTCAACCTTCCAAGCCTCTGCAGCAGCCTCCAGTGAAGCCTACTGTGGTAACAGTGAGCAAGGATGTGCAAGGTGAGTGTGTTTACGGTCGGAACGTCAGTCCAGACTGTTGCTTTAAAAAAATAATAAATAAAATGACAGCAATGTAAAGCTTTTTGTTTTTTACAAAGAGTAACTGGATAATACAGGGAAAGATTCTTACTTAGAATTTTGGTCTAAGCACGGTGGTTACAATCGTCTCAGATGTTTTTGTTTATTTCTCCGACATTACTTGTCAATACACGTTTGTAAGTAAGATTTGTTTTTTTTTGTAGAGCATCTTGCTGTATGTTGCACCCTCTAGTGGCCATACTATGTTTTGCAGCTCTCAGACTGGCTAAGCTACATCAGATTTCACAATAAATTATTGATATCACATACGATTTACAAGAAAAGTAGTGTTACAGTCATCCCTAAGGTGCTAGTTATAAAAATATCTAATAGAATAATCATAAAATAGTGGAAAGATGAAAGAGAAAGATGCTGAATGGTTCCAGAATAATAATAACTAAAGTATGTACATTTCAAGTTTCTTTTTTGCACAATGGGTTTAGTTAATCATTTTTAATGAACATCAGGCTCAGCTGATGGCTATGGACGCATTTCTGGCTCATATGGTGATTCTCGTCGAACGTCTGGCTCACACGGTAATTCTGGACGATCATCTGGCTCATTTGATGATTCTTCTGGCACTTCTGACAATTCGCACAGAACATTTGGCTCATATGACAATTCCGAATCAACATCTGATTTACATGATGATTCCCGGAGTACATCTGTCTCAGCCGGTGGCACACGGACTTCAGTTTTGATCCAGGGTAGCAGGCAGAGCTCAGACCGAACTGCTGATTCAGGGCGAATGTCAAACTCTGGGAAACTAAAAGGTTTGTCTGATGTCTCCCGGCGTACACATACTGTGAGTTCTGGTGGCCGAGGAGTTTCTGACTCCGGTGTTGAGAGAGGCTACTCCGTGGAGCTCCGTCCCGGTACTTCCAGCGCCCAAGGTGGGTCACAGAGCATGACCGTAGGCCTGTTGCTGCTCTGTGCTCTCGAATAGACTTTCCCAATGATGCTATGCATGAAGCGCTGAGATAAAGCTTGAAGCTTCAGAAGTGCCAGTTGTGCCAGTGCCAGAGCAAGTACCACCGGTGACTTTTGCGTATTGCATGAAATGCGGCGTTGCTACACTATTTCATGTCGCTGAAGGGGAGTGCTGATGCTGCAGCTGGCTGAGGTGTGGGAATATTTCTTAAAGGAATACTTCAAAATCATGCTTCTTTTTTATGCTTACTTTTAATGTTTTAATGAGCCGCCATAAATTGACAGGATGATGGAAGGTATTCCTTAAGAAATATGTTAAAGTCAGGGCTGAATGGGGAAGCTGCGTGTGTGTTTAATTGAGATATTTACATTTTTTTTAAGTGGTACTCATGTGCCTCACTTCCACATTGTATCCAGTACTAACAGGCACAGGAGCTCGGGGAGAAAAAGGTGAGAAAGGAGAGAGAGGACCCAAAGGAGACCGTGGTCCCGAGGGGCCCAAGGGAGATGCAGGGGCCAGGAGAGGTTCTGGAGACGATGCCAAAGGGGAGAAAGTATGCTAAATATTACCTTTAAAAAATATATATACTGTATATATATGTAATCTGTTAAACATTGTATAAATATTTGAGGTAAATCTGTGTTGATAAATTAATCAGAAATGAATCCTCAGTACTCATCATTGCAGCCATATAGAAGGCAGACAGTTCGTTATATCAACTATGGTAGCGATCAACATTTGTCTTTTATGTGCACTTTTTCAGGGTAGCCCAGGAGAGAAAGGAATGAAGGTATGTCATGGCAGTTATCAAAATCCACTGTGAAAATGTCTGCATTGATCAAACAAACTGGCTCGATCTTTTTGTGTGTATTTTAGTAAAGCTGAAATCTTGTTTTTTATTCCGTTGTGCGTTTTCCTCGATGTTTTCCCATTAAAAGGTTCATCGTTAAATGTGCAGTTTGCAGTGTTTTACTCCAGTGGTCACTAACCCTGTTCCTGGAGATCTACCTTCCTGCAGGTTTCATCTCCAACCCAAATCTAACGCACCTCTTTTAACTGGTCCGGAACTTCTTAAGGCAATGATCAGATGGTCAGGTGGTAAGATTATGGTTGGAGCTAAAGTCTTCAGGGGAGTAGATCTCCAGGATCAGGGTTGGTGAGCACTGCTCTAGTCTATAGGAAGCATTGAGTTTTAGTGTAAGTTGAATTCTGAATTCTGATTGGTCAGAAGGTTTTGATAAATTTTCTATAATAACAGCTCTGACAGTCGTTCTGGCTACTCGCAGATTTTTATTAATGAATATGTTCTGATAGGTTATCATTTCTATAGTAACAAGTAACACAGGGGTACTCCACATGTGCATGAAATCTGTATGCAGACATTTATTTTGCATTTTCCGAAAGAATTTCTAGTTCAGCGCTTACCGGTTAGAGGCAAGTTAGACTGGATCAGCTCTGCCTCCATTCCTAGAAATGATCTCGCATGCCAAATGCAGTTTCAAAAGAAAAGCTAGGGAAAAGACTCTTGTTGGTATTTTCATTACGATCGCAATTTTGCTCTTGTAGCCAGCAGAGGGCTCAAAATATTGCTTTAATTTTTTAAACAACTTAAACATGACTATTCCAATATGTATAAAAGTTATTTGCTCTTTTAAGATTGCACTTTTGGTCACATGCATGCACTAAAACTCATATTTATCTCATTTTCTCAGGGTGCTGCAGGATTTGGCTATCCTGGACCAAAGGGTGACCAAGGACCTCCTGGTCCTCCTGGTCCTCCTGGGCCCAGTGCTGTCATAGAGGAGAGGGGCGATGGCTCAGTAGTGCAACGTGTAGCAGGACCCAGGGGACCTGCAGGACCTCCAGGGCCAGCAGGGCCTGCTGGAGCTGAAGGAGAAGCTGTGAGCAACTGTACAACACGCATAGACACTTCTTTTGTAAACAATTCTGCACTCCATGCTAGCGGTATTCATAAAGTGAAAGATTTAAAGGCTTAAAATAAAGTAAAGAATTAAAATAACGTGAACACAAATCTGATTGCTCGAGGATAAATATAAAGCTGTTAATATGCACACTGCTATTTACATGGTTAAGTAGAGAACCATGAGACGTTTATACATGTAGAACGTTTGTTTGTCAATAAACAGAAGCACAGACGCAACAGTTTTGTCTGTAACTGAAGACAAACTATATGGATTTATTTGTGTTATTCTCAGCAGAGACGTGTGTGCTGCCACTGGGGATAAAAATGGCAGGCATCACTGTGGGTTAATTCTGGATAACAGTCAACAATAGCAGTGAAATATTACTGCTATGTGCTCTAAAGGTGTGGCTTCATGACCGTACCGCACCAAATCAAACATTCACAAACTCCGTTTGAATCATTTTGTACTTCTGGTTAAGGATCCACTGCACATCCACTTATATTGCACCTTTGCAGTCTATAATCTCTAATTAATAATAATTGGCGCTAATGACCAGTGCATCTCCCACTTAATTAGACTCAATGAAGTGAGTAAATTAAAATGAATTGAATTTCCAGATTGTGGTATGAGGCCAAGCGATGTCCCTAGCGCTGTGGAGTTTAGCATTTTATCCTTCTTTAATAAATCAGATTTATCTCATCAGCCATTACATAAAGCCTATCCCAATGTAATCCTAATGTAACAGCCTCCAGCTGTAGGCTGGAGTAATGTTCTGCAGTACTGTGGACCATATGGACTACAGGTGAACATCAGGCTCTCCTACAACCTTGAAGCCCTTTATTTATGACACCAATGACTTCAACTGTGACCGGTGTTACCCAGCATCCTGTTTGTATAATATGTTCATGTACATACGGTATAATATGTGCCGTTCATTTGTTAATGTCATGCAAACTGCTGTTGTGTCAAAACCTTCTTGTGTCTTGGCAAGGGACTGCACGTAATGGCGCACATAGCCATTGTATTCTGCCCTTGAAACGTGCCGCATAATGCATGGGGTCCCCCAGATGCTTCAGCTCGTGTCTGAACAAATGTACCCTATAAATATCCTTCTTTCTGTTCTCTCATAGGGTGACCCTGGTGAAGATGGAATTGCTGTAAGTTCTCCTGAGTAATGGAACACTTATACAATGTGGACCAGGGGTCAAGTGCATTTCCGCTTTTGAATGACTTCCATGTAATATTTCCCTTTTTGACTTCACAAGTAAGAGCGACTTTGAACGGAGTGGGCACAATTGGTCAAAATGTCTACAGGGAAGAGCTACGATTGGTCAGAATTCCTTCACGAGTGGCAGGAGTGGGATTAATAAACAGTCCTGCACATACTCTACTTTGATATTCCATCATTATAAAGTTTTTATATGTGCATAATATTCAGATAATCTTCCCTTATTCAAACAAGGAGCACATACACACATGCCTTAAAAGTCCACTATGTAGGATGTATGGGGGATCTATTAGTAGAAGTGGAATATAGTATTCATAAGTACGTTTTCATTAGTGTCTAACAGCCTGGAACTACGAATCGCTGTGTATAAGCTTAGAATGAGCCCTTTATATCTACATATGGAGCGGGTCCTCTTCTACCAAGTTGCCATGTTGCACCACTACAGTAGCCCAGAAATGACAGACTTATTATTTAGCACATAAAAGGCAACGGAGCATGAAGTACGGGAAGCACGCTACGGGCACCTGACGGCCACTGTGCGTTCTAATACATGCATGGAAAGGGAGGGGTAAGGGAGGGGCATTCAGTTTGTTGCAGTCAACTACATCCTATCTTTAAATGCTCAGTTTGTTGCATTTTGAAAATTACAAATATTGCGTAATTCCCACATCCACATTGCATTTTTCATGCGTATTTCTGTGTTAATCTGCAAGGGCATTCATAGTTGATGAATTAGCCACACCCACTAGCATAAATGGTCACTAAAATGTCTCATAGTAACTACAGTGCACTGCTCTATCTGTCCTTGACTTCACTACTCTGTAGCACAGGGAAAGTGTAATGATTATTAATGAGTGAACTGATGAAACAGAATGGTTTTTATTTCCTGCTTTCATTATACACTGCACAAATATAAAATACTTTACTTGTAACTTCAGTTTCCTTCGTGCATTTTTAGGGACAGATTGGACCACCTGGTTTCCCAGGAGTCCCTGGAGATCCTGGAGCTAAAGGAGAAAAAGTGAGTGCAATGATTACATTATCAATGATGCATTTTAACGCCTAACTCAACACCACAGCATCCAGTGGCGCCTCTGCGTCTATTAATGGATGGATGGTGGAAAGTATAGCATTTTTATGCTCGATTGCTGTTCTTGGTCATAATAAAATGTCTCTGTGGTTGAAGTAGCAACTCTGACTTGATAGTTACCTGGGATTGAAACTGACATAAAAGATTTCAGGTACATGATGATGATGTAAATATCTCATTTTCAGGGTGACACGGGTGAAGGTCAGCCAGGACCCAGGGGGCCACCAGGACCTCCGGGACCCCCAGGACCCTCCACTCGCTCAGAAAGGCCTGTGAGTATGCAGTGAACTGTGTCAAACTTGTGATGGCTTGTGTCAAAATCTGTGTTAGTAATCAATATTCATTATTTTATCCACAGACATTTGAGGACATGGAGGGCTCTGGCTTTAGCGATCTAGAGGGTGTGCGAGTAAGTGTTACAAACACATTTTGCAGTTCGCTTCAATTTGAGTGAATTTGATTTCATTTTGGCTTAACAGCCTGCCGTCCAGTGAAATTGTATATTGTATTGATGATAGAAAATCATTAGTTAAAAATTTTTAACATGCACGTGGATATGTCTTCATATTTTCTTTTTTCTCCCCTTTCCTGATTTCTCTGTACTTTTTCCACGATATTTAAATCTATCCAGCAGTTTAAGCCACTCACAGGGCCAATAATAACCTAATAATATTTTTAGACCTACAGTATGAAGTATATTTAGTTGTATTTCATGAACAAGTATGTACTTATGATCTTATTTTAATAAAACCTTTGAGCTACAGTATTTTGTCCTTATGTCACATATGAAATGTATTATTTGAGTCTGGTTAATCTGGTTATATATCTCAATATATTTATTTATGCATTTTAAGTGTCTTATAGCATGCAAGAGAGTTGCATGACAGTTACTGCATACCATATAGCTGTCAACGTAAATAATTACTATAAGTATAAAAATAGCCGCGTACTAGATGAAAGCCTTTGCTTGTAAAAGTCGCTGATTTGTCCACCCCTGCTTTCTGTATAGCCTTGATAGAGTATTTTTGTTTTTTCCATATCTGTCTTTCAGAGCTCACCTGGTTTGCCTGGTCCTCCTGGCCCACCTGGCCCACCCGGACCCCCAGGACCTGTAGGTGCTATTAGTGCTTCACATGGTGTTGCTTCTGGTGTGTCCGGACCTCCTGGTCCACCTGGAAAGGACGGCACTCCAGGACAACCGGTATAGCTTTCAAAAATCTGTAATACGTGATATGGAATCCATTCCAGGCATTTACCAAGTCTGATCTATGTTCTGTTTCATCTATAAATATGCAAAAACCTGGCTGAGTCTTTAAGAAACCCTTGCTTTTGATTATACATTTTCAGAAATGCAGCACCATATCTTTAAAACGCCTAAATATTGTAACCTACAGGGACTTCCAGGTGCCCCGGGTGTTGACGGAAAAGCCGGCCTGCCTGGGCCTGAAGGAGAGAAGGTAGGAGAGCATTGGCACCTTTATTCCTAGCCTCCTACTAGTGTTTTTTTTTTTTTTTTTTTTTTTTGGACAAGTTGTCAGTTTGCATCATTAGTTTCTACGGATAAGAAGAATTTGCATGTTAAAATTAAACTTGATGATGATAATCCCCTGAGGGATTTATAAATGCATGGCAGACCTAATTCTGCTCCTGTGAGGCTGCTGAAATGTCACTTGTGCATGTGATATTAAACACGCTCGCGTCATGCTCTGCAGGGTGATACCGGCGAGCTCGGCTTACCTGGAGCTGTGGGAGAAAAGGTTAGAATACGTGCAGATATACCACCACACACACACGTATGCACACGCTGATGCAAACTCATGAAATACTCTGGGAAACCCATGCATTTTCAGAGCTGCCGTGCATTCCCGATATCTTAATGATGTATTACAGTGTGCTGTTCAGAGCATGCGGTGTGTAAGAGTAAAGAAAATCATAATTTGGCAATCAAGCTAATATTTTTTTATACACTTAAAACTAAGTATAGTCTTCGAAGATGTATTCAGTGTCTCCAGTTATAGAATCTTGGATTGTTTAAGTTGTTTTTCGCCGTATATATGTTTAGATGGTTCGCGATAAAACTGGAATGGTTTTATTTGTGAACTTACAGTTCTTTGTTTACATCTTCTAATCTTTATTCACATCTGTATTGTGGTTTTGCTTAGTACCAGATCAAACTAGACCTATCTTGTGTGATATTGGTGGCCTGACTGAATATTGCTAATCTAAGATGATTATTACAACTATATTGTTTTCATATGCTCGTTTATACAGTTCCCATTGCTTCTCCTCAATCATGTACATTGAGCATGTGGGGGTGGGGGGGGGCAATTTAGAGCAGGCAGTTGACCTAATCTGCATGTCTTGGGACTGTGGGAGGAAACTGGAGCACCCAGAGGAAACCCATACATGCAAACCCCATACAGAAAGGCCCCAGTCGGCTGGCAGGTTCGAACCTTCTTGTTGTGAGGCGACAGTACTAACCTCTACAGCACTGTGCCACACAAAATGTTCTATTCTATTTAAATTAAATGATAAATTTTCCTTCCACTTTGCCTGGTAGGGTTCAGTGTGAAATGAAATGGCATGGAATGAAATTTAATGCAATTCAATTAAAGTAAG
Source organism: Notoglanidium macrostoma (assembly GCA_030068235.1). Lineage (NCBI taxonomy): Eukaryota > Metazoa > Chordata > Actinopteri > Siluriformes > Auchenoglanididae > Notoglanidium > Notoglanidium macrostoma. The sequence goes on along the minus strand of JAQQZR010000035.1, from coordinate 20,478,094 downwards.
GGAGAATACCGAGAAACACAAACTGAGTAAAAGTGGAAAAACTGAGCTCATAACACAAACCTCAGGCATTTACCTAAAGATATTTCTTTATTCCGCTCCATTACACGTTCATTTCCTGCATTTCCACAGGGTGCACCGGGGCCTCCTGGTCCTCCAGGAGCAGGCGGACAGACTGGCCTCGCTGGCCTTCCAGGACCGATGGGACCTGTGGGAGCACCTGGGCCTCCAGGGCCGAGCTATCATGCTGGATTTGTGAGTATAGTAATAATACTGATATAAATTTATACAATACCTTTTACAGTTTTTTTACTAGTGAGATTTTATTGAGATTTCCAAAATCAAATGTTACTTTACACAAAGGAGCATTTTTAATAGTGAAATATTATAAAACAATAAAAAGGCAAACACATACATAAAATGATTAAAACACATCTTAAACTTGTTACATCTCTTTTATCAGAAATAAACACTGTTTCAGTAGCTGTTTTATTATAATTGATTGTGTGTGGTATCTAATTGGTACTGCTTTTGTGACCATGTTATAATTTGTTGTGTTGGATTTGGGCGAAGCGAGACTGTTATGAGAATTGTATTTCTCCCTTTGTTAAGGACGATATGGAAGGTTCGGGTGTAAACACTTTCCATAGTGTGCCTGGAGTCAGAGGACCAGAAGGCATACGGGTTAGTGACCTCTTAGTCTACTGTTAATAACTCATTATCCTTTACTCAATTTGCAGTGTTTTTTTTTTTTTTAAATAAATGTATTTAGAATCTCTGTGATTCTTTTTCAGGGTCCACCAGGTCTACCGGTGCGTTCTTTTCTTCGTATTTTTATTCTGGAGTAATTCTTTGGTAATTGACATTGTAGTTTAATTATGTATGTAGATGACATTTCGAGTTTTGTTTGTGTGTGCGTGGTGTTCTGTAGGGTCAGCCTGGTATACCTGGGCCGAAAGGAGAGAAAGGCAATGAGGGACTACAAGGAAGAGTTGGCAATCCTGGACTTGATGGCTTTCCTGGACCACAGGTAGGGCTGTGATGATGAACGGTAAACCTTATCCAATTAATGTTGTTCTTTATCAGTGAAGATGATGACATTTTAGCACTGGACAATAATTACTCTCATGTAAACACAATTATTACAAACATAGCATGTGAAAGTCAAAGAAAACTGCTTCTTCTTAGCAAATAATGGACCACTGTATTATGTATGGAATAAAGCACATGGGGCATGGTGTTATAGGAACATGATCAATGACAGGGTGGTGTGTTGCCAGTACCATCACGCAAGTTTATTATTTTCAAATTGAAGCATGTCCTAAAATATTTTGATTTCTCTTATACCAACAGTCTGCATTAACAGTTTCATTATGTGTTCAAGATTGATGCACTTTTTATCCATTTAAAGTTACATTTAATATTGTGAGACATCTGATTAGAAGAAATTGTGGCTGCTCTCTCTCTCATATATATATATATATATGTATATAAAACAAGCCCTTTAATGTACTTCTCTGACATACCTTGCAGCCAGAAGTGCTGTTAACCAAATTAACCTATCAGAGTAGAGAATTTATATGTGGTATAATTGGAATTTAATAATCACTTTCTTGAAACTGCTAAGTTGTAGATTTGAAGCATCTAGGTAGAATTATGAGTAAGTCAGATCTTTTCTAGTGTATAAAATGCACTAATGATGCATGGCACTGCCTTCATTCCCAATCTGTTGCATCATTGACTCTCTTTCTCTGTTCATCTTTTTCTAAGGACATTCACAATCATCTAGCATCATAGTCTTAGCTATGCACAGTTATTTGGGGTTGGGCTGTATAGGTACAGACTATTCTCCATAAGAATATGATCACAGGACTATGTTTTAATTGTTTTACTGAATTTCCTTGTTGTGTCATTTTGGGCCAAAACATTCATTATCATAAACCAGATCAATCTGACAAAGATAAAGACACACATCTTACAGACACGCAGCATTAGGCCAAGCATTGTGAGTCGTGTAATGAGCAATCAAGACTGGAGACTGACTGCAGATTGGGTTTTGTCCACAGGGACCACAGGGAGAGCATGGCATTAGAGGAGAGAAAGTGAGTATATTCTCAGATGTTAAGAAAGTTAACATACATGTAAGATCCTGATGGTGATTCATGTGTAATAGATTTGATGTGTTTGCGTAATAGGGTGATCCAGGTCGTGATGGTATCGGCCATCCTGGCCCTCCTGGACCTCCAGGACAAGTTATCTATCGGTCTTCAGACAGTGTAAGCAAAATATATAAAGAAATATGCTTCCTGTCACTCTAATGCACCTATATAATAAAGTCTTGTTGAGCAGTTAATGTATTTCCTTTCCCTTTCCCTCAGCACGATACTGTGGTTGAAGGACGTCTGGTAAGAGCTTTTTAAACTCATCTGAAATTTATTCTGTCCCAATACAATAGGCATATTTAATTATTAAAAAAATAGAAATATACAGTGATTGCCATAATGACAAGCATTATATCTGGAGTGGGGATTGTTCTCATAGTGCTGCTACTAGCAACTTCCAGTAATTAATTGCATTATAGTTGGACTGTCATATCTGTTCAGTGTAAATTTTAAAATACCAACTTGTTTTTTTCTTCTGAGCTGTAATCACCAAGCAGTTTAACACGCTGTTCTGTAACCTTGTTATTATTGCTGATCTTTTCCTAGAAAACAGATGTTTTCTCTTGTGTTTGTTTGAGGGAGAGAATTGTAAAGATATGTCAGGCAAATGATGGAATAACTTCTGAAACCTCGTGTCTTGACTCTTCCTGAACAAACTGTGCTGTACAGAAGTCAAACATGACATTTATTTCCCCAATTGCAAGATGATTTGCACTTAGATTATCTATCTACCACACAGGCCGCAGTTTTTAACATCCCTTATGTAATTGAGGTTACATTCTAAATGTAACCTGTATGTGCATGTTAATAAGATGAATTACTGTCTTTGCAGTCTGGCACCCCTGGTCAAGCAGGATTCCCAGTAAGTACGGTTTGTCACTTAGGTTGCTAAGTCACTGATGATGTTTTGGTCCAAAAATCAAAGTTACACACATTTTATAATTATAAACGTGACGGATATGAGCCAAGACGTGTCTGCTGTCCAAATTTAGCTTTTTCTACTTCGTTCTAAAGCTCTGAGATGAATCCTGTGCTCACGCTGGCGAGCAACAAGCTGCTTGTAGTTTGACTCTTTTGTCGGTACTCTCCAGCACTCTCTAATGTTTGTCTTTATTTTGAATAAGGGCCCGATGGGACCAAAAGGTGAGAGAGGAGACCCAGGTGCTCCGGGACGTAGTATTAAGGTCAGTTTGAGGTTGATTTGTCTCACATCTGATCATTTTTCAGGTCTTTCGCAATTATATTTCATTTCATTTTTTTGTGTTGTATGTAGAATAAACCAAAAGAATAGAGCCATGGCTAATGCTCGTGAGGTTGCCCTGTTCTTGCCTCCACTTGAACACATTCTGTTTATAGGGTGAGAAAGGAGAACCTGGTGTGGTTATTGGACCTGATGGAAGCCCTCTATTTCTTGGTTCAACAGTTGGTCAAAAGGTGAGCGCTTAAAATGAGCTTTTTTAAGCTGTGTGCAGCAAAATATTAAATTCACAGATTGCTTTTTTCATGCTTTTATTGTTGATACTTTCTCTAGGGGGATAGGGGACCTCCAGGACCAGTTGGACCCCCTGTGAGTATATTATATATATA
>JAQQZR010000035.1:20451585-20462868 GCA_030068235.1 Notoglanidium macrostoma | reverse complement strand
ATAACGTGAAAAAAAAACAAAAAGAAATTAAAAAGACAAGGACTGGGTCTGCATCGCAGAGAGGCTGAACGCAGTCCTCGGGTTCCTTTTATAATGCCAACAAGACAGGCTGTTGGCACCGTCTCCCGGCATTGGCACATATTTTCTAGGAGAGGTTTGAACCAGAGAGGACGGGAAATGCAGAGAGGCAGGGTTTTCAGTTGTATTTTCCATATAAAATTGTATATGAAATGTTTGTTGTTCCTGTTGCTTTTTATGTTTCCTTATAAAAAAAAAATGTCTTAAGTGGTATATTTAACCAGTTTTAGCTACATATTTTTGTGTAACTTTGTTTTTGTTTATCGCTTCCATTCTCATTCAAGGATTTTTGAAAATTAATTTTGAAAAATACATGTCTAAAACCGTTTCAGATTTTACAAGGAGAGTAAATATTTATTTTGTGCTCAAAACAAAACAAAAAATGAAAAGACCCTAAATGATGAATTTGAAACATAGAATTGTTTTATTCTATTTTAGCTAGCACTTTTTGCTGGATTTGTTTTCTACATACGAAGGTGAAAGTGTGACCCTAAAATAGGCTTTTCCCAAACCATGTCCATAAAAGGCTAGTTTTGCGAGTCCTTGAACATTTCAGTATTTAGCCTCTGAAAACCGTTTTTTTTTTTTTGTGACACTTGTTTGTTGACTACGGGATCAAAATTATATGAAATATGATCAGTGGAAATTTATATGGACTTTATTCTCCGTGATATTGTTTTTGGTCATTCCACTCCAGCACATACATTCGCAGTACATACAGTACATTTCAGAGAACAGTAAAGGTGTTACAGGTGCTTTAAAATTGAAAATCAGTACCATTGTAAACTGCAGTCATTCGCCACTAAGTGGGAAATTCATTCAGTTGCTGCTTTATGAAAATTAGACATGTACGTACAGTACAGAGAATAATTTATGAAATGACGTGCTTTTAAAACACGTCTGTGTGAAATCTCAAATGCTAACTCTGCTGTAGAGCTGGTGATATAAATATGGCCCTGTGTGAACTCGCATCCTTTTTGTAACTGTTATGTGCTTTATCATTTTTACATGGCACTGAATAAATGATTTTTCACCATTCACATGGAAAAAAAAGACACGGTATGAACTTTTTGTGTAATAGACGTTATCCTGAGTTTGATATGAATCCTTTATGCTTTTGAATAAGGTTTCCAGTATATTATGTCCATGTCACATGATCAGAGGCTTCCCTTCAAACGAACACCTGAGAAGGAAGATGGCTGCCCTGAAGATCTATAAAAAGAAGTAAGTAAATCATCGTATAAGACAATATTTGGTGTTTTCATCTGCTCCAGCGCAGCTAATGGAGCATTCGTCCAAAACATCCCTTCAACGTACACTCACTGTCCGCTTTACTAGGAGCTCATCCGTGCAGTTATCCAATCAGCCGATCATATGGCAGCAGTGTAATGATTAAAATCATACAATCGGATACAGGTCAAGAGCTTCAGTTAATGTTTACATCAAGCATCAGAACGGGGAAAATGTCATCTCGGTTACTTTGCTTGTTAGCGTCGGACCTGCTGCTTTGAGTGTTGCAGAAACTGCTGATCTCCAAGGATTTTTCCATGCACACCATGCTTCAAAAAAACAAAAGCATACACTGAGAAGCAGTTCTGTGGTGGAAATGCCTTGCTAATGAGAGGTCAGAATAGACTGGCCAGACAGTTTTGACCTTATAAAAAGGCTACAGTAAGACAAATAGCCACTCTTTACAACCGTGTTGATCAGAAAAGAATCTCAGACTATAATCCACAGTGGATAGTGCACACAGATTCGGCAAATATTCACCAAATATGGACCAAATTTCACCTGGTCTTTTTCCAATCTTTAACTGTCTAGTTTTGATTAGCCTCTGTCCATAGTAGCCTCAGATGCATGAAAATCTCAAGAGATCAGCAGCTTCTGAAGTATTCAGTTTAACCCATCTGGCACCAACACCATGCCACGGCGGTCAAAGTCGGTGGGATGACACTTTTTCCCCATTCTTATGTTCAATGAGAACATTAAATCAAGCTCTTGACCTGTATCTGTATGATTTTATACAATGTACTGCTGCCACATGATTGGCTGAGAGGATAATTGCATGAACGATCAGGTGAAGATCGATATTGCCAATCGTATATATTAATATCTTAAATATCCACTTTGCACTTTTATATTCAATTTGTAAAATTAATACTTTGGACTTATAATGCTCTTAACTTTACATGCCACTTAATATACATGAGAAATATAACTCCAAAATATTGATGAAAACTATACGAAATAAAGTTCGGATCAGCTTTTTAAAACTTCATGGCTGCAGTTAGAAGCTTATTTATTGTTATTTTAAAAATGGAACAGAATGAAAAGGCAAATGTTCTGAAAATTGGTTGGTTTTATTAGCTTTATTTCACTATAGTGTTTTGTTTTTTTTTGTTTTCTTATCCTATTGGGCCTCACCGATCAGTTCATGCAAATTTTGTAGAACTAACAGTTTTGAAAAAGCATACATAAGACTGTCCAAAACTGTATAGCTGAAAAATGGGATTGAATGAGTTAATAATGTGCCTTTCTGCAGCGTTGCATCATAGTGAATATGGAGCATGCCTTTCTGAGCTTCTGTTTGCTGCCATTGTGAGAATTCATTAGGTGGCTGTATGTTTTTTGTCCGTATTTGATGTAGAAATGGATGAACAATTTGGGGAAAAAATGCATTTCAAAATACCAAAAATTCCCTTGGTAATATATTTTACAAATTCTTATGATTTTTGATTTTATTTTTTTTAAGTGCAGCCAAGCGAACATGTCCATTCAACTCCAGAGTGCACAGTGGCCTAAATGCAGTTCATGCATGGCACAGCCACAGGCTTGTGCTCTTCACCCCTAAGGCAAAGAAAGCCAGAAGCTGTGATTCATGTATGTCCCTAAATCACCCTCCAGGCCCCTCTGATGAGACAGCACTCTCCTCTATAGTGTCTTTTGCACTGGCTCAGTGTCCGCCTCGAGGGCTTTATAACCCCTTCAATAGGATTTAGCTATGCGGCCTTGAGAGGACCTCTGAGGCACAAATCAGTGAGTAAAAAGAGCTGCTCGCACTGTGGAAAGGACCTTCTTCAGCCAGCAGTGCGTTAAAGAGCAACTTGTTCAGTCAGAACAAATTGCATGATGCCAAACAATTTGATTCGGTTCACCTCCGCTGTTTTGCTTGTGTTTTAGAAGACTGCTTTTTATTTATCCTCAAATTAAGAATTAAAAGCTATCCGCTGAAGTGAATTTAAACGGACAAATATTCATTTTTCCCCCCTCCCGTAAAATCGAGTTATTTCCTGATTGGCATTTGGCATCACTGTTGCCTGGCCTGTAAATCAGCACTCGTATGTAATTTGCTGAGTGCTAGATTATGCTCCTACGACTCAGAATGAGGCGGTACATCCTCAGCTGCCTGTTATCTCCACACTGCTCCACCAAGGCTATACTTAGTATCTGGTGAGTAATAAGTAATCACATTTAAGTGGCTTACAGACAGTAATGATACAATAGCGGGACAGAACGAGGACTTTAATTACATTGGTGCTCGTGTGGAAGCCATGTGTGTTAGACGTGCTGTGTTTATGCTGTCCTCGGGAGTCACTGAAATGGACATGTTTTTGGGGTTACTGTAAAGGCAAAGTATTTATTTATTTTTTTTTTTCGTTTGCATTAACAGCTTATCTGCTAAAATAACTGCAATTGAATGTGCTGCCTTTTTTAACAAAGTCAATTTCTAGTAACTGTTAAGAGAGGACATGACATATGGCTGGATCTTTGACTGCTTGTTTATTAATTAAGCTCATGTTTGTGTAATTTTTAAACAGTGGTGCAATCCAAGGCTGTGACAGGTTATGAAGCTGATCTTTTTCTTTTGCTTGGTGTGAAAAATCTTGCAAAATCTTGCTCCCATGCTCTAATAAGTGACACTGTGATAACTGCTGATTAAGCTGCAAAAAAATGTAAAACATTTTCAATACTAGCACATTCATGCTGAAACGTGGACGTCTAGGGGAAAAAAAAAAAACCCTGCGTTTTTATTTGCTATGTTATTTTGGTTGTTGAACTATATCAGTAGATAAATATTGTAGAATAGGGCAGTCAGTGTAGTGATCAATTTCAGTTTTGGTATTAACCTGCATATTTACTTATTAAATACCAGCTATGTGCCTTATACTTGCATAGCAAAAAATATTTAATAACTTATTTTTATGTGTATATATAAATATAGCATACTTCTACATTGAAAATATACTTTATATACTTTAAAAGCTCTCAAGAATACTGAAAAATAAAAATGAATTAGAAGGCATACAAGAAATAGTTTGTGATCCTGTGTTTCATATCATTTTATACAGAAATTATTTAGGGGGTCTGTGTGTTACAGGTACACTATGTATCTTTTTAGCAGAAACAGAGTATATATTCCATAATATACTTGGGAAATTCATAAGTATGTTTTCATTCGTGTATAATCACCTGTAACTATGAATTGTTGTGTTTTCATAATTTTAGAACGAAGCCCTTTATATCTACATAGGGAGCAGGTCTTCTTCCACAGAGCTGCCATGTTATGCCGCTACAGCAGCCCAGAGCGGACAAACCTCTAGAGAGCGCCTTCTGCGTTGCACGTTTTTATAAGCGGCAGTGTGAATCCGGAAGGAAGCACCCGAAGAAAGACGAAAAAGAAGAAAGGAACACAAGGAAGAAGAAAGAAACGGGATCAGTTTTTGCAAGTTCTAGCAAGTTTGAGAACCCAAATTTTGAAAAACGGAGGATCATACTTATTATTTAGCATGGACGTACGCTACAGGCACGCGACAGCCACTGTACAGTCTTATACATGCTTGGAAAGGGAGGGGTAAGAGAGGGGTATGGATTTGTTGCAAGCAACAGAATCCTACATAGTGGACCTTTAAATCAACAACACCCTGCAAAATCCACTGAAATGTCAGTGCGGCTGAAGTTTGACACCTTAACTGTAAGAAAGCAAATAAGATTTCAATGAAATGACATGGAAATGTTTTCCTTTCTAAGCTTGCCTTGGCTTTCTGCATGCAATGATCATGCTGCGTAAGGAGCCAGTTTAACGAACTCAGTCGTAAAAGCAGTCAGTCTGCATAAAACCTTGCTAGCTAAGTCTGCTTTTTTCACCGCACATCAAATGTCAGGCTTTGATCAAGTTGTTTGATCACTACGCGGCATGGTGAAATGTGCGTGAGCCTAATGGATTCAGCTCGGGATCAGATAGGAACTGTCAAGATATCTGCGATGCTCCTGTGTCGTCCTATCATCAGAACAGCCAGGAGTGATCAGAAGTACACATCAGATGACAGCAGACATAATTTTCAAATGTTTGACCCAATAAAATAAAGCAAATGTCAGAATTTTACCTTATGAAGGGTTTTCCCAAGTTGCCACTGACATGTATACAGATTTTAAAATGTCACAGTGAGGAGAATGTGATCTGAAAAAGACCCGTATTATCACGGCTGGCTCTGCTTTATTAACCTGCTGATACTGGGCACACATAAAGACCACCATGAAAACATTTTACTTACTATAACACACAGTGACTATGTACAGTGGCTTTTCTCACTGGTAGGACTGACATTTAAAGCATGACTGCTCCTGAATTCATGCATTTTTAATGAGATCTCCTCCTGTCATCATCCAATATGGCAGCAGTCACCCATGTGCACTCAGACTTTGCATATTACCTGTATTAGCAAGTCTGCATTAAAAAAATCCAGTTTTACATGTTTGTTATAGTGAAACGCTGCTGCTGATGATGATGATGACGAACACATGAAATGTCCTTTGCATTATTTCCTAAATATTTACCTTTACACACAGTCGTCGTCATGGAGTGTCCTGTTGAAGCAGCATTTCGGAGACACTTAAGTGCTTCTCCTACTCCTATAACCCCCCACTTCTCACACACACACTTACTCCCACTCACACTCTCTTAGTGTTAAGTTCACTGGTACGTACCTAGCCCTCTCTGAGGTTTCTGTGCACCAATATCTCTGCAGCTAGAAGCATATTCAATGTGACATCTGCTCCCATATCTCATGCATTTTTTATGGGACTTCCTCCCTCCCAGAAACAGCCGTACAAAGTGAACGGACTCCATCCGGAATGCTGCTTCTTTCTTCTTGCCTGATATCCGGTCCTTGTGACACCTTGCCAGGTAGCCACACACAACCTGTCCTGTCTGTGGTGTGCGTAGGTGTGTGGAGGAAAATAGTTATTGAGACAGAAGGACAGATGACGGCTCTGATGGTGCGCTCAACCCACCACCTTGCTGAGTCATGATTGGGTGTTTCGCACAATGATGCTGCATGGTATTGGCCCATAATATGATGCACTTCCGTATTGATAGCCTGATTGATTTTTCTGCTTTCGTAAACTTCGCCGCTTCCTGGAGCCTCATGGTCTGAAATAAAGCTGTGGCTTCAGCAGGAAGAACAGTTCTTGCACTTTTCTCCACTTCCACTTCAATCCCGGTATCTCCCAAGAGCTTACCTGAAAGAGAGACCGCCCTGATCTTCTCGCCTTGTTAATAACGGGACATTTATTGCTCTTCTGTCTTCTGTGCCTGCTGTGCGGAGGAACTGAAGCTTGATGTGCTTTTCATTTATCATTCTGAGAGTCCGCCATTGATCACGTATCATGCTGGGAGTTTGGCCGTGCTATCGATCTGGAAAATAAAATAAGTCTATATGAAATCAGCTCACTTTTCTGTCTTGGGTTTTAGTCACATGTATAGGATGCCATGTCTCGGTTGATTTTGGTGCTGGAAAAAAGATTAATAATTGTATAATAAATGCACTCTGGTATATGAGTGCGCCTGAATAAGTCCTGCACTCCATGCCGAAGCCCTTGTGTGGATGTGAAGAAGCTTTTCTGCCAGTTCTGCAGTGGAGCATGCGGTGTTATTGTGGTGGGTTAAGTGCCTCACAATCTAATTACTCTAATGTCAGCTGCAGTCTTAAATCACACTCGCCCGGCTGAGTGCAGTGCTCAGTCTGTCCTTCAGAAAGGGAAGCCTCGCTCTGCTCTCAGATTCATTATTCCGATTGGATATGAGCTATTGCACTTATTGGCTGGTACGGGGTAAAGGCTGCTTGGGCTCCCATTGGTCGCGAGACAAGCAGCTTGCTGGCACGTGATTGGCTCCTGGGAGAGAGTGGGAGGTGAGCTGTGTCTTTCCTCCTAGTGCTGAAGCGCGCGTGCATGCAGGGGACTCTTTACTCTCCTCTTATTTGACTGGCTGCAGGTATTGGTGTCTGCCTCTTCTGTGCGCGCCCACGCGTGCCTCTGTGTGTGTGCATGAGTGTCTCACTGTGTGTGTGTCTGTAGCAGAGAGAGCAAGAGGAAGAGGAGCAGCGTTTCCTCTCCCCCCTCTGGCCTCCCCGTCTCCCTGCTCCCTGTCACTCCGTCCTTCCTCCCTCCCGGACTGCACTGGCCTGGACCCTGTACCCATCAGCCCCTTTGACTCTCCTCTCTTCACCATCCCATCTCAGCCGCCGCAGGTAAGGAGCCGCACTAACATGACCGGCAGCAGAGCTGCTCCAGCTGCTCCAGCTGTTCTCAAGGTATAATAGCTTTTCTCTCCTTTGGGCTTTTGGTTTTCTTCATCTTTATTTTTAACTCTGGTTCAATTTTGCATGTTTTTTGGCCCACTTTTCCCTGCATATTACACTCTCTAACAAACACATTAACACTCCCACTATGTCTTTCTATTCTGGCTTTTTAAGTTCTCCCTCTGGCAGTTCCTCTCGTGAGGAAGTGGGTAGAGACATGAGGGATTAGGATGTTTGTTGTCACGGCTTTTGAGCCCAAATTCAGCTCCTGCTGAGTGCTTCATCAAGTTCCTCTTGTCAAGCTGTGACTTCACCTGCGTCACTTTAGAAGAACTCTATAGCCTCACTGAAGGAAAAAAAAAAAGAAATTGTATTAAGTGCGTACTTCAGCTCTGCTTTGTTCTGCTGTGGTAGTTTTATTGGTATCATTACTTTTCTGCTTATGTTTATTGATTCCCATCTGCTGCTGTAGTGCCTCTGTGTGAGACACTTACTGCAACCCCAGTTTGCTCCAGGTAAAAACTTATTTCCGCTGTTTATTAAAAGTTCCTTCGGGCAAAATCATCAGCTAAATGACTCGGTGTAAAAACAGATACTGTAGGGTAAACCTGATGGTGCATGTGCTTTGGAGATGTACGGAGAAAGAGAAGACAAACAGCATGACGTAGCAGAAACTGTAATTACTTCAGGACTAGGACTGATCCAATCAAGATGGGCAGTTCAAGCATTTACATGATCACCTCCCCAGTGCAGCCAAAGCAAGAAAAAACAAAACAAAAAATACAACCTGCATAGTTCCTGGTCCTCCATTGCGCAGCACAATTAGATTTTTCCTGAAGAAGTGATTGAGCTATCATTACTGACTGAACATCTTTCACAGGGATCCTCAAGTGCTTTGGCTGTTGTTCTGAAGCACGCTTCATCACACTCTAGTCTGTATTTCAGGTTGGGCCTGCAATGGTCTCTGTTGCAGGATTGTTTGAAACCATGAGCACTAAGTGTAGTTAGTCTTGATTTTACATTATGTGGACACAGAAGAGGAATCAGCATTCTACTGTAGCCCACTCATCATCATAATTGGCCGTTTTGTTTTTTTTCCAGTTTCTCACGCGCATTCGCCTGCCTTTATCCTGCCTTTTTGAAGAAAAGCTGAATTTCACTAAGTGCTTTGTCGGGTGTAGCTATGGGAGGCTTTATTCATCATGATCATGCTGAGACTGCAGGCTTGTTTTGCAGCGTAGACCTCAAATCATCTGGGGATGTTGGAAGTGCGGAGGCATTGATTAGGCAAGTAAACTGAGAGAAGAACAGGTGTCTTAATTAACACCAGTATCCCTTTGCAGCCACCCTGGCCTGTTTCCAGCAGCGAGATAAAGAACAAGTGATTATTCAAATTAAAAAAGCTGCTTTATTTCATCGCAGGCAGTCGAGACATCCAAGCAGGAAGTGGAGCTGGAACTTAGCGGGGTGATGCGTTTTAGCACATACACATTAACAATCTCCAGTGCAGGATTAAATCCTAGCGAGTTAAATGGGTATTCCTATGGTGCATTTGATTCGGTTCGGTGTTTGTTTTTGTAACTGTGGCGATATCAGCCTCATATTCAGGAAAATTTTGTTGTGTACCCTCCGAGTGTATTATATAATGAGGGCTTTTTCTTTTTAACTTTAAGTTGAATTCTTTTTTTCACTCATCACAGTGTCACTGTCATGTCAAGAAAATGTATTCATAGCGCATGACGTCCTGTATCATGAGCTCGCAATGGTCTGGAGGATCATATTTGACTAAAATCTTTATTTCAGAAGCACATATCGCATTCCCATGTTGAATAAGTAATTTATGAGCTTCTTTTTTCACCCTGCCCCCACTCTATCCTCTCCACCTCTGTCAAATCCTAGAAACAGCAGTGCGTCAACACTTTTCAGAACCTCTCATTTCTAGCTGCTGTTCGTTTAAGGAATTTAATAGTAATGGTTGCTTCTCAAAAATGACTGTCATGTAGCATAATTGATGGAGGCAGAATTGGGAAAACCCTTCATTCTGTGAAATCTAATCATTTACTGCTGATATATATATATATATATATACAGTATAGTGCTGAATTCCTGATCTTGGATGAATTTGCCTTTTGCACATATCTAATAAAGGGATGTGTTAGCTTTTTTTTTTTTTATTTGGATATCCAAAAACTGGAAATTTTAATTCCAGCTTCACTGACAGACTCCCTGCCTACCTCTACATATATAACCTAATATATCTACTCATAAGAGAGCAACCAAATCTTAAAGGCGTAATTAAATAATAAATGATTATTTCAGATTTCTTCTGTTCTGTTGGCTATCGTTGTAAAGCGTGTATAAACACTCTTCCCTGTTTTGAAGAGGTGATGGTACAGAAGCATTGCAGACATTTTGAGAGTCAGTATCTGGTTACAGACTGAATTGATTAGGCTTATGCTTGTTTTGCTACAGCGACGATGTGATCATATTGTGTCATTCAGTGCTTGAGAAAATCTTACTTGGCTAGCTAGGTTTTAGACATCTTTACACAGAAGGACTGTTTTTTTTTTTTTTGCTAAACTGGATCCTTACACAACATGGTCTTTACAGGCAGACGTCAAGGCAAAGTTAGAAAATAGCATAAATAACATCTCCACTCATTCTGTTGAAATGTATTTTCGTAAAATAGAGATGCCAACGCATGCAAAATCCCTTTTTCATCACTTTTGGCTGTTTCTGAAATTCAGCCATGGGAACCTTCACCACAACAAGTACGCTTTGCAAAGCAAAGTCATCCAGAAGGAAACTTGTTTTTTAAAGCCTGTCTTTCTGTCTTGTAAAGTTTGCTTGTCAGTCAGCACGGATTTGCATTTCATCTGCTGATTCCAGCGGTGCTCCTGTTTCAACCCCATGGCGGAATTATTCTGCAAAGCTGGGTGTTAAAAATGAACCCAGCTTATCTCGCGTATACGGACCCGATGATTTTTAAGCTGTGCTAAATTAAAATGTCATCGATGAGGGGCTAAAAACCTGCTAAACCACTCCAGATTAGTTTCAGTTACATATTTATCTCCCTGTGTATACTTCCATCAGCTCCAGACAAATGTGTGATGCATGACACAAAGTTTTAAGCAAAAGTTATTACTTGTAAGATGATTTCTTATTATAATGTTCTTTCTAAACAGACATTTTTTTCCCCTACTGACAGCCATGCTCATGAAGCAGCTGGTCTTTTTGTGCTTTTGGCTGTTTCTTTTATTCCTCCGGATCCCATGTTGTTTTTGCTTCCGTGCTGTTGGATAGGCAGAGCTGCAGTATGAATGGGTCGTGCCATTCCTCTTCACTTTCTCACTCTCTGTGCCAGAACGCAGTGGTAGCCTGGCCCTCAGGGTCAGATCCATTTCACTGTCAGAACTGTATGGAGACCTAAACTTTTCATCTGGATGTATGTTGTCTTCAGGGTGTGAGAAGTAACCTCTTGTAGTGCCTGTTTCCTGTGTTCATTTAAAGGCAGGGTAGGTGATATATATATATATTTTTTTTTTCCAGAAACCTTTTTTGTTATATTTCTTAAAATAATTTTTACATCCTGATAGCAATCATCATCTGTGACAGTCACAGGGCT
>JAQQZR010000035.1:20413050-20424901 GCA_030068235.1 Notoglanidium macrostoma | reverse complement strand
AGTTTATCATTATAAACCACTGCAACGCCTCCTCCTCTGCCAGTTAGACGAGGCTGATGTATGTAACTATAGCCGGGAGGACTAGCTTCGTTTAATGCTACATACTCATTTGGTTTAATCCATGTTTCTGTTAAACACAGTACATTAAACTTCAGATCTTTAATAATTTCAGTGACAATAAGCGCTTTAGATGTAAGAGACCTAACATTTAATAGTCCTAGATTTAGATAAAAGGTGCGGGCTGTACATTCAATATGATTCAAATTTATTTTAATTATGTTATTAGAACAAACTTTTGAGTATTTCTACATTTTTCTTTAACTCGGGGAACAGACACAGTCTCAAAATGGTGGAACCTGAGTGACGATTCTATGCAGCTAGCAGACAGTCGGTTTAGCCTGTTTGTCTGCTCCCTGGCCTTCGCTCTGGATTGTCACAGATTAACTTGGCCTGTCATGAGACTATGAGCTATGCTGCAAGAAATGAGAGCAGCACCTTCCCAAGTGGGATGGGTACCGTCCCGCCCTAACAGGCCAGCCATGCCCTCAAAACTACTCCAATTATCTATAAAGCCCACACTGAACCTATGGCTCTTATGTTCAGCATTAATCTGTCTCCTAGTAATTTCTCTGATACTACACTTTCCCTTTCATTCCTGCTCACATGTCACATTGATAATCACTGAATTACTTTCACAGGAACTGTAAGTGTTTTAGTCTCTTAGGCTAAATGAGGTACAATTACACACAGCTATCTCTATGTAGACATTATTCTCATGGTTGTACAAAAATCCTTCTTTAAAGCCAGAATCCCTAGCCCAAAGGATGATGTGCTGTTTAGATTTTGACATGATAGTGATTTCACTTCACTTCACGCTCCTCATATTTTGAAATAAGAAACTAGGATTAAAAAAAAAACCTATCGCCTCTAACAATGTTTAGAGGCTTATCCTCCACAAATCATCTCCAAACACCAGAGTGTGTTGTGCATTTTACGGTTTCTTATCCTGTAACAAACATTGATCAAACTAAGAGCATGTTGAACCAAGATATCAGGATTTAATTCCAAAAACAGTGTATTAGTGTGGAGGTGGTGGTAGAAGGGTCTTCACTACATTATAGCATTATTTGTTCAGAAAATAATCACCCCAGAGGAAGTTCATGAAGATTATGATCTTGGTAAGAAATGTCCTGGAACGCAGCTTCAAAGAAAACCCAGGTTCATTCGTGCACAGCATGGAAATATAAATTTGGTTACACTTCAGTAGGGGGTCTTTGTGCATGTGTGTGTGGTGTGTGTTGACCAGGTTCTTTTGAACTGCAGTACACAGCTACATTTGCAAAGTAATTTCAACCCTTAATACCAGTCTCATGGACGCTCACATTTGCCTGGCCAAGCTCGATATTTATTGACACTTGAAGTTTTTAGAAGCAGAAATGAATCCTGTTGTGGGGAGTTTAAAGGAGATATCTGTGCATTCTGTGTACTGCCTAATCTGCTGTGTTTGATAGGGAACATAAAAACTGACCGCTGCAAAATTCTGACATGAAATTTTAGGAAGCGAGAAGAAAGTGGGAAGGGGATTAAAAGCATCAGGTTCATCAAAGGGATTTAGTAGCCTTGTGTTGCTTGTCAGTTCTGCATGTGCATGACTAATGGAAGGAGTGCATCAGCAAATATTTATGAACAAAAAAGCATGGCCAGGAGATCAGCACTGCTGCTCAGCTTCTGGCTGTAATGTGCACACACAGCAGAGTAATGAAATAGAGAAAAAAAAAACTGAACTTGATATACAGTATAACATTACACAGTGCCATAATAGAATTAATACTTACCCCTTTTTCCA
This sequence comes from Notoglanidium macrostoma, assembly GCA_030068235.1. Lineage (NCBI taxonomy): Eukaryota > Metazoa > Chordata > Actinopteri > Siluriformes > Auchenoglanididae > Notoglanidium > Notoglanidium macrostoma. The sequence goes on along the minus strand of JAQQZR010000035.1, from coordinate 20,423,055 downwards.
CCAAGGCAGTGTGAGGGCCGGTTGGCCAAGACAACTGGTTCAAGAGTGGCACCAACTCTTTACTGGTCTAGAACAATGAGCATGTTATGTCAGGGGTGGGATTATAATAACCATCATGACCAGCTAATACATTGTGGCCACCATATTAAAAAAAACAGAGCTAGTGTAGTGTGACAATGAGACAATGTAGTCCACTATTATTGTTGTTGTGTTTGGTCCTATTGTTGAGAGATTGGAGACATATACAGATGTATACAGTGTTGTAATGACGTGGCTTTATGGTGGCTCTCTAGCCCGTGGAAACATAAACCAGTTATTAGATGATTCGCAAGTTGAACCAACTCTGAACCAGCACTGGCACCTACTTTGCATTGGTGGAAAGAGGGTAACTGTAACCAGCAGATGAACTGATTAGGCTTTAGAATTGGTCCAAGCAGGTTCAGGGTCAAAGGAAGGTCTAGCTTTGCTCAGAAATAGTTTTTCTTCAATAGCTGCTTTTCAGTTTGAAGTAGAAGGTTTTCGAAGCAAAGGAAAAACCTAGTTAGAAAAAGTTTAGGCTTCTTGGTGGTGGAGACATCTCCATTGACAACATTGGCGTTAAGTTCTTGTTGGAAATGATGCAATACTAATCAAAAAGTGTAAGCAGATGCTTTGTCTATTTTGCGTATGTGAATTTGTAGTAGACTCCGTGAAAAAATGTAGTAAAGTGAAGCTTTCCTTGTTGCTGGGGTGATACTCTCAAGGGTACAACTTTTGTGCTTTTAGTTTGTATGTTTTACCTTGAAAGGTCCATATAGTGTGATTTCGAAGCTTTACTCTAAAAACTTGTGTGCCTTAACCCTTTATACATTTTTTGCCCATTTTTGATATTTAGCTTTTAACAGTCAATAAAAATTCAAATAAAGTCAATTTCAAATAGATATGTGGTGGTTTATATTATTACTTTCAACACACATTTATGCTTTGGCTATTGAACAGAGATTAAGAAAATGTGTAAAAAGAGCATTTGCAAAGTGCTGGTTTATAATCCAAACTATTTTTTTTCTTATTATGCCTACTAAAGTGTGATGCCAATAGTGAAATTCAGTCATAATTTTCTTTTGCACAAATCTCTGCCACAGGATATATTTTAATTAAAGTCTCTATGCCAAATAATTCCCAAATTATTAAGCAATATGTTGTAAGACATGATGGTTCATAGCACCAGGGTTTAAGCTATTTTTATACACAATAAAGCTACAAACTATGAACTCCAGATGGTACCACACCAGAAACAATGAAAGGTACAGTTTAATGCTTTTTCTCAGAGAGTTTGCAGCTCTCCTATTGTTCTATTTCAAGCTCATTGGTTATTGGTTTTAGCTGCAAGCATTCTCAGTATTAAAAGCACTGAATGTGTCCGAGTGGAGAGTCAGGCGAAATTTTCCATTAGCTAGTTATATCCGGGCTGAACGTGGATAGGGGGCATAAAAGCTTATAGAATCAAATATAGAAACAAATACCCTTTTGAGCTGTCACAGTGCAATCCGAGAACTGAAGAATTTTCCACTCTAACCCTGTTTGTATACACTTACACACAAACTCCCTTCAAGCAAGCTTCTAGAGTAATTTGTCCCAAGCATCCGCCTCTTCTTTCATCTTTTAGAGAATGAAAGACTGAGGACAGGAGTGGATGTGATTTTACAATGGAAATGCATTGTCACTGAAGTGAACATTAAAGGATGTTCAAATGTCCTGAACTGTGTCAGCCTCTGCAGCAGGCTCTCCCACACTCCATCAGCACTGATGTATAGATTTTATCAGGCTCTCTGCTCTCGGAGTCCAGAGAACCGAGCCAGACGAGCCATGGTCATGTTCCAACCCAATAATGAGCTGCTTGATTACAGCCTGCAGGTTCACAGCTCAATTTGACACTGAGGCTCGTTCAACCAATTGATGGTGGAAATGCTTTAGCACTGCATAGCTAAATGTCCAATCGAGAGTGCCAACCTGGAGAAACACATGTATGAGTAGGTGTCCCATTGCTCAATGACATTATAAAAGTGTACTTTACATGCCATCAGTACTTGTGAAATTATACCTACTGTCTAATGGCACCTCTTGTCTCTTTGATCACACCGATCACTCTGTCCTTCACGCTCGTCTAGGCTAATTAGCTTGCTCAGTTGACGTGTAGACAATGAAGCTATTCCTGTGCCTGAACAACCCACTGGCCAATCATATCCCACCCCATGTACGTTTCTGATTTGTGTCCTTGCTGGGGGCAATAGGGCAGTTTACTTATAGGACCAGGATGTCACTCTTATCCCTCATTGTGCCCATTCTCTACCAGCATTGGTCCTAAATCAACCTCAGGAACTTTCCCTACATCTGGTAAGACCAATGACCGACAGATTCGTTTATAGTTTTTTAACATAAATTGCACTTTTGATACATTATTCAGTACACTTTAAACATAGCTCTAGGACAGTGTTTAAGGCATCAGTTATAGTTTCTTATACCACAACTCTCTATATAAATTTTGAAGCTGATAGATCATAAGGTGATTTATTTTTAAAACAGCAGCTTTGACAGTAGTGCTGGCTAAAATTCAAATCAGAGCTTTACAACCATGTGCTAGTTCTAATGTGTTTTTTGGTTCTATAATAATAATAACAAAACCTAATCTTGTAACAAAGAAAACTGTACAACTGATGATATGGTCAAGCATGCTATAATCAGACATTTATTTAACATTTATGGAAGGAGTCTCCAGTGTCAGTGCTTTGTAACAGTTAGTAAATTTTCCCCCATGGTCAGGGCAGGACTTTCTGCTGTCCAATTTCTAAGCTAGTGAGGGAACGACTGTTTATAGCTGCTATAATGTTAAATGATAACAAGAAATAACTTGTCTCACAGGTGTTCCACAACATTAAATGTAACTACAAATGGTTAACAAATACATTGTGTCCCTCCAGGTGTGCTCTGTAGTTTTTTATTGGTTAAATTTGAATCTTGTTGCGTCCTTTTTACAGGCCCATGAGTACATGGTGCACGTGTGTTTGTACAGGAAACAAATTGCTCATGACCCTAATTTTGTTTGAATGCACAGAAAGCCTCGGCCGCTGTGCCCTCATTTAATTCACCGCTGTGATATTCCATTTGAGTTGACATCCCAAGGGCAAAATTTTTAGACCATAGCCCACAGGTCTTATGCGTTTTACAGGAGATGTGAGATATTGCAGGAATTTCTTTACAAATGTAGTAAAAATATATAGTAAATTTTGCAAGGGAATTTTTTTACACCTTCACTAGGTGGATTCATCATGCCATCACTCCCCTTTTGTAAATTCATCCAGTCCTATTCTGGTAAAAGCAATGCAGCTTATCTGTTGTTGATTAATTCCCATTTTACTGTCCATCTGAAGTGGATTAGTCTGCAGGGTTTATAATCCCGCTTGAGTCTGTGACACTGCTTGCAATCCCAAATGCCATGAGATTAAAAGGGGGTAGAGAGTATATGATGCAGATCAGACATCATGGTAGCCATCAGGAAATCCAGGTTATAACGCTAAATCTTTTCCCCATGTTTTATTTCATTATCCAAGCCTAAGGTCCTTTGCCTGGGAAAATGAGGGCATGTTGGGGAGGGGTGTTGAAGCGATGGTCTGGTTGATGTCCAATTGTCACAACAAACCTTTCTCTTTTAGTGAAGCAATAGAAGTGAATGAACTGATATAAATAAAACTATACAGTCCTGCGTGTTGATGCGTTGACCTGCAAAAGAATCTAGATGACTATCCCGGGTGTCATGGGTGCCATCCACCCCTCCTATCTGCCCCGAATACCCCTTGGGCCACTCGATTGGCACACAGAGACCACCCCTCATCCTCTACACCAAGAATTAACCTCAATCCGAAACGGTAGCACAAACAACAACGACATTTCGATGCAGGGATTTTTTTGTGCTTCACTTTCGCCACAAAGGTCACGTGTCCAGAGCCTCACCCACGTGGCCTCGTATGTGGGCCAATCAAACTCCAGCTTCTGTCGGGGCTGAGAGCAAGAAAGGACGGTGGAGAAATCCTTTCTTCGTGCAATTATTTGAATAATTTCAGTCTTTTCCAGCCGTCCTAATTTGTGGCCATCTCTTAAGAGCCGCACAAAGGTAAAAAAAAAAAAACAACTTTCTCTTAAAGCTTACTTTTAATTGTTTTCTTAAATACTTTGTAATTGTCTAATGGCTGAACATTCTTGGAATAGTTATACCAAATACGGTCTTTTATGTCAGATTGAGAACCAAAGGAATGGTCACCCTGTGAAGACCTGAGTACGTTCGATCTTCTCATTGCTTACTTCTGTGCTAGCTGTGCTCTTGATGGATTTGGTTTGGCTTATGAACCCCTATTTGGACCTGATTTCTAATTATTTGTCAATTGGCAAAGTTATTGCCTCTCTTTGGACTTGCCAAAAGGAGCCTGGAGTACTGTGGTCAGTGAATGTAGAATAATGTCATTATAACATGACTGCTTGGTTGTATCGCTAGTTTTTGAGTTGTGGTAATGCAGAATGCAGCAATTTTTGATTATATAAGTTTTAACAGCTTTTCTGACTCCTAAGGGTAGACAGTATTGTATTACACAATATGCCATGTTTGTCAGTCTCAGTAAAGAAGAAAAAAGTACATCATCCTTATGAACGCCTCTATGTGGTCTTCTGCAACATCGTTACTTCGATTACCGTCATGGTTTCATTATCTGCCGCAGTGAATCAGACAAATGATTTTTGCACAACGTGATTGGTCTACGGTGTGGTAGAATTCAATGGCATATTAACCTAGGTATATCTCATAGACTTCACATCATATTCAGATTATAATATAGCATCATTGCCGTGGAGATTTCTTCTACAGCTTCACCAATGTACATCATCAAAATAAGAAAATATTTGACGTTCTGATGTTGACTGTCTGGCTGTCATTTCTGATGGGATCGAAGTGTGGTGATGAACCTACATCGCCTTACGTGCAGATTTGAGATCTGGATTTAGTGCTGTAGCCAGCTGCGAATGTGTTTAGTGCATTTCTTGAAATCTCAAAATGGTCGCTGAGAGTTAATTACGACACGTCTGTACTTCCTTTGTCAGTCAACAGCTTGCTGAAACTGCTTCTCTGATATTATTTTGCCAAAGTAGTCAATATAAATTCATAAAAGCAACATTGCATGAGAGATCATGATGACATCATTAACAATAATCAGCATGTCAATGGCTACATATTCCGACCTTGCTTTCGCTGTGATGCCAGGCAACAACTAGAGGCATCTGCTTTGTGATTGGGCTCTCGTCACCATTTCTCTAGGAGTGATTCTAATAACTTGTTATATGATGCGCTGATTTAGTGGATATGTGTGGCTGGATTTGTGATTATAATTTAGGGTGAGATTTGGGCGAGGACGACTGATTTGTGCTGACAGCTTTAGAGGCGGTTGTCGGAGGAAAGGCGAGGGCAAGGGAGGGGCTGGAACGGAGGAGTGGGAATGAGAGGGAAGGACAGTGCCCATGCTGACACGAGCGCTGCAGCAAAAACCCTCATCTAAAGCTGTTTGATCCGAGTGTCTATAATCATACACCCCTTCCCCCATAATGACTAGCCAACCACAGGGCATCTCATACACACATACATGTAAGTACTCAAGAATAAAGATAGCCCACAGCATAGTATAACAACATAAATGCTATTATTATTATTATTATTATTATTATTATTACTATTATTGGTGGTGGTTAATATAATTCACCTTTCTACCTGTTCCTCATTTAAACTTTGATTATAACAAAGGGGGTTCGAACCTTTGTCCTTTGGAAACTGGCATTCTAATTTCCTCCCACAGTCCGAAGACATGCAGATTAGGTCAACTGGCTTCTCTAAATTCCCCATAGGTATGAACGTGAGCGTGAATGGTTGTTTGTCATTGTGTTAGCCCTGAGATAGATTGGTGACCTGTCCAGGGTGTATCTCACGCCAAGGCAGTTAGGATTGGCTTCAGCTTCTCCAGATAATGGATGGTTAGATGGATGGATAAAAGTCTGGCAGCATCTACCAGTCATTTATACATCAGGCTTCTATAATATCTGTATAATCTCTATCATGTCATCATAGTACCATATAGTCACCTGCAGTATCACAGAATTTCAAGGAATCTGGCATCATCTAAACCCTCACAAAGACCAATTTAAAAACATTCATTAAAACAGTCAACTTTGTGTTGCTTACCTGGTGATACCTCATGGATTAGTTGCATTTCCAAGCTAGAATCATTCTTAATAACAATACAGATGTGTATAGAGATTGAATCTGTGTGTCTACTGTGTTAGTTTATTGTCAGTATTTTTTTTTCTTAAATTCATTATGAAAAGAGACTCTTCATTGTCTCTGTTAACCTTTTTTTTTTCCTGAATAGCAATTCCTCTGATCTAGGGCTGCACACAGAACCATGGCTTCCACCAGAGAGATAGCCCAAAGAGACATTTTGAGTGCTCATGTACTTAAGGCTTTTCGTATGTGATTTCTGGGGACATCCTAACAGCATTTAAACAGTCATTTTACAATCATCTTTATGACATATAGATAAAAGAATAGGAATTAACATGGACACCAATCTACAATTCCTTTTTGTATTGTTACTTTGTTCAAATGGGATCTTTGCATTAGAACCATAATGTGATGAATAAGAGGGCACCATTTCCAGAACATAGTACTTTATTCACATTCACATTCACTTTCATGAAGATGCCAGGAGAGTTCTCAGCTGGGCAAGGTCAGATAATCATACACGCCCAGCCAGACACGGGGGCTGATGGGAGGCTGCGTTGTACCTTTCTAGCTTGCTTTATTCATCATTAGTTCTTTTTCTTTCTCTTACCAAGTTTCATTACATAATCAGAGTACAAACAGTAAGTCGCATAATGCATCACTGGTTGTATTATTAGTTCAATGTTCATGTTCGGTGCCAGTGATGAAGCAAAATCTGCCAAGCATTAATCAAATGGCTGATGCTGAGCTGTGTGTAAGAGACTGTCTGATTGATTATTGTATTACATTGCTGTTTGAACAGGCATTTCAATACTGTGACCTATAACTGACAAAATAATATTGTTTATTGTAAAAATCTATGCTATATTTAAGAAGAAATACAGATGTAGTTGTATTTTTAATAGTGTATATATGGCAATGGCAGGAGATAAACTGCCTACTGATCTTTTAAACTTTTCATTTGAACTTTTATTCTTTTGTCTTGTTTTTTAACCTTTCCCTTTATATCCATTTATGATTTTTTTTTTTCCTGTTCTACTTGTTCTAGGCTGAAGCTGCAGTGTGGAACAAGCAAGAACAAAAAAAAACAAAAAAAAAAAAAAAAGAAAAAGAAAGATGTGTTGCCTTGGGCAGTAATTTGTCCTCAAATGTAGTATAAGCCGTGGTGTCTCCAATAAACACTGCCATGTCACGTTATGCTCAGGCCCTTGACACACTGACAGGCCTAGTGATGTGTTTAATACAATAAATCATGGCTGCCGATTTCCACAGGCCGCTCTGCCAGCTCCCCTCCAGCTCCAGTCCTCCTCTCTCTCTTCTTCCTCCTCTGCCAGGTCTCTGCAGCCCAGAGCAAGGGCTGCCCCCACTGCTTCCCCACTCACTCTCTCCTTTTATTGCTCTGTCTAGCTCTAAAATATTGCCAGCCCTTCACTTGAAGCTCTTTGTGTATTTCTCTACAAATATTATTAAATATTTAAAAAAATATTTATATTATTTAAAACCCTGTTTCTTTGTACATTGATCCTGATTTATCCATCTTCATTAAAGTTCTAAACTAAAAACAAATTCCACTATATTCAGCAAAGGTTTCACTAACGCTAATTCTATGTGTATTCATGCGCATATTTTGATGCCAATCAAGCATTAATATGCCAATATGCTCATGCAGCATGTGATAAATCTTCCAGTGATGCAGCTTAGCCACTACATTGCTCCTCCTCCTTATAAAGGGTGACATTTCTTTTGTCCCAATTGAATATCTGGCCTAATGTGTTTATTATAAAGTTATTGACATGTAACAATTTTCACATAATTTTCATAAATTCATGTAATTGAAATAAGCTATTTAAACTGAACAGTGCAATCTGTATATAAAATTGCCAAATCGAGGTTTACATTAGTGAATCATCATACGGAAATTTCCACAAACTCAGGAGATCTTTTAAGATATGAACATTTTCAGAACTTGCTAGATTTACATGTTTCTAGTTTAAATCTTGGTTCGTATCCAGCTTGATAAATTGTTCTTAGTTGTTAGTAAAACAAAACCATTGGAGGAAGAATGTCCAATGTAAAGCAGCAAAGAAAGGAAAACTAAACACAGTGATGAGTATTTAACACTCACAGAATATTAATCCATATTCCTTAGAAGAGATTTAGACACAAAATATGCAAATGTGACAATAACCCCAGTTAGACCATATCATACAATACAATAACACTGCATTAAGAAAGATGGTGTTTAACAGTGTTAAATATTATTATAGCATTAAACACATATAGCATTAATCTTTAGCACAATGAAAATAAACCTGCTAAGATGGTTTGGCATGTATAACCTCATTAGGAGCCTTGTTTTTAATGTTAGTTATTATGATTGAAGAGTTTCAGCTAATTAAAAAATGCCAATTGATTTTTTTTTCATTTATATTGTTTTATTAGTTATATTTCTGCAATTTTATTCTACACAGCCAAGAAGTACCACATTTATGTGGAGTATAGCAGTGTTTCTTGATGATCTGAATGTAGGGACAGTAGTATGCACCTTGTGATGCTGCCCTTGTGATGGCGAGACGTATTTGTGCATATGAGATTTATCCAGGTTCATCTTCACTTGTCTGAGGAACCAATTCTGTTCTCTCATCGTTTATAAGGGAGCTTGAAAAGGAGCTAAGACTGCCAAAAAGACACTCAGCAATTTCTTGATATGCCTCTCCAGTAGCTTTTAATACACTGATTGCCTGCTAATGCACATCTAGCCCAAGTATAATCTATTGATGGACTCTTTAGATGAAAAGAGTGCTGAATCACCTCAAGGCTTGCACCTGACTGTGAGACAGGATGCCTGTACTAAATACTTTTTATTTGAGCAAGTTTAAAATGGATGTTACAGTTAATCCAGGTAATGCAGTAGGGAACAAAGCACCAGTAGTCAGCATACAAGTATACATCAGGTATAATGTTATTAAAAGTGGTGCTGCTGTATAGTGCCAGAGTGCTTACAGTTGGGGGAGGATGCGAACATGTTGCGCTATTTAAGGTTTACCAAGCTGAAGATAAACTTTGAATCCTCGCTTTCTTCATATTTCATTAAGGAATACTGTATAATACTCCTCAATATAATATTTTACAATGAATTATTTCCATAACATGGAATGAAGAAATCTATTTAGACTTGAAAATTTTTTTAAGGACACAAACATTAGGAGTGTTATGATAAACAATGTTCAAAAGGTGCAATATGATATAGCAAAAAGAATATGTCTTAGGTTTCCATTTTCAGTTGATTAAAACAATTATAAAAGTCTTATGACTAAAATATAAAGACAGTGTTTGTGTGACTAAAGGTTAGTTAATGGTTAGGACATCAGAACAACCGGAAGTCATTCATTTTCTATGTGATCCAGCATCTTGGAGGCACCTCTTGAGCGGTGTAAGTTTTCAGAAGAAACTTAAAGTCTGGGCAATTTTATGGTAATAAACTGTGACGATTCAGCGGCAACCAATCGGAATTTAGAAGTGCTCCACTGTAGGGAATACTATAGAAGTAATTGTGTAAACTTTGGTTCAAAAGTTTCCCTTCAAAGAGTTCCCACATAGCCTGCCATGGAGGAAAAAATAATTTATGTTGTTAATAATCCATCCATTATCTATAGCGCTTTATGCGTCTGGGTGGCGGGGAAGCTGGAGCCAATCCCAGCATCTTGGGGCGA
>JAQQZR010000035.1:20394117-20412950 GCA_030068235.1 Notoglanidium macrostoma | reverse complement strand
ACTCCACACAGAAAGGCACCCTGGGTGACCCGGGGATCGAACCCAGGACCTTCTTGCTGTGAGACGACAGTGCTAACTACCGTGCCGCCCTGGTTAATCATCTAGTTTTTTTTTTTATTCTCAATGATCCATAGTGACGCTCTAAATTTAACAAGAAGCACAACACTATTTATAGGCAACATTAATAGAACTCTAGAACGCTTGTTTTTATGCGGGAATGCAATTCATTGGGTCAAAACAACACCGATTTGATCATTTACAGTAATTAGTCAGGAGCACATTTACTTCCCAATCACTGCAGTGATTTCTTTCACTCAGATTAAAGAGAGTTTGCTCTGCACGCATACACGTGGGTGTGTTGAGTCATGTTTCATTTAGTTTCAGAGATGTTTGTGGCATTAGCACCAGTATATGGTACTCTTACTTGGCAGATTCGGCACACTGTTTCGGTTCACCACTTACTGGCCGTCAGCATTGCAACTTATCAGGAACCCAAATGCTTCTTTACACCAGACTTTAAATATTAGAGGGAAACTTCAAGCTCCTGCTTTCTGCTAACTATAGCCATAGCTGATTTTTCCAACCCAGTATGCTAGCATATTCACTTGGGGAAAAACAGTGTGCTTTTCCACAAGCGAATACACTACACTGTGTCATTACACCCCTAATGACCTGCCCAGGGTGACCTCGCCTCATATCAGCGGGAATTGGCTCCTGCTCCCCTGCTACCCTGACGGATAAACGGTATAGACAATAGATGGATGGATTACATCCCTACTGATGATATAGTAAATCCATCATTATGAAACTAATGCTTTATAATGATGAGTTTAATTAAACCGATTTTCCAACACACCCATTATAATGTAAATAATCTTTAGTAGTTATCAGAATGAGTAAACATAAGATGTTAGCCATTATAACTGTTAATGGTTTTTCCATATATGACTTGTATATGTTAATGTATAGAATACATTTTCTCCTGATGTGCTAAGGATTAGTGCATTTATTCTTTATTATTCGTAATCCATCATTATGAAAACATTAGTGAAGCATTCATATGTGCAGAATATGTTTATTTTGGGAGCTAATAGTAAAGTGCTACCAGATACACAGTATTTATGATTGAATTTGGGAAACGACACAAACGAAACAACAAAAAAAAAAAGGGCAGAGCAGTTTTTTAGGGGTGCTCTGCTTGACCAAGCATAAAGCGTGATTAATTCGATAGCAAGCTCAGAGGAAGGGGCCGGAAGCTCTTTATGGAAAAGCATGACCCACTTACAGCATCACATGGTATACAGCAAATGCTTTTAATAACAATCAGGAATATCAAATTTACACAATTGTCATGTTACGAATGATTAAATTAGGTACAAAAGTATATTTATAGAACTCATGTCTTTCTGGCTGTGGGTTCAAAGCGCATGTGGCCTTTTGATTCAGATGATGCATTATATTTGTGTGATTGACTCAGCTAGCCTGAACACAAACGAGGGACTCATTTTAAACTCTGAACGTGCTTAAGTGCCCGCTTCTCTTCATTTCGGGTACATTTGTATTACCTCATGTTTAGCATTCTCAAAATAGCTCCTGTACCATTCAGCAGCTCGCTTCCGAGCTCAAAAGCTGCTTTAATGACACAACTGTAGTCATGAATACAAACAGCTCATGGTTAAAAATACCAGAGATATAACAGGTGCCTCTCCTCAGCTGTTATATAACGCCTGCTTTGCATTATTGTGTACATTTGACATATTGTGTTGTTTGGTTTGTTCTTAAGTGCTGTGTACTGATATTAATTAGCTTTTAAACAAAACTAGCCTCCCTTAAGTGTGTGTGTTTATGGAAGGGAAGGAAGCCATGCTTTAAATAGGGCTATCAGACAACGTTAAAAAAATTACCGTGTCGCTGAGATTAATGTAAACGTAAGCATCTTGTTTTCAATCTGTAGAATGGCTTTAGTGAAGAGGATGCTCCTGTTTCGGCTCGTTTACTGCCAAGTACGGTATAGTGTTCATGAGATTTAAAATAAAAATGTAGAGTATGCAATTAAAGTTGTGTAACAGCAGATTGTACATGCAAAAGAGGCATTTTAGCATTATAAAGTAAATTAATGATGGATAGGAAAATGTTTTAATACTTTTTATACCATTTAATTTGTCAGTCTGTAATTATCCCTAGGAAGGGATAATTAGCTAGGAACTATCCGCTAGGAAGCCTAATTAGCTGATACGGTTCATGTTTCACCTGGTCACTGCTTCCTCCCAGAAAAGAGCTCCTAATGGTGAAAGAAGGGACCTCACCATGCCAAATTCTGATCTTTTGTGACATGGCTTTATTTCCCATCCTGGTTTTAATGTGGATTAGGGGCTTTATGCAATCCGCACTTCTATGGGGAGATTGGTGGACATCTGGCTCCAGATTTTATCTGTCAATTTTATCCCACTGCTTTCTCTCATTCCACCCTGTCTCACAAACACACAAACACATGCACACACCTTTCAGTCACTCCTCCTGTTCCCTTTTCTCTTTCTGCTTTATCCCACAAACACGTATCGGGTCCCTAAACGCGCTTAGAAAGAGAAATCATCCACAGACACACCGTGTATTTCTCCTGCTGTGCCATCATCTTCCACATGCAGCCTTCATCACTCAGACTCTGAGCAATTTCTTAGACTATTTTTCTCTCTGTCTTTTCACCATCCTCAGTGTTCTGGCCTGGAGTCAGGGATAATGTTTCCATCTCTGAACTTCTGCTCAGTGACTGGACTGATATGAGATGAGAGAGAGAGACAGACAGAGAGAGAGAGACAGACAGAGATGGACCTGCCATAGCATTAAGCGACAACTAATTTTCTAAAGTTCTCTTTCTGTCTGCCTATTTCTCCGTCTCTCTCTCTGTCTCTCACGCTCTGAGTGTGTGCCAGTTTGCAGTCTGATTCCAAACTAGTGCTCATTTCATTTTCTTCTAGAGAAAGCAGATTTTGCCTATCAATACTTAAGGCTCTGGGCTACAGTTTAAATCCCAGCACCACCAAACTGCCACCTTCTTCTTCTTCTTCTTCTGTACGGACCCTGGAGCAGAACCGTTTTCCTAGGGACCTTTAGATCTTTCTAGAAAGATGCTTTGTGGCAAGGACTATTGTTAAATGTGTGATACAAATCAAATTGAGTTAAGTTAATTCAAATCAAACATCTCTTCAGGTTGTCTTTCTGTTTGTAATCTATAATACTAAAGCTTAGATCCGTATGATCTAGTTTATGTTTCATGAAAAGGGTCTGATCTGTGTTATTTGTGTTTGAGGGCTTTACACCATATGAAATAAAGCACCAGATGAGGTACTGAATAATCCTTGGGGTTTAAAGATGTAGTCGAGACTTGAATTTACAGGATGGGAAGTGCTCCCTCTCGTGTTCAAAATATGCATATATAGCATCACTACTGATTTCAGAACATGCTGCAATATAAATTCTGCCATCCTTTTAACATGCATAACTGTTTTACACATACAAAGGCTGCATATTGTAATGGTATATTATTGTGCATGTCACTTTATTTGTGTAAATCCATATTTATACCTTCCAGGTGACTGGTTGGCTGCCATTACCATCTTTCTCTTCCTGCTCCTGGGGATTTCCTGTCACGTGACCATACACCAAATCTCTCCTCCAATCCTACCATGGAATCCAGCAAAGTGCAGTCCGAGGGGGGCCTCAACGTCACCCTCACCATCCGCCTCCTCATGCACGGCAAAGTATGCACAGATAGAGAGAGAGAACAGAAGATGGTGTAGTAAAATATTAAATTAATTATATGAGTGCTGCTTTTTAGATCACTATATTTTTATTTATGCTTTGTATCACATCTATTAATAATGAGACAGAAAGACAGGCAGATAAATCAGTAAACAGATAGAAGGCCAACAGACAGACAGACAGACAGACAGACAGAGATAGATACACATACAGATAAATAGACAGACATAGAGAGGGCTACAGACAGACAGACAGACAGACAGAAAGCTAATTACTAAGGCAAAATACATCTGCTGATTTCTTCATTTTGGCATGATTTTTTTTTAATGCATTAAAATTATTAGTCATCAAATAACCAGCAATCAAACAAACTATCTACTCCTTTTCACTGTCACTCTGCGCTGTTAATGCTTTGTAAGGGAATATACAAATAAGAATAATATGTTTATCTTTTTACTTTTTAGGAAGTCGGAAGCATCATTGGAAAGGTATGTTAAAAAACATCCACAATATTATAAGGTCTTAAAAACTTTTAGAAAGCATTTTGAGATGATTTCATAATTTGTTTCAAATTTCTGACACTATGTTTTTGTTTCTCAGAAAGGAGAAACGGTGAAGAAGATGCGTGAGGAGGTGAGGGAAAAAAAAAACTCTCTCTGTTTCTGTCACTTTTCTGTCTCTCTCTATATCCTCCAGGAGCGACTGAGCCCTAGTTGCAGGATTAAACCCAGTAAGGGATTTTGGAGTGACAGCTCGTCTGAGTCAGGTTTCAATAATACTGAAAAACTGACAGCATGTTACCTTCCTAAAACTTACACAGAACTGGTGATGCAAGAACCAGCAGTTACTTACCAAAAAAAAAAAAAAAGGAAATAAATACAGTTAATTAATTTGAATATTCATTTTTATAGAACCTGAGATTAAAACTTTATTCATTGTACTTTGAATCAGAATCAGAATCAGAAAACTTTATTGATCCCGCAGGAAATTGCTATGCGATGACTGCTACAACACACAAAGACACAAAAACACAAGAACAATATAGAATAAAAAATTTAAATAAATCCAAAAATCTAGTAAAAATAAAAATCAGTAGAAAGAAAAAACCAGTGGAAGGCTATTGACAAAGAGGAAGTTTGGAATAAGTTGTCGCATTTAGAGAAACAATAGTAGTTAAATACTATTAAGTAATAAGTAATATTAAGTAATGAAAAATATTATGACCAGTAGTAATATTGCACATGAAGACTATTGCACACAAATTGTTTCAAGTAATTAAGTGATTTAGCACCCCATTTAGAGAATAACAAATGATATTTCACATAGTAATGTTTTAGCACAGGTAAGAACATTTCTCAGTATTGCACATAGTAGATATTGTATATATTGAAGGATAAAAATATGAATTAAATGTAGAATATAAAGCTTTGTGTGATCTACAGAGTGCCGCTCGCATCAACATCTCGGAGGGGAACTGTCCGGAGCGAATCGTCACCATCACAGGACCCACGGACGCCATCTTTAAGGCTTTTGCCATGATTGCCTACAAATTTGAAGAGGTACTCATTATTAGCCACTGATCATGCATGGCTTTTTAATAATAATAATAATAATAATAATAATAATAATCTGTCTTACATCTTTTTGTCTTAAATACATGGATAAATTAAAAACAACAACACATTGCATGGTAATTGATGGATAAAAGGTGCTTGTCCTGAGCAGAACGGAATCCACTCAGTGAGCAGCTCCTCAACTGTGAAATCAAAAATGTCATCAAAGTTCAATTTCCAATCACCAATCACTGCAGCTGGCACTTCACTAACAGCGCAGAAAGGCATTCAGATTACAACATACCACAAGGCTTTGCATTCTTTAATTATGCAATATCACATGAGAGGGCGAGCTGCTGTAGTAAATATCAGCATGGCTGTGATTCGGTTGCAGGCACAAAGCTAATCCCAGCCGTGCTGATATTCACCACCTCGAGTATAATATCGCTTGTATACGACTATTCTGTAAACAAGAAATTAATATTGTGTAAGTGACATTTTGGACACAGTATGGATGAATGTTCTGTTTGTTTTCGCTCCGCAAGCAGAAATAGATCCTTAAGAAGCCACCCTCACTTTATAGCATGTCGACTAGCTGCTGTACGTTGATTTGTACATTTCTGTTAAAGGTGCTTCCGTTAAAATCTTCTTTTTCATCTTCATCTGAAAATCTGATGATTTGCTAATGATATTGCTAACACTTCTGTAGTACTTGTTTCAAACTAGGAAGTGGAATTCTAGGTGCAGGACAGAGATGAGAGGCGTGATACACACAGTGAGACGTTCCAGTGCCGTTATGCAAAATTCAGCGCTCTGGGAACAATCAAATTAGTGGAATGGAACTAAATGTATTCAGTGGATAAACTAATCTATACTATAGATTTGTACCTAAGAACTGCAGCCGGTATCATAAATACTTGCGCTCATTCCAGGACTCTTAGTCACAATCTGCTCATCCTGAATACTTCAGCACGTTTAGTAGTGTTTCACTTTATAATATACAGTTGTAGAAGATAAATGATTTATAATCTCACTATTATCTACCATTGCACAGAAAATGATGAGTTATGTTTTGAGTCTGATTCCTCTCAATGTTTCTTCCTCATGCCTTCTTGAGGAGTTTTTCCTCACCACTTTGCTTTTTAGGCATCTGAATATGAAGCTAGATCTTTTCTGTAAATCTCCTTTGTGACAATGTCTATTGTTAAACGCACTATATAAATAAATTTGAACAGAAAACTGAAACTAAATACTGCTTTCAGGTCTAGGATAGATTGAGATTTGACAATTTAAACTGCTCACACTCATACCTACGGTCATTTTCTCTGTTTCAGTGTAGCAACTGAATAATTCATCATAGTTACTGAATAAAATTACATTACAGATTACAGAATAATTAACCAGGACTCTGAGACGTTAAACTGTATGAGTTAGAGCTTTTCAGCTGTTTGACATTTTGACTCTTGTTCACTTTCACATGCTTCTGCAGGATATAATCAATTCCATGAGCAACAGCCCGGCCACCAGCAAGCCCCCTGTCACCTTGCGGCTGGTGGTCCCAGCCAGCCAGTGTGGCTCTCTCATTGGCAAGGGAGGCTCCAAGATCAAGGAAATGAGAGAGGTACAGTGTTTATTTCCACCCACAGTACTACTATTTTTTATTAATTCTTTAATTACTTCCACCAACGTCTTTATGTTTTTGGTAAGGTTTTTTTTTTCCTGTTTGTTTGCTTGGCTGGCTGTAAGAAGGATTGCGCAAAATCTACCAAACCGATTTCAGTGAAACTTGGTGGCAAGGTGTAGCGCAGGAAGAATAAGGAAGAACCCATGAAACTCTGGACGGGATCCGAGTCACGGGACTATGAATTTAGTTTCAATTTCCCTAGTGTGTGTTCTGAAGTCTGTGCTCAACAATAACTTACGTCTTAAAATCCAGTAGATGGCAATAAAGTTCAATGGTGACAAAACATAGCCGATGTAGAAATACAAAGACTTCACTGGAAATATATCCAGACATATTACGTGATTGCAGATTTGCAAATCATGGAAGAGACGTTGTCCTTGGCAGAGGTTTGAGCTCTCCGAGTGCACTTCTAGTTTATTTATTAACACCTACACTCCCATTACACACTTTGGTCCTTGTTATTTTTGTTCAAGCTGGCGCTATCATTAATCTAATACACTAGTACACATCACTATGTACACTTTATCACTTAAAAATGAAAGAATCTGTCATACATTTAGACCTTATGTTAAATGCTTATGTCTGAGCATAGTGCGTGTTCTATTTTTTTATATTTATTTCTGCATGTATTATATTTTCCATCTCTCTCCAGTCCACAGGAGCTCAGGTGCAAGTGGCCGGGGACATGCTGCCCAACTCCACAGAGCGCGCTGTGACAATCTCGGGCACCCCGGACGCCATCATCCAGTGTGTCAAACAAATATGTGTGGTCATGCTGGAGGTACAATGCAGTGGCCAGTGTGCTTGGACCAATGCTTTGAGAAAACTTTAACACACCCACATATGCACATTATTATTCCACTTGTATCCCATGAGCTCAGGAAACATATTTAAAAAAAAAAATAGTAATTTATATTCGTTTATGCTGTGTTTTTACAGGTCAAGGTTTAAAATGGTGCAAATAGCTCTTAAAGGTTTTAAAAGCGATCCCTGTTTTGTATGATCTGGATTTTGATGGCCTGCTGAGTGGCATTATGGGCCACTCATTTAATTAAAGCACAAATATATTGAGAAAGTGATGAGATGAGGGGCTGATTTCAGCTGGAGTCCTCATAAATAGCATAAATCATAGTTAATACTGATCTGCTATTCGTTTCTTTGTTTTAGGTTTGGCATGTTGTGCAAGAAAAGCATTCATGCTATCACTGGGAGATCATGTAGTCAGTTCCCGACAATGCCACAACCAATTGCGACCAGGAGCCAAAAGAGCAATATTGGCTATGGACTCTGGGTGGGAGTGATGGCATAACCCCTCCCCCTTGTCAATCATAGTGACTAACCTATCATAGACCACTGTGAGTACATGCATGCAGAAGAGGGACAGACTTTCCTCAGAGTCTGTTATGCCTCCCTGTGATGCAGCATGAGCAGCAGTTTGGTGGGAAATGGTGGCTGGCCAAATTGAGGAGAAAATGGGAAACCGTTGGAGATATCGATCACCCACAATCAAATTACTATACTGATCATTTTGTTTTAATTATAAACTTTATGGACTGGTCACTTGAATTAAATAAATTAATCTAAAGCTGACAGAGGTTTACATAATGTCAACTACTAAAAACTACATAAATTGCCGTTGATATAATACAAGCACTCTCTAACGGGTTAGTGTGCTGTAGACAGGAAGATCAGAAGTAAAAAGCTTTAATGGTTCAAATTAGCACATTGTATGTGTTGCAACCTGAAAAACCCTTCATAGTTTCTACTATACTTTAGCAGACAAAAAGTTCAGACACAGCATTTATTCAATGGTTTTTCTTTAGTGTTATTACTTAAAAGACACTCCATGTCTTAATGTAATGATGGACTGTCGTTTCTCTTTACTTAGTTGAGCGGATCTTGACATAATATAGATTACTACAGTTTTTCAATAGGGCTATTCACTGTATACCAACACCACCTTGACACAACACAACTGAAGATCTCAAATTCATAAAGAAGGCAAGAAATTCCACTAATTAACCTGTGAATGAGTAGGTGTGTCCAAGCTTCTGACTGGTACTGTATATAGTTCGAAAACCTACTTTGCTTTGCTGGTCTGCGATGTGTTTCTCTTTTGTATGTATCTCAATCAGAAGTAAAGGTATAGAATTTTAAATTCTGATTGCCCCCGAAAGAGAAATTTGCATTTAAAAATATCGTTCCAACAAGGTTTTAGACCTTTTAGCAAACTAACTGTTTTTACCACTGAGATCTTTTTAGGAAGGCAACCAAGGCAAGATTACAAAGATTAAGATTGTTTTAGAAAAATATGGTTCATTTATGGTCTCCTAAAATTGAGGTGTCAAAGAATATTACGTTAGAAGTATCGTGCCCAAAACCTTTTTACTTTTTTTGTTTGTTTATTTTTGTGGGGGAATTCAGCCACATTGACATCCGACAGTTTTTCTCAGACCACCACACATTATAGGGCATTTTTGCATAATGTGCCTAATATATGAATAATCGATTTATATTCATGAAATCAATCCGTGCTGCAATTACAAAGGGGCCTGTGTGCTTTTCTTGCTGTTGTATTCAATTCTAATTGTACTAAAACGGACTAAAAATTCATGACAAGGCCAAATTTGAATCTAAATTTATAATAGTCCATGTTTTAGTCATACAGCCAACTTCACAAATGGCCCAGAGAGGGTTGAACAGACAGAGTGACAGAAAAACAGAGGGAGAGATGAAAAAGGCAGAGAGAGAAAGAAAATGAGAAAGGAGTACTGTTTATGTTTGGTCAGGAAATGCACTCTCATGGGTGATGCTAGAGATTGGCATATTTGTTTCCACATCTCAGTTCTTTTTTTTTTTTTACTTTAATATACATTGTCACAAAACAAGCACGAATCATACACACACACACACACACACACACACACACACCTACCAAACAAACTCATACAATGATGTACATACTGATGTGTTTGCTCACAAACTCACACACAAACCTGTGTACACACTGTGTCTTCCTGGGTCTAATACTGTCTCCACCTCTTCCCTTTTTCCCTTTGCTAGTCCCCACCGAAAGGTGCCACCATCCCCTATCGCCCAAAGCCTGCCTCCACCCCGGTCATTTTTTCAGGTGGCCAGGTAAGAGCCGACCCGCTGGCGGCGTCCGCAGCCAATCTCAGCCTTTTACTGCAGCACCAGCCACTGCCTGTTAGTGCACTCAGGTTTCTCACCTTTTCACATGCATGCTACCTACGACTGTAGTCCCTGTTGCCCAGGGACAGATACTGTATGGGGGGAGAGAGAGAGAGAGAGAGAGAGAGAGAGAGAGACAGGACTTGCTGATAGATACATACTAAGCATGATGACACTGTTTAATATAGTGCTATAATATTTAAAACATGTTACGCATTTTGTCGGTGTATGTTAGGGGTTGCATGACTATTCATTTTTACTAGTCAATAAGTAATTCAGTAAACTAGTCAGCTAGTCACCTTTGCCGTAGTTATTAAGGCAACTGATTCAGGACATAATTTTAGGCTATTCTATTAGCGCAGCTAAATGCTGATTACAGCAAAGAACATGCCAAACCACATTTCAATTACCAGCCATGCACAGGCTACAAATTACATTTCCTGAGGTTCATCATCATCTTTAGAAAACATGGACTACATATTTTCTCTAAAAAGTTAAGCTACCTCATGTCTAGTGCCCCTGCTGGCTGGTTGCAGTACAATTTTTAGCCCTGCCCATTTCCGTGTGTTTTAGTGTTAAAACAGTCTGTTTTTCATGTCACCTTACTTTTCTAAACGTCCCATCTACAGTGTACATATTTGCACTATATATATATGTCAGATATCTGCACATTTTCATTGTCCCCCAGAAGTTAGTTTTTAAAACGTTATCCTGCTATAGCACAAGAAGGCGTGGCTACACTTGGAAATGAAGTGATTGACAGCCAGCTAGCATCACCACAGAATTTACCATCATATACCTACTTATTTGAACTTTTCCGGACATACGAACTAATACAAACTGTTAGCCATTTCCATTAAGAGCGTTTGAAATATCAAGAGGTTCAATAGGTAAAAGCTAGTTCCATAAGTAAATGCTAGCTACCTAGCCATACGGCCACATTGATAGTTATATTATTTCTGTAATCATGACATGCAGCCAGCCAGCTATTGAAATTTGTACAAAAGCCATTTATTTGTCGGTAAACACATACACTACCAATAACACTGTTTCCAGTTCATGTCCATGTGATGAACGACCTTCCTAGAGACATCTGTATTAATGAAATATCTCCAGTTGAAGCTGGTTAAGCTCTCTAGGTCAATCTAAGATTGAGTTCCACCGTGAAGACATTCTGTGACGCACCGGAACTTGGTACGAGGAGAAGGGGCGGGTCCAATGGGTGGACATACCAAATGAGTGGGAGTACCTGACTCTTGTCTCTACTGCGCAGAATCTGGCTCCAAATTTAACAACACGGTGGAGGAATTGTGGCTTTACGCCTATAGGTATAGGGAGGCAATGGAGCCATGCCACCATGTTTTCCACACTCGATGGGGTATGCTAACGTGACAAAAATAAATCAATAATGAAATAAATGTGCAAAATACTAATTATATTACAATATTTAAGGATATACAAAGTCTGAAAATGCACTTGTGTGGACACAACTGCTGGCACATGTTGCACTGGCAATGAGATTGCACAGCATGGAAGCTCACACCCATCAACAGCTCCTTATAGCTCAGCCTTGAAAACCGGAGAGGTGTCTCCAGGCTGATAATGACCTTTAAATGAGTTAAACTGCCAGGTTCAACAAACTAGCTGAGGAATATAAAACTCAGAGCAATGAATGTTCTCTTTCACACAATTTACTATGCCACAGTGCAAGGACTTTATTTAAGTCTTATTTAGCTTTGAACTTAAATAACCGTGGAAGGAATTCCTTTGTGGAGTGGGAATAATAATAAAAAAAAAAAAACACCACATACACCATTATAGTACAAAGTAATTTTTTTAACAAAGATTGATTACAAAATTATAACAGCAAAACTTTTCCCAGAACAGTCATACACAATATGCAGTTGATTGTAGAACTGGCATCATATACTGTAGTCTGACATATTTTCACAAAATATTTTAGTATATTTAGCTTTCTTTCTTTGCCGTACCCTCTGCCTCACTGTTTTTTTTCCCACCACCTGGACTAGCTGGCAGTTCCCCACAGCAAGCACTAGTGAACGTTGTATTAGCTGAATATTCTCTGCAACCCCTAATATATATAGAAAATATACAAAATGCCATTTTATATGAGATGAAGTGTTTGTTGTGACCTAGAAAGTGTGTTGTATTTGACCTGAACAACATCAAAATTTTATAAACACCTGATGTGCAAGCTCTTGTCAAGCAAATCTTTTCTCTCCCTTTGAACAAGATATCATATCCTTTTAATATGCCTACAAATCAAATTGATATGTAAAAACAAATAGTTTCCACAATGAATGGTGTGGGGAGAACAGTACGTCTTGGGTTATATATGATATTGACGATGAATCCAAAACAAAGTGAGCAGTAATGAAGGCAGACATATTAAAGGGATATTTTATCAGGCAAGTTTAACAGTCATTCCAACTCATTTGTTAACATGACTCACAGTGCAGTGTGTGCTTCTAATATATTCTCGATATTATAATGAAAGCCAAATGAAGATTTATGACAATTTTGCACTCTTAACATTCCACTTACTTAACCTTATTCACTTCCATTTCATACAGCCATTAATTAATTCTAGCTGGCCTTTTGGATGGAATCTGAGCTCAAAGCAGAAACCATTAATGCCATTTTCCCCCCAAATGCAAGTCACGATAAACACATCACTGCAAACTAAAGTCAGTTAAAAAAATACTGACTGCCAGAGACAAGACATGTGATCTTGAGATGAGGGAGGTCCAATCTGATTTACATTTAAATTATTCATACTTGGGTGCTAAGATGATATTTCAAGCCTAGACATGAAAGCATGGGGTGTTAACAGGAGCTCTAGTGATTACCTGTTTGTTGTTTAATAGGTTGCTTAAAAAAAAGGTGTTAATTTATTTTCCCCTCTTTCCCTTTTCTCCTCTTCTCTCACAGGCTTACACTATTCAGGGACAGTATGCTATTCCACATCCAGATGTGAGTTCCTAACAGCTCTCCCTTCCCCCAGACCTACTTCCTTTCTTCCTATCTGCATGATTCTGTAGCTTTTCAACATGCATCTTTATTAATATTAAGCAATAATATTAATATGACATTTCTGATGTGTAATTTTTGTTGCATTACAATCTGAAATTGTTCACGACGTCAGCCCTCCATGGTGTGGGTCAGACTTATTAGGACTTGGCCTGTCACATTTGAAAATGACACCATCACAGAATTTGTCATTTTCTGGCAGAACAGTCTGTTTTTTTTGCATTCAGGGATTTCTAATGGAGCTTTCTTATAATACTGATCTTTGCAATACGAGTCAGGTTTCTATTAACCTGCTTAATGTGCAATTTGACATTACACAAAAAAAAAAAAACCCCACAAATAATTGAAACATATGAATTTAGGAAAAACTCACAAGAAAAGTTTCTACGCTCGTATAAGGCCGATTTTCAGACGACAATATTTCGCAAAATTGAAATAGAAACACATTTTGCGCATTTAACTCACAGGACATAAGAAATTATCATGAAAGGAGAAACTTCAATCTCATGACGTCACTCAATTTAAATACGCAATTGTGTTTTGTATACATTTTTTCAATATCATAAAGATTTTGCGCAAAACTGCAACAGAAACCCAGCTACTGATTTCACATAAGCCTGTTGTTTGTATAAATAAATCTGTCTCTAAAAAAATATAATCCAGTATAACAAACTATAAAACATTTTATAATATTCTCTAAGCATTCTGACCATCTGTTTCCAGTAAGCAACAATATTTCTGAAATCAGTTAACGAGAACAAACTATGAACTTCAGCGATAATACACTATAAGTCATGTTGATGCTTGTGATGATTTAAAAAAGAAAAACAAAATAAGCCAAACACCACCATCTTTAATCAATTTTTATTTTATTATGTTATTTCATTAAAAAAATTATTCTTTGAATTAAAAAGTCCATGAACTAATTCGTTAATGAATATTTTTGCAGTCTTAATAAAGAGGTTTTTTGTTAACAGACATCACTGGGTGCATGCACATCCAGGGGGCTAAACCGCTGGTAGATTTCGCATTGTTTGTAAATTCTTTGTTGACTCAGTAGTAAATTTTTAGAGTTTTAGAGTCGGTTCCATTTGTTTTGTTTTTCATTTGCATATTAATATAACATTATGTAAAATGTTTTTAATGGCCTGGATCTATAATCTTTTGCAGTTCTTTTGAGAGGCATATGATTCCCTCAGCATATTATACATTTTCCAATCATCTTTCCGGCGGTTGGTGCAGTTTACTGCTTAACTCCTTGTCTTCTCTGCTTTATGCCGTGAAAAGTGCTGCTTTCTGCCCCCTAGTTGTGCACTCATCTTTGTAATGAAGTGGCACAGAAACCTGTCAATCGGCAACATTTGTGAGGTTAAATGTTGAGTCCCATTTTTTTAACACCCAGGGATGTTAATCAACATAATTGTAATTTAATACGAGTTAATATAGGTAGAATTATCTTTAGTCATGGAGCAAAGGAGCAAATAAATAACATTGAAACAAATGTCAAAAAATACTGCTGTTAAGTTAGTATTACACTGTCACGTAACGGATAAAACACTTGTTGTTAAAGAAAATGAATCAATGATGAGGGTGATTTCATGCAGTCTGGTGTGAAATGGCTTAATGTTATCAGTTCGAAGTTTCAATTTCAAGTAACAGCTCATCCTGAAGTGTTTTGTTTCTCTTGTACAACAATAATTGGCTAACACTAACCGTTTGTTCTGGAAAGCTTACAGGTATAAAAATGTACCATCATAATATTCATACATCTTCAGTTAGAGCTTCATCCTGGTCAGGGTAGCCGTGGATCCAGGGCATATCCTGGGAACACTGGATGTGAGGTGGGAATATACCCTGAATGTCCATTACAGGACACCATACACACACATTCATTCACACTGAAGGGGAATTTAGCACAGGTTTTGAAATGTAGGAGGAAACCAGAGAACCCGGAGGAATTTAGACAAGGAGAACATGTAGAATTCTGCACAGACCGTCACCTGAGCTCAGGATCGAAACCTGGGATCTTGGAGCTATGGAGTGGGACGGCATTATGCTATATATACAGAGGTGGAAATTTTCAAAAGGTGCTCTTTACTGTTAAAATATTTTAAATAAAAAAGAGCACGAAGAAACATTTCAAACAGTATGTATCGCTACTACCATTTCTATCCATATCATTTAGCCCTGCGAATGTAGTTTATACTCCACTCTGATCATTTCATTGTTGCACATATTATTATCTCTCACCGATCTAGCCCTTTATAAATGCTAATGATCTGTCAATGACACTCATGATAAACAATACAAAGCTTCTGATTAAACAGACTGGGTTATATAAGCAAACAGCAGACGCCTCCTCAGTCCCCTTGAGCCTCATCATCATCTCCATTAATAATCAGAATGAATCTGTCTCAATAGTAATCACATGCGGTGACATTAGTATGTGTCAGTCATTCTCAGTGTACTTAGGCAGTGATTGATGCTTAGGGAGAAAGTGGAGGACATCACAATCTCCCAAATGACGCGTGGGCTTCAATTTTACCTGCTTTCCGACACAGATTTAGAGGGCAAACACAGCACTGTGCATCAGTCTCGGCTTGTGAGGAGTGGTGGGGGAGTTCTGCAACACCGTTTATTAGAATGAGTGAGGGGAGTCATGAAAGGTTGTATGTGGAAGAAAGTTCATATAGGGTTCAAGCATGCATCTGAAAGGATCGTGAGCATAATTTTACATTTAAAGGTGGTCATATTTGGAGAATTAGCCTTTTTTTTTGCCATGCATATTTAAAAAAATACTAAATATTTAATAGATGAAAGAGCACTCTCTGCTAAAACATGCACAATAAAGCCTTGCTTATATCCGTATACACAAAATGACTGAAGCACATAAGGTTGTTTTAAGCATTAATTCCGCACGTCATCAGAAATTAATGCTACATGCCTGCATAGTGCTGTGCCAGGGTAAATAGCGAGGGCAATATAACACCATGTGGCACACCAAACATACTAGCATTATGTCACAAATCACATTCTTATGTACTGTTCTAGATATTTAATGGGTGCTAATTCTAACAACTAGTTTACCCATTATGGTTAATAAAAAGCCCTTTAAATGTAAGCTGCGGATAATAACAACTAACAGTGGAAGGTCTTAAGGGAAACAGTGCTGTTTACAATCAATGTGATCAAGTGGATGTTGCTTTTAATCTTACAGATGTACATAAAGTACACAGGCAAGTATGTGAACAATGCCGCTTGTGGTGTGGCTGTTTCTCTACACACACATGCAAACAACTCCATGTGCCAAGTATAAGCCAGGCCTGAGACTTTCATTCACAGTGTCAGGCCAAGTCCTCCTCAAGTTGATCTCACTTCTTGCTCTCTTTCTCTTTCTCTCACGCTTTTGTTTCACCACTGTGTCACAGCTTCTTCTCCTCGTCTTCTCTTTATACTAGTTTTGGTTTCTTGATTTTCTCAGTGTGACCTGTGTTATAACAATAACCTCTTAGTTCTACTGTCCCTCCTACCCCCTCAGCAGTTGACCAAGCTCCACCAGTTGGCTATGCAGCAAACCCCCTTTACCCCCCTCGGACAGACCACCCCTGCTTTCCCCGGTACGTACCCACAAGCCCTTTCAGAGTCTCCTTCTCTTTGTACCTGTAGAAACACTCTTTTTTTGTCATTTTCTTTCACTCTCTTTTATGTTTCCTTTTCTCTTAATGTCACGCTTCTTGACATGCCCCTGGTGGTTGCTCTTCACTTTGCTGTGACCTTTTTTTTTTCTTTTTTATTCATTTTATTTGCTTGAAAACCATCTTCTTTTAGCTAGGACATAAGCGAAAATAATAGAGTGCAGATGGCAAATAAGATTTTAGCACCACCCATTTTAGTAAAAAAAAAAAAAAAGAAGAAAGAAAGAAACGTGTGCATGTGTGTGCCCATGTGCATGTGTGTACATATGTGTTTGTGGGTTTAACTATAAATATTGGGATATAAGTAACAGGAATTTTAGTTTCTATGATGCCAATGAAATCAGTAGGGGTTGCAGTCTCATTCATATAACTAGAGGCCTCATTTATAAAAGACGTCTTACACACAAAACATAGCTTGAATGTTGCCTTTATAATTTCCCATTCACATATTGGTGTTTTTTTTAAGGAAATTTCATCCACCCATTATCTCTCTCACTTATCCGTTATGGCTTGTGGGGAAGCTGGAGCCAGTCCCAGCTGACTTCGGGTGAGAGGCGAGGCGCACCCCGGACAGGTCACCAATCTATCACAGGGCTAACACGGAGACGAACAACCATTCTCACTCACATTCACACTTATGGGCAATTTAAAGTAGCCAGTTGACCTAATCTGCATGTCTTTGGGCTGTGGGAGAAAACCCAAGCACCCAGATGAAACCCACACAGAGGGAACATGAAAACTCCACACAGTAAGGCCATGGTCAACTGGCAGCTTCGAACCCAGAACCTTCTTGCTGTGAGGCGACAGTGCTAAACACTGCACCACCATGCTGCCCCATATTCACTAGTCAGGATAAAAGCAGAAAAACTGAGCCATAATTTCTTGTCAGTGAGCATCAAGCTCTTTCTAGTGAGCTTGGGTTAATACAAACGGTGTATAACTTTTCTAATGGATGTTTTGGACTTGCTAATGGCATTTATAAGAGTATGTCTTATGAAACAAAGATATGGTTGTCTCATGATGATGACTTATGAGTTGTTTTCAGTTCCAGTTATCCAGTTCTCAGAGTAAAATTGTAGTTTGTACCAATGACTGGTTTTCCAAAAGTTGAAAGCACCCATATAGCATTGAGGGCAGACTGTAGGGTATGTAATACTATATACAGCAAGTATAACTGCTGAAGAATTACCATTGTAATTTCAATATGTAATATGCAATTTATTCCTACATGGTTTCAAGATGGCCTTGGTCAACAGTCACATATTTTATTTACTGATTATGTATTAGACTATTTACATTCTGAAGAGTTATATACCTATATAGATATTTCACTTTTTCACTTCCACCAGCTGTTTTACAAACTGAATCAGGCTACACTGGAAATCATGCTCTTATTTATATGCACATAAGCTCATGACTTAATAATAAATGTGTGGCAGCCTGGGAAAACCATTCACATGGTCAAGTGCATTTTAAGATTTCGGTATAATTCCACTGAAAGACGTCCCACCTACCTTTACACTTACCGTATACTCTAATCTACTTATGGGGGGAAATACATTACTGACAAATTTTGAAGAGTTATTTTGTATAAGTTGATGGAACGGAATGAGGTCTGACATTGAATATCAGCTTTGTCCATATTAGTCTCTGTCTCATAACCTGAGGTTCAAGTCACTCACAGCATTTAAACACTAGCCTCATAGTTGTTATGCATATTTAACATTATAATATACTGTTATATTATTCTGGTGCTCCGGTTTCCTCCCACAGTCCAAAGACATGCAGATTAGGTCGACTGGCTACTCTAAATTGCCCATAAGTGTGAATGCGAGCGTGTGTGGCTGTTTGTCTGTGTCGGCCCTGTGGTGGACTGGCGACCTGCCCAGGGTGTACCCC
>JAQQZR010000035.1:20342482-20374171 GCA_030068235.1 Notoglanidium macrostoma | reverse complement strand
GAGATCAGGTTTCTTAATTAGGGGTTTGATAACTGCTAATTTAAAGGATTTAGGTACATAGCCAATGCTAAGGGAAGCGTTAGAAACAAATGTTCTAATTCAGTGTTTTTTCATTTTTTTTTATTACCTAAAAGACGCCATGTCTTTAAGTAATGATGGATTGTCATTTCTCTTTACTTAGTTAAGTTCTTGACATAATATGGATTTCTAGAGTTTTTTTTTTATTTAATATTTACTGTTTAACGATCTCAAATGCATTAAGAAGGCAAGAAATTCCACTCATGAACTTTTGACAAGGCACACCTATTAACAGAAAAGCATTCTAGGTGACTACCTCTTGGAGCTGGTTAAGATGATGCCAATAGTGTGCAAAGCTGTCAACAAGTTAAATGCTGTCTACTTTGAAGAATTTAAAATATGAAACATATGTTTAACATATAATTCCATACATGCATACATACATACACACACACACACACGCATGCGCGCACACACACACACACACACACACACACACACACACACACACTGCATATCCAGCATTCCTGCATTGAGCTGTCATGAAACACTGCAGACAAATTCATTAGAAACAAAGCAAATATGGTTTTATAACCACCCACATAGGCCACCTTTCAAAATGCTACCAAACACTACTGAATACATTCTAAATGTCAAGTATGATACAATATGCATATTTGTTAGTATGTGAGTGAAAAGAACTGAAGTTTTATTCAAATAGTCTCCAAGTTCTCCATACACCCTCTGCCTCAACACGTAACCTTGTTTGCCATGTCTGAGCCACTTGTACACAGAGGAAGTCTTTTTACAAAGCCTGACAATCTCCATCACCATGTTCATATGCCAAGAGTGCTTGCTATAGCATATTCCATATACTTGCCAAATGGTGCCTTGTTTTTATACACTTTTTTGGACCGTTCAGTGTAACCTGCCATACATTATATTATGGCACGGATAGGGGAATGCTACAGTGGACATGGGCTTAACAAAACAGGACAGGTGAAGACTGGAAAAACCATGATTGGTCTTTTTCCAGTCTTCAATTATATGAAAATTGCAGGAAAATCATCAGCAGCAGTTTCGGAAAAAAAACCTCTAACCAGCCTATCCGGCACCAACAACAATACCATGGTCAAAGCCACTGAGATCCCATTTTCTCCCCATCTTTAATGTTTGATGTGGACAAGAAGCTTGTCATTTGTCTCTGCATGATTTTATGAATTGTGTTGCTGCCACATGATTGTTTATTTGGAAAATAGCATAAATGTGCAGGTATACAGGTGTTGGATGGTGAATTTATGTTCTTTAACAAAAACATGTGACACTTTAATTGCGACCAGGTGGACTCCATCCCAGTAATCATGTCTAGTGGCAACTTATTGCACAATAACTGATGTAGAAATTTCTATCTCAGGTGTGGGATTTTTTTTTTTTTTTTTTTTTGGGGGGGATTAAACTTGCAAATTACTGTAGCTATATTGATTTTGAGGCTATTTTATGTAGATAAATAACACGGATTCATGACCAGGTTGTGATGATGATTATAAATTATTTAATCTCACTTTGTTTACAACTAATTTGTATAGACGTTCAGAGTACATATTTATAACATTAACATTTTGTATTATTATTACCTCACAATTTCACTTCCTTTTATGTTGACCTTTAATGCTTATTGTATTGTCTTGTATTGATCTGGGAGCAAACGGTAACTCGAATTCCTTGTAAGCATAACCTTACTTGGCCAATAAAACTGATTCTAATTTTAATAATAAATAATGAGAAGCATTTGAGTAGTTTAATGCATTGCTGTATTCAGCATCCCTTTGTGCCATTAACAATATATTAATTGACTCAGAAGTGTCGTTTGGAAGCGACACTTTGACGTGATTGTCGCTTAAACGTGATTAAACGTGATAAACAGAGGAGCCTGTAAGTGTTGCTGGCTCTGAACACACCGGATTGTCAGCTGTTCCTGACAGACTGCGCATTATTGAGTCATTACATAAGCTGCCAAAATCACACACGATGCGGTTATTTTAGATTAAATCACGAAAGTGAATGATTAACGCATGATTAACGCATTAACGCACCACGCATGACGTTGCTTATTAGAATATGCGTTCATGATACACCACGATACATGACTTTTATTCTATTAATCTATATCTATTCTATTAGAAATTAAATGCAAGAAAATCTTTTTTACCTCTAGTTTTATTATTC
This sequence comes from Notoglanidium macrostoma, assembly GCA_030068235.1. Lineage (NCBI taxonomy): Eukaryota > Metazoa > Chordata > Actinopteri > Siluriformes > Auchenoglanididae > Notoglanidium > Notoglanidium macrostoma. The sequence continues at coordinate 20,371,927 of JAQQZR010000035.1, read as the reverse complement.
AACGGAAACAATGTCTATATGGCTTATTTGCACATCCAAGCTGTACGCGCAATATTGTCCAAGTGAAGAGAAATGAGGTCCATGTTCTTAGGGAGGGGAAAAAGAGCTTGTTGCATGGAAAATCCACTCCAAATAATTAACCGAGCTCTTCGCCACAGCACCTTGCGCGCGCACTTCCCCAAGCTCTCTGTTCAGAGAAGCGCAGCTTCACGTCTGAGCGCGCGCCGGCCCCTGGAGCGAAATGTGGGCGGAGCGAGCGGCACGCAGTGACCAATCAGCGCTCAGCTTTATTTCCTATAACCTCGATCTCATTCTTTTGAACATTAGAAAGCGGCTAAAGAGAGCGGCGGAGCACTGCAACAAGTGTAGTGGCCTCTCTACGGTCATCTGCAGTAAGGTACAGTATGTGCCTGTCTCTATTCAGACACTGTAATATCATTATTTTGTGCATTGTTGATTGTCTGTAATGCCTGTGACTCGTTAAAAATGTGAAATAATAGGATTAAATAGAGGCATCCGCTATCTGGCGCTAAGATGTTTCTTATAATGTTCAGGGTGTTCAGCCTTACAAGCACACAGGGAAAAAAAGCTGAAGAGTAAGAATATCTACTGTCGACTGTAGTTGTTTTTTAATTAATCTTATTGTTGTTGTTGTTGATGTTATAATAATAATAATAATAATAATAATAATAATAATAATAATAATAATAAGAGTTAAATCTTCTTCTCTGTTAATTTTTGTCCACTGGCATTCTCAAAAAAGGAAAGCCTCTGTTACAGGGTTGAATATAGACCATTTAAAGGTCACCCTAAAAGAACAACCAGAGTAGGCTACCCCTAAGCGTTTTAAAAATAACCTTCTTCATACCACTTTGTGTTTTTTCCTGCTGACAAAGCCTTACTGGATGAATGCCTTGTCCACCAGCGTCCAGGCTTAAATGTCTTGTGAGGCTTGATCTCTGGTGTTTTTGCTGAAATACAAACTCAGGGCATGTGGTCAGCTATGACCAACTGTTAACTGCCTATTAGTTACAGTAAGAGACAGAAATAGAAAAAAGAAATTGTGTTTTTCCACAATACTCTAGGAGCAAGTAGATTTGTCAAAGCTGGCAAATATCGCAAATGGTTAAGGTGTGTGCTGGATGTGTCATCAAGCACTTTTTAAACTGATATGTGATTTTAAGTCTTATATACATCATATATTTTTTTCCTTTTCTTCAGGAAATACATAGACTCTTGTTTATTCATTTGCTTAACTACAATGTTACTTTATAAACTATGCATAGTCGCTTTTTAAAAATTCAATTTTTAGGTATTTCTGATAATAACACAATCGTTTAATAGTATTTGAGGTACGTGATTGTGAATTAGGTTCCCCGTGAATCTTTTCTGTCTAGGTAAATGCAAATAATTCAAAATGTCCCAGTTTAGACAGGTCTGTCAGTGTCACACTGAGTAGGTGTAACCTGTGGTCTTGGAGGGGTTTTTTGTTCCTTGCAAAGAACTGTATGCCTGCTTAGCGTTATCATCACTCCTAGTTATGGCAATATATTTCACCATGGAGTAAGGAGCTTTTTCTTCTTTTCTTTGTTCCATCATCAAAGAGTGTAGTTATAGACAAAAACTTTAGTTTAACCTGCAGAATACATTTTTAATCTTAAATCTCTAATATTCTCTGACGCAATGTTTTCTTACAGTACATTTATTCTATACAGCCTATATTTCAGAAAATCAAGTAGCCTGTCATCTGTAATGGCAAAAGCTTATATAGTACATACGTGTGAGTAATAACTGAAATCTTTAACTGCAACCACACATGGATGCAAAATGAAATGTATGCTACAAAATTATATCTTCTTTAAGGATTTATCCACCGTACAGTTTGTGCTATAGAAGGACATTTTACATTTGCTGGTATGCCGTCACATTCAACATTATAATTACTTTAATTTCACATCATCCTCACAAGACAGTGAGGTAACTTATGGTATGCTTAACTAGTCAAGTGAATAGTCTTCTTGCTACCATTTTCCTATGGAGAGAGAGCAAGCAGTCCACTTTTATACTTTGCAGTAAACCAAACTCTAATTTGGTCCCTTTTTAAAACCTTAACCACTGAAGCAAACCCCTGTGTGAGAAATGTGTCAGCTTGTACTTGCATGAAGAGCACTAAATCATTTACGTATTTACAGTGAGCCTGAGATAAAATACTGCACAACAGCATGTTATGTGAAACAGATAGCCATTACACAAGCAACGGTGGTCCTATGACCACTATAATGAGACTACAATGTTTGAGTCTTGATGGCACAGCTCATCGACCATACAGCGAGCACATAAAAGCAAAACACTCCGGCTGTAGACAGCCACAAGTCTTCTCTCCAACACCTCGCTTACCCACCACTGTTTGTGCATACTATTAAATAATACTGAAAAACTCAGGAATGTATTACATTTAAATAGAATTTTGAAAATTGAACAGTATTATAAAATATCAAATTTTTAGAGGACTTAAGCTTAAGTTGTTTTTCATGATCCGCTGCCATTCATAGGAGACATTTAATACTCGATGTATTGTACGTGATACTGTACATGATGTGTGTAAGGGAAGGCTAGACAAATAATAGAAGATTGGTCAAGCGATGCTTGCTGAAAAGCTTTAGTGAAGAATGCATTGCCTGACTGAGGTATTGGATTTACTCTTAAGGCTTAATGACTAACAAACAGCACTGATGTACATCAGTTTTTGAAATATATCTTACATGTAATTTTACCTTAAGGCATTGACATGTACAGTATATAATTTTCATTTCTTGTTCTTTTATATTTTACAGGAGCTATGTCCAGCCCAACTTTCAGTGTTGTCCTGCTTTCAGATTGAACTTAAATCAGACACGACTCTCTCCGACACCCATCTGCCAGTTTCAGTGCCCTTTTGGATTGGTTTCTAGACACCTGCAGTAAACAAGAATGCACATTGTATTTCTGAACTTCAACTTTAAAATGATCACATTAAACATCAAGTCAGTGTTCTACACTTGACCTAATGGATTACTAAGAAGAAAAGTCGCTTTGGGAACACTCCTCATGCTTCACATGGATTAATAATGACTGCGTTTGAACTGTAGTGTGGCGGAAACCATGAGTTTCCCTGTGGGCGTTTCAGCATCCAGGAAGCATTTCTTCCTCCTGTCAGTGTATTCCCTTGTGCTGAGATTGCATTTTACAGTGCTTTTTCTGTGCACCATGGCATCCACATGTCCAAAGAGCTGCTTATGCACAGATAGGAATGGCCTGGTGGTGGTGCAGTGTTCTTCCCGCAACCTTGAGACCGTCCCATCTGATCTACCCTATGACACCGTCACTCTGCTGCTCTCCTCTAATCACATCACAAAGATCCCTGGCCAGGCTTTTAAAAACCTCCCTCACCTGCAAGAGCTTGATTTGTCACACAATGCCATTGACAGTGTGGACGGTAGAGCTTTTCAGGGCATCTCAGAGACCTTGCGTATGCTTAATCTGTCCCATAACCGCTTGCGTGGAGTACCCAAGGAGGCCTTTGCACGGCTCCATGCCAAGATTGGCCTGGCCAACAACCCATGGCACTGTGAATGCATGCTACAGGAGGTGCTGCGTGAATTAGAACTCGACCCTGAGACCGCCAGCGAGGTGAGCTGCCATACAGCTGTGCAGGATGAGTATGCCGGCAAGCCCGTCATCCAGGTTTTAGACTCCGGCATCAATTTCTGCAACTTTCATCACAAGACTACAGACGTGGCCATGTTTGTCACCATGTTTGGCTGGTTCACCATGGTGATTGCTTATGTCATATACTATGTGCGGCACAACCAAGAGGACGCTCGCAGGCACTTGGAGTATCTCAAGTCTCTGCCAAGCAGTTCCCAAATTAGCAAAGACTTGGACACTATCAGTACTGTTCTGTAGCATCTGAATCAAAGCCTTGGGTAAGGAATGTATTCAACTAATGGGACACAGCCATGATGGCGTAGCAGCAAGCCTTAAAGCTCATCATGAGCACTAAACAATCAAATACACAATGCTGTTTTCCTTTTTTTTTCCATTTCAAAATAAGCTAATTTTACAGCTCAGAACACATGACTTTCCATAGGCAGGTCATGTTGATAAATGTTAAATGCAATTACTTGCATTTTGTAAGGTTAAATTTTTTTGTGTGTGGTTAAATATTGGTTAGCAATGACTGGCGCTGTCTACCTACTTGGTATTTCCACATGCATAATATGAATTTCTTTGAAATTTTCCCTCCAAGTATGTTCCAGTAATATTATTATGTTCTTTTGTGGCTCTTGCAGAAAAGCTCTGCAGAGATAAACCCTCCCTCCCTCTGTTTCCTAGCAGGTGCATAATTTCTCTCATTATGTTGGTTCGTTTGTCCATTTATGTGCTAATTTTAACGTAAAGAAAGTTGAACACAACCAGAGATTGGCAGGCTTTATTTCCAATATATTTATTATAGTGCAGCATAGAAAGCTCAGGAAAAGCAATTGAATATAAGGACTAACATCACTTCCAAATACTGTTCATTAAAGCTCTGCCTTGTATTTTATCAATGGCAGTTAAGCCGTTAGGGGCTTATCAATGCCATATCTGCCGTTCAGTGAATGTTAATCTCCTTAAAGTCCTTATGTACAACTTTATACATTTTAAATTCCATTGAAATGGTAATAGCCTTTTTTGAGAGACCAACAATTAAAAGAAAATATTGACAGATGCATGACAATGTTTCTAGATGTTGTGCAATCCTTGGGCAACAATATACCCTTGGTAAAAAGAAATAAAAATACAGGAGGAGGCAAAAATCACTAATAAGGGCCCATTGAGGAAACAATCATGCTGCCCCATTCTTGAGTTAAAAGCAACGAACAGAACAGTTAATGACGGCGCTGCCAGGATCGTGTTTTTGTACGTCAAATTGGGCTAGTTTAAAATCCTCTGTGGCTGAATAAGATCTTATTTTATAGCAAAAATACAATTAAATCTATTCAATTTCTGCAAACAAAGGCTAGTATGGGTACAGATGTACAGAATCATTTCTTGTGTCAGATATACTACAAAAAAATGAGAAAACCTTTTGTCAAATTACGTCTCCCTTTTCCAATGCCAATTTTTTTTGTGCTAGTTTCAGGTCTTTTGTGTGGTTTATAAGATGTACCCAAGATGAGTTGGGTTAATTATTTTAGCCATTGTGTGTGTGTGTGTGTGTGTGTGTGTGTGGCAGGGAACACACCTGCAGATGAACAATGGTACGTCTAAATCTGCCCAAAACAGGCTGCTAGACTGTATGCTGGATGACTATGTTGTTGGTCAACTGTCTATTACAGGGTTATTCTTAACATTCACTAGATTATAGCATACAGCATAATTCATCTGTGATAGACTCAAAAGAAAGGCTGTCACAGTTGGCTTTGTCATTATTAATGTCATACAAAACAGAATCTGTGGCCACAAGCTGTTGCTGTATTTTATTTTATCTTTTATTGTGACATAATTGCCGAAGTGCCTATGTGGTACCATGATACCTAAACACTGTGCTTGGGTTGGGTAAATCAGTCCCTTGTGGTCCGTCTGCCATTGACAACAGACCTTTAATATTTAATGTAGTTTGTGTCATAGTCATTTAGGATGTGATTAATGAGACATAGTTGTGCGTCACATTGTTGCAGTGTTTGTATGAAGTATGTTTAATTTGACCATAAAGGGCTCCTTTGGTATTGTTGTTCTTCAGTGAATGAAACATGTATTTGTTCTTCACACTGACTGACAAGAATTGTTAATAATTATGTCAAAAAGCAATAACCTCTGGCTTTCTAACCCATTTTACACACCAGACCCTCAGAGCTCTCTGACACACTAACAGCTCTATCTCCGTCAGTTCATCTGTGAATCCATTATACTCAGACACATTAGTTTTATGGTTAACAAATTACTTTTGACACTTTGTAATTGGGTAGAAATTATACCAGATATCAGTGCTGTTTATCTGATAGCCCAAAACAGTTGCTTATTCCAGCCATATACAGAAATCTCCACTAAACTCAATATGCATTTGAAAGCAGTGTTTCCCGAACTATGACTATTTCACACGTATGCTAAACATTCCATTAATTCTCGTCTATTATTTCTTGCAATAATAGCTCAAAGTATGAAAACACGTGTCAAATCCAAACCCTTCTATCCTCCTTCATTTACTATCACATCACACTGGATTGTGCTTGGCTCAAGGGTTCTCTGACTTTATGAGATCAATGACATATTTAAGTGATATATTTGAAAAGCTGTTCCAAACATAGCTGCTGTTGATTTTTTTTTAATGAGTGTCCTTCTTTATGCGGTGTAGTACGCTAGTATGCAGACTAAAATGTTTGACAAGCAACAGTTTTAACTCCAAAACAATACACTGTTTAATTCAAGGTCTTACTGATCTAAGCGTTTAAGCCAGCCTTTTAAACAATTAGATTATTTACTATGATTGATTTACACAATTTACTTCACATAATGGCAGTGCTCACAGGGACACATGAAACCTACATAAGCACTTCTTGACAAATGCCAAACCTACATGAACATGTATAAAGGTTTAATCCAACAAGAATCTTGATGCAGTAGGAATCAGGCTGTATCATGACAATGACTCACATTTAAATATTGTGACATGATTTAGATTAATCAATACTTATTCTTTATGGTCTGATAACAACTAATTTTTCAAAAAAGTATTTTTTATATTATATTATTTTATATTTTATATATTATCTTTGCAAAAATTAAACATGCAACTACTTAAATTCTCAGCTTAGCATTCAGATTAAACATAGTATTCAGTAGGATTTATTCAATAACTAGAGTAAAACTAATAGGAACTATATGTAGTTACATCATAGACCATAGAAATGGCCCCATTAAGTTGGTAAAAAAAAATCTGCAGATTGCTCAGCCCTCTATCCTGAAGAGAACATCACTATTTCATGAAAATGTCACCATATCAACAATTAGGCATTTTTAAATGTGTTAATGTGGAACATTCACCATACAAATTCCTGTGTAACTTACATTAGAAATAATGACATATTAAAACAAGTGCTTTAATATAAACCTGCTCTTTACAATTATAAGAGCTGCTGTTATATAACATTAATCAATACCTTTTACCCAATCAGATTTGAGAATTCAACAGTAATGTGGTATAAATTTTGATTTAAAAAAAAAAAAAAACCAACGTACACAAAAATTTCAAACTGCTTTTAACTGAGGGCCAATGTCATCCATAATAATTTTGTGACGGTGTTGCGATCATCACTGTCAATGTGATCATCACTATGTAACATGACAATGTTCCACCATGTGTGAATTTCAGATGATTATAAACATGCTGATTTTCCCAATTAATCTCTCTCAGACGCTCTGTAACATCATCTCCATTATCAGACTCATGACATAGTCATGACATCATGCCGGAAAGTGGCATAACAGAATCTTATGTCAACAAATCTATATTAACCGGACATCAAAAATGATGAAAACACAGCTGATGCCTGTTGATATGAAGTTTCATACTGGTTGTGATTAAGGGCTTATGCAGGTGACATGCAAGCCTATGAACAGCACCCATAATATGTGGGATGTTTGTCATGACTTCCTTGGAATTTTTTTCACCATCATAAAATATGGTAGAAAAGAAATTGTACTGAATTATAAACTGACATTTATATATTTATGGTTGTGCAAGTACTATATGATCAATATGCATAACATTTATGTGTTTAATTCCTTATTAGATTATCTGTTAGTCATGTCATTGTTGTTAATGACATTTTCTGTTTTCTGTTTCTGTGGAAAAGAAGTCAATTAAATTTTTTGGGGGGGAAACAGTGACAGATTAGTACTTTTTAATGGTAGAATTCCTGAGTTGGTGATCAATTTTGCTTGTCTGGGAGGTACCTGCTTCTTCATAGTGATTCAAGCATAGAAAATGCCTTATGAGAGCTGACACCATTGGTAAGGGTTTTTTCACAGCTATAATACGAGCCAGTGGTTTGAGCCGGACGGCCATGAACGGTCTTGAAAAAATGCAGACGTCATGTGTGCCACAGCAATTTTGGTGACCTGTAGTCTGGTACATAATGAAAGTCAGTGGTCTGGGGAAGAAAAAGAATAGAAAACTTTAAAAAACTATTGTGATATGGAACAAAGGTCCAAAGGTCCAAATATCATGTAAAGTCAGTCCGATACAATAGCAACAATAAAAAGTTCTACTTTTTTCTGCAAGGAGAGATGTTTCAGCTAGACTTTACCTCCAGATGTAATGAGCTGCACGTCTTGTCAGATTGTGATGGCTTGGCTTTGACAGCTATCAAACTTCACTTTAATATATTTTGTACCAAAAGCAAGATATTCAATGGTGTATTCACAGTAAATAGCACTGGGGTAATAGATCATATTTCAGATGTTCTACAGCACTGAGTGTTTTCCATAGTGGGAGCATTTTGATGTGGTCTGTGTAGTGTGAAACGGTGTACATTACTCTGGTCGTTGAAAAGCAAAATATTTGTTTTTTAAATCTACAATAAAAGTTTCAATAAAATGGATTTCTGTGCATCCTACAAGAAGAAGACCATACAAAACTTTAGCCAAATAACAGAAAATAACGTAAAAAGATGTTTTGCCTTGAAGCTCTCATTCTTCAGAACTGAAAGAAAACAGACCACCATCATTGTCATCACCATCACCATTATTATTTTCATAAAGAAACCTATTAGAATTATTATTATAAAATAAACACATTTGTTTATAAGATGTTAAAAATCATTTTAACATCTCTATCACAATCACAGTTATAAGGAAAGAGACAATAATGCAATAATTGAGCTTGTTGGGAACTTTTTTGTCCCTTATTAGGAATCTTCAGTAGAGCAGAATGAGAGGACCTGATTGTGTGAGTTGGAGTGTAAGACTGGAGATGCTCCATGAGATATAAAAAGGCAAGTATGTGTATTGCTTTACGACATATGGAAGTGGAGCAAGCGCTTGAATAGCGAGGGACAGGCAGTCGGTCCAATTGTGGAGCTGCAAGCGCGGTGTGTTCGGGAAACTGATAAGGATCGACCATGGTACATGAATTTTAAATCTACTCAAACCTGAAGCTAGGGTTGAAGCCAGGTAATGCTATGAAGATAAAGAAAAGCAAATGATAAAGCGTTTAAGATTATATCCAAGATCCAGTCAGGAATACAGCATGAAATGATGCACTGTTCAACTTAACACTGATGCCAAACCCAATTGTAGTAGATGGAGGTAGAAAGCGGCACAGGTAGATGCCACATTCTGATGACGTTTTATTTTTGTATATTGACTTGCGTTGCAGCCTATGATTCAGTGGGTGTCATAATCGTCCAGTCTACATACATCAGATTTGATATCGTACCCAAGTTTTTTTGCTCCAGCGTGGCATGCAATAAACTTATACGATTACTGAAATCTCACAGTCCGTAGGAGCCGTAATAGTGGAATCAGCGGCAAAAATAAATAAATAACTAAATAAAAATGATCACACGCTTTTTCTAATGCCATTTCAGGAAGAGTTTATGAGTTGGCAAAACCTCAGCTACTCGCAGTGAGCATGACATTCTGTTTACACTAAACCTAATGCGAACAATTTCACACAGCCAGCATTCTATCAGCACAGCACTGTTGTCCTGGATTTCTTTAGGTGACCTTTAATTGCCACTCGCCAGACACCATCACTGACAGTTTTCTCAAGAGAGATTTATTTAACTTATTTGATTGTGCTATCATTACTTATCCGTCAGTGTCTGACAGCAGAGATGATGGCTTCCTGAGAGAGATACGCTATATTAATGTATGAACAAGCAGTACAGTTTCTGCAGCCGAAACTTCCTGCCGTCTCCTGCTCCCCAAAACTCCAGCCTCTCAAAACTTTATCTAGTCCAAGACATCATCAATCTGTTCTGTTTAATATGTAAGGAATAAAACAGGAGCGGGACGTTAAGTTATAGAAAAAATTCTCACCAAAAGTGTGGTGTAATATTGGCTGAGGCATCAAATAACAATGTTTTATTCTCCTTATACAATATCTTGAAGGTATAAATGGTCATCCAACCTCACTAACCTAATCCAACAGGATTATGAAACAGCAATAAGGTCATAAATGAAAATCTTACATGCACTGGATGTCAATTGAACATGGTATTCCAACTGAATATGCATAAAAATGATGTAATCCATAGGGGAGGCATGGTGGTATAGTGGTTAGCATTGTCGCCTCACATTAACAAGGTTCTGGTTTAAAATCTGCCAGCCTACTGAGGCCTTTCTGTGTGGAGATTGCATGCTGTGTGGGTTTCCTCTGATTTCTACCTGAAATCAGCTGGGATTGGCTCCAGCTTCCCCATGACCCTTAATGGATAAGCGGTATAGAAAATGGACAGATGGATGTAATCCGAAGGAGTATCATGAAAATGTTACCAGACATAAAGTAGTACTGCTAATAATAGTACTTGTATGTTTTCCATGTCACCTCAATGACATGAAACAACTGGATATACAGCTTATGCAAAAATTGGTCTGAAAATATTTAGGAGCTTCTCTACATTTAGCAAAGTTTCTTTTCTCCCCAGTTTGCTTTTATGGTCTGCTTCGATCAACACTGAACAATGACATAACAATTTTACTGCAGCTTGAAAGCTAAATACACCGAACGTGTATACAGAAATGTGTAACGCTGAACCAGCTGTTTTCCCATTCAAGATACTGAATAGGAGTTTGATTTGTAATGCAGGGGCTCCGCTGAAATAGATTTCTTGTCTTATCTTGTTGCTTTCTGCTTCCTCTTTAAGTACCCTTAATTGATACATTGATCACCAATATACAACACTTCACAATAGTTTACATCATTTCAGTGTACGATTTATCAGCCTTTAACACCATTTCATTGTGTAGTTCTAGTTATAAGCAATGTTTTGCTTTCTGTAATGAGTAATTCATATAGTTCAGTTTATTGGTAAATTCAAAAGGTTTTCGTTATACAGTTATAATTGAGACTCAGGATGCAATGCCTGGCAATTACAATAGTGATAGTGAATCTGGCATTTCCCCTCTTTGATACGTGCAAATAACCAAAAAGGAAAATATAGATCAACTGAATATGTTTTAATAATGGTTAAAACTAAAGCAAAAAGCATTTCTCAATAAAATTGCATTGTAATCTTGGAGCTATAGTGAGGTCCAACATGTGGTGTCAAAAATCAAAAATTGCCCCAGGAAAGGACCAAACTGTCAAGACAATGAAATTCACTCACAAGGACAGAGTGACACAAAGTCCCTGTACAGGTGCTGTATAAATCCTAATTAAAGTAAAAATTGAAAAATTTAACTACAATATAATTGAAGATGGTCTTTGAATCTTTACTAAAAAAAAAAAGCTCAAATGCACTCAATTTAATATTGCTTTAGCATTCTAGTCTAATGAATATATAAAGATGATAAACATAGGGCAAACTCTTACTTTTGCCGATTTGTTTTTATTTAGGGGTTTTGCGAAAAAGCCACTCACTGGAATTGAAGCCGCTATGGGAAACTGTCTGTTTCATGAAATTGCTCCTTCAGGAAATTGCTCAAAATATTTCTAATAACATTCTCAGAAAGACTCAAGCTGTGGTAAAGACTTTTGGCTACTTGCTATGAAGGTAATTGCTACTGTGATGTGATAATGGCTGCCTTCTTTAAAGCCAAAACTGAAGTTTGATCATATCAACAGGCAATGCTGCCAAAACCATGGATAGTTTAAGCATATATCATCATCTTCTTCTTCTTCACCAATAATTTGTATATAATAATAAACCAATAATAAAATAAAACAAAACAAAACAAGAAATAAAGACTGTAATTTTGGACCTGAACCTTGTGTATGAATATAATTTTTTCTATATAAGCAAATTTTACTTTTCCGCTCTATTGTTCATATGGGGATCCAGTATAGCAAACGTTACTTGAAGCAAGAAACTGATTTTCAGTAACATTTCTGAAATGGATAATTAAAAAAAAAAGAAAAGAAAAGAAAAGAAAAAGAAATGCCCTCCCCCTCTAATTACTAGGATGTCATATTGCAAGACATGGCAGGCAGATAATTAGGTGAAATTGGGTGGAGAAAAAAAAAAAAGAGTAACTGAATGTGCACTAAATGAGATGAAATTCAGAATGACATTTTCAGGACAAGGAAATTTTATCAGCATATCTGAAGGCATTAGTCTTTCTAAATTGCATTCACCAGAGTTAATGAGGTTGCAACAGTTTTCTACAGACTGCTGATTTAAAACTTAATGCAGCCGCCACACACAATCGGAACTAAAATATCATATTTGCATGTCAATATGAAAGACGATATCATAACATCTGAGCATCATTTACACCAGGAATCCTTCTGTATGAATTTATTGAGAGTGTCAGTGAAAATGAGAGAATGGAAAATAGCATCACTTAGACTCTGTTTATATACATATCCATTTGCATTTGTAGAACATTGTCATTACTTTCTTTAGTTTGTGTCTATACGTGTGTTTACTTGCATCACAGCGCATTAACACACTATGTTGAATTGGGAAAGAGTGTCTGTAAAGTACAAGTGTGTAGTTGCGAAGCTTCATTGTACTGTATGGTTTCTAAAATCTGACATTAAATTGTGCATTTACCATAAAAAACTACAGGACTAATACAAATGTTCTGTACACAAGTACTATAGGTAGTACTTACTGGCCACATACTGGTACCGTGAGTGTTGGAATCTGTGTGGAAAAGCCTATACGTCTTATTTAAATAGCCCTGTCCCAAATAGTGCGCTTGCAGTCCTCGTGAGACTGTAGGATGTCCCATTTCTCATTATGTCAGAAATACTGACAACTGCCATCTACGCTGTCTGGCAAAGTTCACATCAAAGTAGCTTTGAGTTTTTGTGATTATTTGTGAGACCAGTCATAGGTAATGGGTTTGTTGAGAGTACAGAGAGCAAAAGATGGAATTAGAGTTTTCTGGGTCATTTTGTGAACTTTTTTGGGTCTTATTCCAGTATTTACTTACTTACTTACTTACCTGAAGGACTTGAAAAATGTTTTCCGCAATATTGCATTATCATTGATGGGCAGGTTGAAAAACGTCTGAAATGGATGTAATTATATTTGGGTTCAGTGTTCAGTTTGAAGAGCTCGGTCATGATTACCAGATATTTCTAGAGTATCAAAACCTGTTCACAAAAATAAATAATTAAATAGAAAGTTGTCCAGTTAAATCTGGTACGACTCACTTCAAAATCTGCGAGACATTTTCTTTGTTATGAAGTGAACAAATCACCATAGTTCATGCACCTGTGGCTTCTCTTGCCAAATGTGTTTCAAGGTGAGTTTATTATTTATTTATTTATTTTTATCGAATAAACTCATATTTTGCAAGTGTATTTAACTTTTTATATGTTTATATGCCTTAAGTCTCACTGCATTTCCATTTAGACAGCTGAGATAAATATGAGATTCAGATAAATTTAAACACAAATGCTTTGAGTGGTACATGTATTTAAGATGTTCATGCATGTAACATTATTAATGAATTTAAAGAACAATCACTGAGCACTAGAGCCAGGCTAAATATAAAGGTAAACCTTTCATTCATACACAGAATCAATAGGTATGTAAAAAAGCTATTGCGTTCTGTGCATCTAGGAGTCAGTGCCTCTGAGCTAGCCAGCTAATTTGGCAGGCAAAGCACGGAAAATATTTAAATCTAAAATTACTGTTTTAAGTTACAAAATGATCCTTGATGATTTTGAAGACTTGAAGGAGGACGGAAAGAGTTAAGCCAGCCTGACACTTGCACAAATTATGGTCATGAACAGGTCTGCATTGTGGTGTGCCAGAAGTTTTTCACACCTTGTGTGTGAAAATGGGGATTTATATTTAGTGTCATATCCTGGGAATTTTTAGGATGTTTATGCGCAGTATTTTAATGGCTTCATCAGCGTCTATATAAATTATAATTAAAGTCAGCAAGCTTTAAAAAGTTCTGGACCCCAGATTTAATTAATTTAATGTGTTTGTCCTATTAGGTAAATTGTTATGCACTTTGTACACCCACAGTGCAGTAGGAATAAATTAATTTGAATTATCCTAAGTGAAGGCAGAATAAATGAATATCTTTCACTATGGCCCTAACAAGCCAAAATCTACCACCTGGAGGTGATCAGGGCTGACAATGTGGCCATCTTTTTTTTAAAACAACAACCATTAAAAGATTTCAGTCATCTGTGGTCACCTACATCAAGTGAACATGCAGATCATCTCCCCCATTCAAATGTTCACAAAAAGACAAGCCTTTAGGATATCAAATATGATTCATTGGGATGAAAGAGCTACACAGATATTACTAGATGTTCACTAATTCAAGGCAGGTGATATTTGTCTAAAGTCAATAAGCGCCTCTTCACTAAACATTCCAATTAGCACTAAAATAAATAAATAAATAAACAACAATAATAATAATAATAATAAACCCTCAACGTGTATGTTTTTCTTGTTTTACTCATGTGTATATTCTTAGATATCTTTTGATCAAGGCTGCAAATCACATCCACCGGTCGTTCTGTATAAAGGCGTCTGCCAACTACAGAGTTATGGAGACATCCAGTTTCAAGAAGAAATCATTACACCAAGATACAAATGCATTTAAAATGAGTCCATGATAGACTTCCTCTTGCAAAAAGCAAGACTGAAGAAAATTTCAGTCATCAGCAAATGCAAAAGTGTGTCATTTGTATTTAATATGCGTGGTGTCCAAAACGTCTGGATCCATAGGTAATTATTTATTTAAATACAGATATTTGCTGAAATTGATGGCCTGGGACTTGAATACTTGTGTATACACTGACACACATTATACAGTCTTTCCTCAAATGAGACAAGAGATTTTCAATCATTAAAGGGCCAGAATGAAGGATTTAGGGGGCTGTATTAGCAGAAATGGAATATAATATTCATAAGTATGGTTTTGTTTGTGTATAATTATCTGTATCTACAAATTGTTGTGTTTTGCTTAAGCTTAGAATGAGCACTTTATGTCTACATAGGGAGCATGTCCACTTCCACGGAGCTGCCATGTTGCGCTGCTTCAGTAGCCCAGAACAGGCAAACCTCTAGAGAGCTCCTTCCACAGCAGCGAGAATCCAGAAGGAAGCACTGGAAGGATGACAAAGAAGAAAGGAAGACGAGTAAGAAGAAATAAGAGGAATCAGTGTTTGCTGGATTGGCTAATAGGTTTAAGAAACCCATAATTTGAGAAATGGAGGATTAGTTAGCATGGAAAAGGCAAAGGAGTGTGAATGTAAGTATTGGGAAGTACGCTACGGGCACCTGAGAGCCACTGTACGTTTTAATACACGCTTGGAAAGGTAGGGGTAAGCGAGGGGCATTCGGTTGGTTGAATCCTACATTTTGGTGGGCTATTATGTGTATGAAAATATTATTAAGGGTACATTTTTGGTGCGTCAAACTACTGCTAGAAAAAGATGTTAGAAATATATTTTAAGCATAACCTCTGTGTATACTCTAAGCAACTAAACTAATGTGAAAAATCAATCAATCAAATATGCAGAAGTTGCTTTGTACAGTTTTTTTTATTATTATTATTTTCAGCATTGGACAAATGCTAACTTTTCTGAGTTCCAGTGAAATATATAACACTATTCAGGGCTTGTTAAGGAAGTAATAAAACACAAGGCAATGTGATGGCAATGATATAGCTGATGTGAAGCAGAGTTACTGTCACCACTGTAAAGTTGATTACTTGCCAATAACAGCATGTGTATTATTTCTCTTATAGCACAACAATTTTAAATTTATTAATGAACAACACCATTGCAATTTTATACACTTACACTTATTGTTGTGGAACAAGAAGTCTGTGTTATCATTTACATTATAGCAGCTATAAACTATTTCCTCATCAGCCTGTTTTGATAATAAACAAAACATTTTTTTAGCTTGTGCTGTTATAGAGAAAAAAACAAAGGCAAACACAAGACACAATATGAATTATTAATGGATTAACAAAATATTTTTGTTCATGGCAACTGTGTTTGAAGGGGGAAAAAGAAACCCAGCCATTTCAAACTCTGATAACCATTTAAATAAGTCAGGAATTGAATTCTATCAAACTCTATATGTTTATAACAGCACTGTTCTGTAGCAGCATTTGGTATAGAGATATATGAGGTCTGTCATTGGATGCTGGTAAGCCAAGTTCTCCTTACAGCATCTGCACTGTGTCTCAGTTCAAGTGGAATTTGAAAAGCTATCATGAGGAGAGGATGAAGATATGATTAGTCAGAGAATTATTCAGTAATATTTGGGTTGTTGATGATGAATAGAAGATGAAAATGAATAAGAAGCCTTTGATGGGGGATCATGTTCAGGCCATGTTGTTAACACATTTGTGTTTAAATGTGGTTAAGGTCCAAAAGCACATTTTAATTTTGGGAGGTTGTGACCTTTAAATATCCAATATAGTAATTTTCATCAAAGGATCTAAACCTCTTCCATGTTTGATATAAGCCTGATTTTCTTTTTCAGTGAGACGTCTTCACCAAGTGTATAAAAATGAGCAATCAGTGGCTGTCAGCTGCTACTGACAATCCTGTCCAGGCACTGGATGAGTAGTTAGTACTCTTTAACCCTTTACTGTAGCAAAATGTTTTACCCTTTTGGAAGATGGTGTCTTAGCTTTATCTCATGGAGCAAGTTCCTGGGAAGTTCCTGCTGCTGCAATCTGTCTTAATAAAAATGGATCCCGGGAGCCAATCCCAGCTGACTTTGGGTGAGAGGCGGGGTACACCATGGACAGGTTGCCAATATATTGAAGGACTAAAACAGAGATAAACAACCATTTACACTCACATTCACACATACGGGCAATTTAGAGTAGCTAGTTGACCTAGTCTGCATGTCTTTGGACTGCAGGAGGAACGACACACAGGCATGTAAACTCTACACAGAAAGGCCCCCAGTCAACCCAGAGATCTAACCCAGAGCACTCTTGCTGTGAAGTGATAGTGCCTCACAGCAAGAATAAACACTCTTTATTGCCAGCAAAACTCTTTTCTTTGTGATTTCCAATAAATGCAGTCTATTATTGGCTATTGAATGACCACTCCAGCTTTTGTAAGTGTTGTGTTTATTACTCACTGGTGCAAATGATTCGCCAGCATTATGTTAGATTGTGCAAATCATACTGTTTTATCATTTTATCACAAATGATTCCTATGATCAATATTTTATTTCCATTACTCAGATTTACACACCAAGTGTCCATCAACGTATCAGGGATTTTAAGGCTAAGGTTGATTGATTAGGTGGCATGTTAGTGTTCCCTTTTGCTTGATGTGTACAAAAGAAAAATTTAGCCACAGCCACCTGCTCTCCTGCTCAAAGTCACACCTGAGATCAGGTTAATTTATTATTCAGCCTAGTATTCACAAACAATCTACTAAAAAGTGAATATTATGTACAAGTATGTATGGCTTTGATTACTCCACTGATTTACAGTTAAGATTTACTTGCACCATGACCACCATAAGTGGATATGAGCCACATTTGTTCTAGTTAATAACAGTTAAGTCTTTCCATGTTCATTTGTCCAGTTATTCACTTCCCACCTGAGCGAACCACAGATGCCTCTGTTGAAGGTATGTATCCCACAATGCTCTAAATGTAAAGGATCACTACTAAGATTATTTGAGTCACATTACAAATATTTATTAGTTTTCAACAGATCACATAAACCACCCAGGGTTAATGATTATAATTAATTCATTTGTAACACAAATAGACAAATTACATCATTATTTACACAACATAAAAACTATCAATCCTATTGAAAAAGAACAAAGTGTATATATATATATATATATATATAGGAGTGGATCATTTAGGCTATAGTTAAGGAGCATGTAGCCACTGCAAGGACTATGCAGATAATGGAGCTGGTTTAGCTTTATAATCATATCTCAAGGCAGACATCATTATAGTATAACAGCCGTTGTTGTGACATTTAATCTAAAAGGGGTCAGGATGGTTGGTCATTATAGGATCTGATAGGAGGACACCTGAAGCTACGCTTTTGTTCTATGATCACAGGCACCATTTCACCCGATTTCATTAAGGCCTGCAAGTTCCTGGCACTAGGGCCAACATGTCGCTTCCTTTGCTTTTTCCTCTCCAGTTCCGCATTGAACCTGTGAACCTGTGGTTACTGTCAGTTTTGTGCATGTATATACCACTTTAATTGAATGATTGCTCATATTAGAAATTGTTTTATGCAAAATAATACATCCATTTAATTCAACACCTGCCACCAAACCATGAATTTACTGTATTTATTCGGCAATTATATTTCCATATTTTGACCATTTTGTCGTGCATAACAAAAAAAGTCTGATGATTTTTAAAATAAATGACTCTAATAAATAAAAGTCTTAACAAGTGAAAGTGGATTGTGTTTGGGTTGCACAAAGTTCCAGCAGAAAAGCTGTTTGCTACACTGAAGACCTTTTCATGATTGTAGCCTTCTTGTCTTGGTGTGAAATGTGTCTCAAACTCAAACTCACGGACTCATTTTAAAACCTGGCCTTTAGTCACGGAGGTGAAACGTAAAAATGATTTCTCTTTGGTCTCAGTGGTGAATACAAAGTATACTCATGCAAAGTATCTCTCCAGTGTTATTTCAAGATAACATTTTGATATCTGCCTTGAGGATCTGTGGTCATTCAGAAAGCTTCTGTATCTCATGTTAATTTTGATCCACCTACCAAATTAAAAAGTGCTACTTCACAAGGTCGTTGAGCTGTTGCTAATTTTGGAAAGAGCTGCTCTAGGAAACAGATGACAAATGAAGTGTTTTGTTGGTCTTTATTAACTACATTCACACAGTATTCCTGAACTTCACTTAAGCCACTGATTGCAATCCCTTGTGTTTCCCCAGCAGATTGGTACTTCACCTTTAGTGCAGCAATCACAGAAAGTCCAGGAGGTGTGATTGTGCTGGTTTGCTGATATGCAAGGCATCTGTTAGACTCTTGTAATGTGAATACCACTTACAACTTATCTGCAAATATTTATCATCTCATCATCATCATCATTAAAATCATTATTTTATTCATTCCTTTTAAGCAAGTAATTTGTTCTGGCACGTATACTCCAAGCTATATACAATCACTGTAACTTTGTTTTGTTTCTCTTCATATATACATATACACACGCATATATATACTCCTCCTCTCACCTCCCTTACTTTGAGAGTTCTGCACAGTATCTTAGCTGTGCCTAGAACTGCACATTTATGGACAGAGGCCTAAGTTGTTGTACCTGGGATCTATTGGTACCATTCTCTGAGTTTGGGAGTCCCTAATGCTCCTATTACCACTGGAATCACTTTGGACTTCACCTTCCACATCTGCTCCAGTTGTTCCTTCAGGCCTGGGTACTTCTCGATCTTCTCGTGCTCCTTCTTCCTGATGTTACGGTCAGCTGGGATTGCCATATCTATCACTACTGCTGTTTTCTGCTCCTTATCAACCACCACCATGTCTGGTTGGTTGGCCAGCAGCTGCAATTGGCCTGTAGTATACCAAGCTTTCCTGTATATCTGCTATTTTGCCTATATATCATATATATATATATATATATATATATATATAAACATCAGAATGGGGGGAAAGTGTGATCACTGTGACTTTGATCATGGCATGGTTGATGGTGCCAGGTGGGCTGGTTTGAGTATTTCAGAAACTGCTGAACGCCTGGGAATTTCACACACAACAATCTCTAGCGTTTACACAGAATGGTGCAAAGGACGAAAAACGCTGAGTGAGTGACAGTTCTGTGGGTGGAAACACCTTGTTGATAAGAGAGGACAGAGGAAAATGACCAGATTTGTTCCAGTTGCCAGGAAGGATATCGCAAATCATATAATTACTCTTTACAAATGCACAACAGACTCAAAGGATAACTGGACAGCTAAGATTTGATGGTGTAACTCGAGTGTTCACTAAACCTTCTGAATGTTAAGTAAACACAAAAATAAGTCAATTCATTCTTCTTTCATCCTCTTCTATCCAAGTGCACTGCACTGACTCCATTGACGAGTTCCCTGCATAGTAACTAAGTGACAGAAGGATGTCTGCTCCATCCTGGAATGCATCTAAACACCATCTGCCTCTGGCCATTTTCTCTGATAGTGAAGCTCCTAAAAACCCTTGGACTGGGTTTAATCTGCTTAGGAATTGCCATACATTGTTCTGAAAGGCTGTGATAACTATAGTGTTACTCTGGGCTTGATTTGAGGCAAAATATAAGGGTACGCTGTTAAAACTTTATTCTAAAAAGATCAAACCCCTTGGAAAACCACCATTCTTCTTTTCTATCTCTTGTGCATTGTCTTATTGTTTCACTTATTATTCCTATTATCAATATTTTAATCAGCAGCAGCTCATGACCAGAGATTTTGGTAGAGCAAGACATTAACAACATTAACAACAACAGAGGCTCAAACTAAATTCAGTTCAGAGGCTATCTAACTTGACTTATGTTATAGGATAATATCTAGTGAACTTTTAGAGTGACCCCATAATAAGCAGTTGAAAGACAGTTTGCAGCCATCCAGCATGCAGTCTAGCAACTCATTTTGAGTGTTTTTAAATGAAATGTAAATGAAGCTGTTTAACTGTGTTCAGTAGAGCAGGTGTTTTCTGTTATCAGAGATGTGTACACAGAAGGGCAAATATAATTAAGCAGGGTTGCCAGTTTTCAGCAAAATTACTGAACTACATCTCAAATCCACATAACATATGAAACTTATCCAAAAACTTGGACATAGGGAATTGGGAGATACAGTTTTATTCTTGTTCTCAGTGTTTATGTAGGAAACCAGGTCAGTGTTGTGCACACATTTCTAATGCACAGATATTATCCACCTTTCCCTCTCCAATTTTTTAGCAATATAAATTGTTCCGTGCATCATAGACACACTGTCCACACTTACATTTGGCCACTTTTTGTGTAAATTTATCAGATTTAACAGCAATTATTTTCAATAAAATAAGGATAAAATTACCTATAACCTTTTAATTTAAATAAAATAAGCAAAATAAAATTAAATTTTCTTTCTTTTTTTTTTAATTATCCCAATTTGTTGTAAAACCGCAACTCTGGCAACGCTATCATTAACTTTCCACTGCTCCTTCTCCACTGAAAATGTTAGCAGAGCCATCATGCAGCAGCATGGTTCCAGCTCCATGGTTCCTGGTCGATGGTTCCCGCTCTATGGTGCCTGCTCCAGTGAGCCTCCATTAGTGCTTGTTTCAAAAACTGGTAGTCACCATAGCCAGTAACCAAGAGATCAATACTTCTAGTTAGGAGGGATGGTATTACTCTTCGTCCCCTGTTGATCACAGCAAGCCTAGCCATTTACGGCCATCTATAAGCTCACGTATATGGAAGTGGGCGAATATCACTTTCCTCTGAGTATTACACTGCTCTGTGACACAGCATGAGCAGCAGTTTGAAAAGATGCAGTTGGTTGGCGTCACATGTCTTGGAGGAAGCAGGTGTTGGCTTTCACCCTTCCATGTTGGTAGCTGTCATAAGAAATGACAGGCGAGATCTGGCTGGTGGGTGAGAACTGGCCAAGACCAAAATTTGTTCGAAAATGAAGGACAATCCAAAAAGAACAAATAAGGACTATAAAGATTAACATTTGTTGAACTGCTGATGCAATGCCACTGATTTTAATTCCATTCGTGAGATTTACTTGATGTAGAGGAAATTCTCAGGTCAAACCAAGTTTGGCACGAAGCATGAGCACTTACGTAATAAGGAATGTTTGATGCAGAATGCAGCAATTCAGTCTTCAAAAGTGGGTCTAAAGATCTAAAGACTAGACTAAACAAGGTGATAACCAGATAAAGGTGTCTGGAGGTATGAGAGATTGTCTTCAATATTTACTCATTATAATGCATTAATTCAGTGACAGCAATAGCATTAGAAGGTTTGCTAGCTAGCTGACCGGTTAATACAGAGTCAGCCAAAAAATGTATACACACTTCAGGAGAAGAAAAATTTGTATAAATATTTTAATACTAAATTTATTCAGACATCACGAGATTAATACAAGTTACCTTTGGCCTCTACAATTACAAGATGTGCTCAAAGTGGTGGCCGTGAGCTTCCAGACATTTATGTGTAGAAGTGTTCTCGAAGTCTGTATACTTTTTTTGGCTGACTCTGTATATATGTCTTTCCTGTGTAGCTAGAGTTTTACTTTTAAATGAAGAAAGACTGTTGTCTTTCTGTAAATCTTTTGAGTCCACAAGTGGTGATTTCACTGAAATTGATGAATCAGTTTCAACTGTTTGAAAAACTGTTTGCACCCACTGGTGCCTAACATGTCATATGCGTATGGATAGCCTCAATTTACCCTCATATCCATCCAATTTACATGAAAAAGACCCTAACGTTGTGCTTTATTTTTACCCCGGCCAGAAGAAACATTTTCCTTGTTTCTAACCATTTTTTCTGTTATATTGTGAATACAAAGAGTTGCATATTATAGCTTATTCCAAAATGTCACTAAACTAACTATTTATAAATGTTACCAATCAGTTTTTTGACCAACTTCCTGTAGGTGACACAATGAAAAAGGAGCTTTGAAAGTCTTTTCACATATTCACTGCCAAATTTCTCATAATTCATGTTCTTTATCCCATTCCAAGTCTCACTAGGTCAACCCATGACATGATATTGCACTTAGTGGAAAAGCATGACCATCACACTTTCTATAATTATAGATGGAGCAGGGAGCACTGCATCTCTTTCTCAATAGCATGTCTTGTGGTATTAGCAGAGGCAGACAAAGTCTGAAATGTGAGGAAGTGTAGATTACAAAGGACAGACTTGTAATTTCAAGTGACATAATGAAGTGCATAGTGTAGTGTATATGTCACTGTTCTTCTGCATCACACTTTCTGGTCTCTGATAGCTGGGCCTCATTGAAGTATGCAATGTTTCACAGTAATATCAATGTTTTACACTAATTAAACAAGTTGTACTATTGTCAGACAGGCAGACAGATATGATCTTTAGCAAACTGTAGGCAATCAGCAATGTTCTCCTTGCAACCCTGCCATGCACACTATTGCTGTTCAGTGTTCTCCTGATGATGTACACAAACGTTAACATTAGCCAATGTGAGTGAGGCCTTTAGTTGCTTAGAAGTAACTCTGGGTTTCGGAGAGACCTTGTGGACTATTTGGAGTCATGTGGACAGTTTGGTGGCCTTGCTTTTGGAGTGATCTGTTTTACTGAGTGGTCAATTACAATGATCTTGAATTTCCTCTATCTGTCTGACTGTGGTCAGATTGTGGATTGGACTTCAAACTCTTTTGAGATTGTTTTGTAACCTTTTCCTTTGAGCATCAACAACTTTTTCTGAGGTCCTCAGAAAACTCCTTTGTTTGTTTCCACAAACGTGTTGGAAAGATCAGCCTTTAATAGATCCCAGCTCTTTAAATAATACCGGGCGCTCTCTCAACACCTGATTGTCATCCAACTGATTGAAAACAACTGACACTAATTTCATGTTCAAATTAACAGCTAATCCGAGAGGTTCACATACTTTTGCCACTAACAGATATGCAATACTGCATCATATTCCTCAGTAAATAAATGACCATGCATAATTTTTATGTGTCCTTTGTTTAATTGGGTTCTGTTCATCTATTTTTAGGACTTGTTTGAAAATCTGATGATGTTTTAGGTCATATTTATGCCGAAATATATAAAAAATGAAATGGGGAAAATTAATAAAAGTAAAGTGGCAGTGAATACGGATATGCATAGTGGCTAGTAGAAGTTTTGTCCAATGAGCTTATCCTAAGACTGGCTCAGTGCAAAATGGTGATGAGCAGTTGTAGTGTTATCACTGTTGGTACAAATGACCTCCTGTACTGCTCCTTTCTACAGCAGAGCTCAGTGAATCTTCTACTGAAGGAGCTCTTCTGTTAAACTCTGTCTTGGAGGGGATACTGTTTATTGTTCAGAATGGCTGTGAGTTTATTAAGTGTCCTCTTTTCCTCCACCACCACCTCAAAACCATTCAGAGAGAAGCCCAAGACCGAGCCAGCCTTCTTTATCAGTTTGTTGAGTTTTTCTGCATCTCCAGCTCTGATGCCACCTCCTCAGCATAATTACTATGGCTATGATTGAACAAGGCAATTTCTGTTCTCTAAAATCAAATACTTATGTGTTGCTATCTAGTTTAATTTTCAGGGTAGAAAACAACCAAGCTCATATTCAGCAGCTGAACACAGTGATCGATGGTGCTTATGTTGACAAAGGACATGCTGAACCTACAGCTTCTCATTACGTTTGTGCAGTTAAGTCTGAAATGAGATCAACAAGAACATGTTTGGTTTCACCATATTCAAATAAACTTCCTACCAGTAGATTTTAATGAAGGCAAATTAATTCAGGAAACACAAAGCAATTGCTAATTACTTGGACACTCATCCTACACAGAGGAGTTCAGATGTATGAACCAAAAGGACGTAACCCTTTAATTCTTCTTCAAGGATATCTTGCATTATAGCACTTGATAATACAGTGCAATTGATTTTGTTGACTCAGAAGTTGTGGATTAATTTTCTGTAACAGCAGCTCTGACGATAGTTCTGGCTGTAACAAATTAAAGTTTATATTGATGCACTTTGAATGTCTAAAATGTTATAATTTCTATAGTAACAGCTCCTTAACATGAACTAGCATATTGGACACCTTACATAATCAAACCCTAATAATAATTTTTATTTATTTATTTTTAAAAACATGTTATTGTTTAACAAAGGAAAACGTGTCCTCACTGATCTGGTGAAATTTCTGATATGAGACATTTATGCAACATTTATGGAAGGAGTTCTCCCGGCCGTTTTTCGAGGAACATGACAATCTGCATGAAGTTATGGAACACACAAATGTAACTATAAATGATTTAAAACACACAATTTGCCATTCATTTAAAAATTATAATCATTGACAATTTGCTATGCTACATTTGAAATAACACGCTTTCGGCCATTCTGTTATACAAAATTCATTCACTTTGGGGTAATAAGACATAAGGTGTTACAGAGAGCTCTAGGACCCTGAGTAGCCTAATGTTACGTGGGCAGCAAGCAGAGCTAAGTACTATCCTTTAAAGGAAAAGTAAATCATGGTATGGCATAATGTCATTTCAGTGATTATTTCTTTTGGCCAAGGAATCTGGGGTGTGTGTACATTTGATCATCAAAGCAGAATCTGTTATATTGCTGTATTAGAGTATTTCCTCTATCATTTATCCTTGCCAGAAAACATTTAATATATATTTTGATGCCAAAACTGACACTTTGGCTGCTTAACTGTAATTACGTAAATGTTGGTAACCCAACATTATGGTGGTAACCCATAGAGCACAAAAACTGAACTACATTATTCTCATTTTTCACAACCATGAAAATATTGATTTTTTTTTTTAGGTTTGCACAGACAAGGAAATATATTGCACTGTCCCATAAATGTCACTATGATTTGGAATATACTATTGATTGTGTGAAATGAAATCTGAGGAACCCGGCATGGAGGGATGACAGATGGACAGATAGGACAAAGATCAGAGAAGCATTCTGAGATGAAGGGAAATATTCCCAGGCCATTTCTTTTGATTTCCAGCATTTCCAGGATGGCAGTGATTAATCTCAAATGTTGCTGTGACACCTGTATTGACTGACCTCTTCCATATCAGTTTATTTGAACTTGGCCACACTCTAGGAGCACCAAGACTATTTTCAGGCTCCTGCATCCATAGCGGCCAATGAGCAAGCTGTGACAATTACTTTATGGCTGCATATGTCCTTGCTCACTCGTATAATTAGATCTTCCTTGAACGGATGCATGTTTGTAGTTTCTCTTTCTCTTATTACTCTATAACGCCTTATGCAATATTTAATGTAGTTTTAGAATTAAAACAATTTTGACCATAACTGTTGCAATATAATACTATAAAACATTACAGGAGTTCTATAAAATAAAATTTGATGACAGAATAGTGTGATTTATTCACCGCATCGATGATTATACACTCATCATCCACTTTATTAGGAACACCTGTATATTCATGCAGTTATGTAATCAACCAATCAAGTGGCAGCAGCACAATGAAAAACTTCATGCAGATATGTTTCAAGTACTTCAGTTATGTTCACATCAAACATCAGAATTGGGAAAGGTGTGATCTTTCTGTGGCTTGGATCGTGGCATGGTTGTTGGTGCCAGGTGGGCTGGTTTGAGTATTTCAGAAACTGCTGATCTCCTGGGATTTTCACACACGCATCCAGTGTTCATTGGAAACATTTGTGAGCAGAGTCATATTTTTTTACAACTGTGTAATGTTCACTCCGAAAGTGTGACTGTATCACTACCCATCACGTTGTCCTGAGTCCTACAAGAACAGCCGTTTCTAGGTCAGCTACATGGAGCACAAATCTTTGTATCGATTGTTTGAACTGACCAATTATGATTATTAAAGTAGGTCTAATCGATGTCTTACTCTTACAGCAATTCTAACCTTAATTTGGCTATCAAAACAAACGTATGGTGTTTAAAGGACCATTAGAATAAGTGTTCATGATGATAACAATTAGTGAGTGATTCTAATAATTGCATGTTTAGATAACTTGTAAACACGTTAACTATGAGCTAGAGCACAGCTCAAGAAGACTAAAAAAGTAACTTAATTACTAAAGAAAGTATAAGAGAAGCAATCAAGAACTCTGCCAGCCAACTCCAGTTTGAAGAATACCAAAATGCGTCTACTCTTGTAGTCCCATGAATCTGTTATTCCTGGGTGACCCACTGCAATTCAGGGCAGATGGCACGATAAAATGAGGTACTTCTGTTGAAAACATAAGTAAAAGCGACATTAACGGGCAATTATGTTGCTTGAAACTTGAAATAGATCTGAAGCAGTTTTACCAGGTACTTTATTGGAGCTGAGCTGGAGGAGGCAAATTGGTTTTGTCTGCAGTTACAACATGCTTTGATTCAACAAGCTCTCTCTTCAAATACCGGTGATTTGGAGAATCAATATCAAGGACATCTACAATTACATTCATTTGTGTTCTGTCCTTCAGACAAATGAATTACACAAGCATCAAAACAGTGAAATCTCTGCCAATCTGGTCACTGGAAAATTAAATGGACCGATATGTACCAAACAGGCTCTACGATCAGGTTACTCCTTTTATTGGTGAATGAATGCAGTTTGATGGAAAGTCCCAAGACTGAAATCTAGTCCTGATGGCACATTATTCTGGCCCAAAAAAAGCCTGAGTGTAAATAGCAACAGGAGTGCTGGTCCAACATTTACAGTGATCAGCAGAATTTCTGGCTCACTAATTAAAATTAGCAAAACAATTTCTGGGAAAAAAAAAAAAAACACTCATATCTTTTAGCTCAAGTTCAAGATCATACTCAATATATGGCAGCCTTATACTGAAGTAAATGTTTCCGAAGGAATTTTTCTATGAAAGCACCTGTCAGTAAAAAACAAAGTAGTAAAAATAGAAGTATTTTGTTGCGCTTATAGAACAGCAACTTTCCAATAGCATTTTATTTATTTATTTATTAAAGAACACCATTTCATAAATTTTATCCTTTTTTGTTGTGGAATATCCAGGAAACGTCCTGTTTAAAACATCTATAAACAGCAGTTCACACACCAGCCTCTATTTTTTCCCCCTGCATTCTTGAAGTTAATAAGACAAAAAAAAAAAAGCAAGCTATCATGTAACCAAGAAACTGCAAAGCCCTCCTACTTTCCTGCATCTGGAACAGCTTTACCCCTGCCTGTTACAAAGCAGGAATACAGGATGCTCCTTCCACACATGAACTATTACATATGTCATTTAAAATTCATTCATGTCTCATGTCTACCATATGGTGAGTTAACAGTTACTATAGAAACAATACATATTAGAATGAATACATTAATGTAAACCTCAGACTCTAAAGCCAAAGCACAATGAATTAATACCTTCTGACCATAATCAAGAATTCAGCAGTACTGTGCTATGAATAAAAATAGATAAATGACATCTTTATAAACTCATCAATCATGTTAGATCTCATTTAAGTGTTACTTGTGTGAAATTTAATTTAACATCCCTTTTTAAAGATCTTTAAGGATCCTAATCTTAGAGGTTTACTGCCTGAAAATCTTCAGTTGTGGAAGTGCCATTTTAGACACCGACACATAAGATATGGTAATCTAATATCTACATGTCATGTACACAGCTGTAGTGGTACCTGATGACACCAGGATCAAACCGACAGTGTAATTATGGAGTTTATTCACACCTACTGTAATTTAGCTTTTGAATGTCTGTCATTTATCACAAATGACTTAGTAAAAGTCTATTTATATGTGCTCACGTGTCAAAAAAAGGACCTGCTGAATTGAAAGCTGCAATAGAAAAACACTCCTCTCCCTCTGCATTTTAATGCTAAATAAACCCTGCCAACATTTTGCAAGGTTACTGTGTTTCCATGTATGTGCATATCCATTTCCATGCACTTTCTCTCATATGTTCAAGCTTCAATCACTATTCATGCAATGAGGAATTAAGCATAAAAATTGGACTTTTCCATGCACACAGACACAATCACGGATATGTCAGCTGTAACTATATGCGAAGAAAGGTGTCCTGTGGCTAGTTGTCCCGTTGGCTGCTCTTACGTATGCTAATGCGCTCATCAAAGCGCTGGCAGACTGCTGAGGAACCACCAGTGGGAGTTAAAATGTGTCCCAGGCTTTTTATAATTCTCTCACCCTTTTTTTTTTTTACTACATTATCACCTCAGCAGTGTGTGCCTGTTGTTTACTGTGCTTACAACCTTAACAGTCATAAATAATTAGAAGGCCTTTTTTTCAGTCTGCATGAGTATAGTATATACAATGGATAGCAGTGTGTGGTTAGCTGAAAAGTCCAGAACACCTAGGTATTCAAATTTAATGGGATTTCTACAGATACACTGTTGATCAATAAGCTGGATATCCCAAAGGATTAAAGTAAGAAAAGGTCAGAGGATACAAGTGACCACCATGATATCCAGTCACTGACTTACTCCTTTCATTTACATGCAAGGAGAACATGCAAACTCACAAAGTCTGATAAAATTCTTTTAATATTTCATCCATCCATCCATCCATTATCTATAGCGCTTTATGCGTCTGGGTGGCGGGGAAGCTGGAGCCAATCCCAGCATC
>JAQQZR010000035.1:20331559-20342382 GCA_030068235.1 Notoglanidium macrostoma | reverse complement strand
AAAGGCACCCTGGGTGACTCGGGGATCGAACCCAGGACCTTCTTGCTGTGAGGCGACAGTGCTAACCACCGCACCACCGTGAAACCCTTTAATATTTCATTATTATTTTTTCCCAATACATCAATATATATTTATATTTATCAGATTTTAAATATTTCCATCTGTGCATTTGCTGGAAACCTACTGACTAATCCTTAAACGAAATGTAGGAAGGTAATGTAATGTTCTCCCCTTTGAAACATTTCTAAAATCTTTGATTACTCCTGGCTAATTACAAACAACTAGAGAACATTTGCAGCCTCTAGCGCCTAATTGCCTTTTTGGAATTTGCAACTCTGTGATTAATATGAAGAACTCTGATTGCATTACTTTCTGAGACAGCAGTACAAAAATATTCCCTCATTAATGACCCTTTGCATAATATACTCATCAATTCTGCCTTTAAATAACTAATGACAATGTGAGCAGCATCCCTTTTCTTAAGTGACTGGTTTTTTTTCTCTTGTAGTACTGTCTCATAGACAAACCTGTCAAAATAGAATCTGTCAAAAAGGGAAACAGCTTTAAAAATTATTTACATGACCTTTCAGAAGGCAAACATATCAAACCTGTTTTTTTGCATTTCAAAGAACAGATTTCTAAGGAAACTAATAACTAATAACTAAAAACTGTTTATCTAAATAATTCTGCTCTTTTGCCATAGCACATTAATGTTGATATGAACACTACTGAAAATGGGAACGGAAATGATATAGTTATCTGATGAATTATTTCTTTAAGGTGTTTTATATACCAAAATCAACATTCAGCCAAACGCCATTACTAATTAACAAATGGCTTATGAAGTTTTGCCCTTAGCACTGAATCCTATCAGTTTTTAACACCAACCTGTTTATCAGAAAGTGAGAGCAAGAGAGAGAGCAAGAGAAAACGAAGTAGAGAGAGAGAGAGAGAGAGAGAGAGAGAGAGAGAGAGAGAGAGAGAGAGAAAGTTACAGCTTCGTTCATTCGCAAACCCATTTTGCCTCTGGCTCACTGGATTTTAAAAAGAAATATGACATATGAGATTTTTTGGTTCTCAAAGATGTCTGCTTACTTTGAGTTGAAATCCTATTACAATTGAAAAGAAATTGATCCCTCACCCATTCCCATACTACATCATTTTTACTTCTGTGCACCAGCTTAAAAAGCCATTTTAAAATATGTTTTAATAAATCTTTTACAGAATACCCTAAAAATGTGGCGTTCATCCATCCAGTTCTGCATTCTTTTTTAAACCACTCCTTGCAAATGTTTAAATGCTATAAATAATACAGGCAGATTGTTTAAAATATTGACAATGTCCATCACTTTCTGAGCGCTGCCTCCTTTCGCTCTAGGCTAATCTGATTTTGTATTCTGTTCCTTACCTTGGACATGATGTTGTTGATTTTTTTTGGATTAGTGAGTGCAAGCAGACAGACAAATACGAGCAGGTCTCCTTCTTTGGCACTGATAAAACATATACACATTTAAAAAGAGAGGAAAAATTCTATTGTCTCCCTCATATTTTACTGCGAACAGGCCTTATTGCATTTTAAAGCACCTTTGGGCTGCTGGCCGTTGGCCCTGAACTACTTTGTAGTTTCCTCAGGCACAACAAAGATGAAGCCTGTCTGTCACTGACTCCAAAGCTGTAAGCAACATCTGAAGCTCAAAACAGTCAGAGGCTGCCAGCATGATAACTGTAAGGCAATCCTGTTGTGACATGGAATCCTTTTGTCACGTCTCAGATCTTGCGTACACTTGCAATGAACAACAGTTTTCAACTGCCGCAATGGCTTTGATTTTTTTGATAGAGTCACTTTTTGAAGCCATATACCATGACTGATATACAGTATATAAAGGCACTGAAGTAGAGTTTTCTTCAAGGCAGCTATTACTTACACCAATCAGCCGTAACATTAAAACCACCTGCCTAATATTGTGTAGGTCCCCCTTGTGCCACCAAAACAGCTCTGACCCATCAAGGACTCCACAAGACCTCTGAAGGTATGCTGTGGTATTTGGCACCAAGAGGTTAGCAGCAGAGCCTTTACATCCTGTTAATATCAAGCTGGGGCCTCCATGGATTGGACTTGCTTTTCCAGAACATCCCACAAATTGAGATCTGGGCAATGTGGAGGCCAAGTCAACACCTTGAACTCTTATACCTCAAACCACTCCTGAACACTTTTTGCAGTGTGGCAGGTGTTATCCTGCTGAAAGAGGCTACTACCATTAGGGAATACCATTGCCATGAAGGGGTGTACTTGGTCTGCAACAATGTTTTGGTAGGTGTTACATGTCAAAGTAATATCCACATGAATAGCAAGGTTTCCCAGCAGAACATTGCTGAGAGCATCACACTGCCTCCTCCAGCTTAGTTTCTTCCCATAGTGCATCCTGGTGACATCTCTTCCCTAGAGTAGTGACACACATGCATCAGGCCGTCCACATGATGTAAAAGAAAGTAAGATTCATCAGATCAGGCCACCTTCTTCCATTTCGCCATGGTCCAGTTCTGATGCCCATTGCAGCCACTTTCGGTGGTGGACAGGGGATAGCATGGGCATTCAGACTGCTCTGCAGCTACATAGCCCCATCCTGTAAGCTGAGATGCATTGTGTGTTCTGATACCTCTCTATCATAGCCAGCATTAACTTTTTCTACAATTTGTGCAACAGTAGCTCTTCTGTGGAATCGGACCCGACAGGCTAGCCTTTGCTCCCCGTGTGCATTAGTGAGCCTTGGGTACCAGTAACCCGGTCAGCAGTTCACCAGGTGTCCATCTTTGGACCACTTTTGGTAGGTAATAACCACTGCATACCATGAACACCCCACAAGCCCTGGCATTTTGGAGATGCTCTGATCGAGTCGTCTAGCAATCAAAAATTGGCCCTTGCCAAAGTCGCTAAGATCCTTAACCTTGCCCATTTTTCCTGCTTCTAACACATCAACTTCAAGAACTGACTGTTTACTTGCTGCCTCATCTGTCCCACCCCTTGACAGGTACTATTGTAATGAGATAATCGATGTTATTCCCTTCACCTGTCAGTGGATTTAATGTTATGGCTGATTGGTGAATGTTGAATGTTGCTTTACCTGGTTCTAAACTAGGTTCTTCAGGATAGATACCCTATGCATATCACGTCATCTCACACATCTTAGATGACCCCATTCGTAATGGAACAAGTACAAATTTGAATGACTTTGACTGAGTTGTTGAACTTTTAATTTCATATGAATAAAGATTTAGAAATGGTGTGTTAACTCACACTTTTGAAACTTTTCCCATGATTCGAATCGTACAGTTTGTTATGAAGCTGCATATTTGAGACCATATTTGTCACCTCACATCTCCAACGGCTCTGCTTGCTTTGGTTTAGGTGTTATCAATATTTGGTAATTCTATTGGGATAGCCCCATGTAGACACTCAGCACATTAACAATCTACAGACAGCCAACAGCCTGTCAGATCAGGTCACTTATCAACCAGCCAATCATAGAGCATTAAACATCAACAAATTATGGTTTTGTAAATTAATTATAGCCACTGTATAAACTCATCCCTTTTGCATTCAGTTTATTTGGATGATCAGGTTTGTGGTTCTTGACATTCAGTAGATCCTCAATAGACTGATAATCTCTTAATTTGTCCCTCGTCCTATTGCAATTTTAATTCAGTTCATGTGGAATTAATATAATTTACATTGTTGAAAGGGAGATAAACATAATTTCAGATTTGTTGTTGAGAAACCGTTGATAGACAGTCTGCAAACCACCTACATTTTGACCAGCCTAAAGTGGACTGTTTAAATAGTGTTCCCTAATATGTTCCTCCAGGGGTGGTGCATCACGGCTGACCCTGTGCTCCAACCCCAACTTCCTAACAAGCCAGGATATGCAAAGAAAAGAATTTCTCTTTGTTTGTAATGTATGCAACAAATCAAGGCTTCATCAAAGTCTAACTTTCACTGTGTGAGCAAATCACAAGGTTTTAGATATATTTAGGTAGACTGACACTTTCTATCACTGCATTTCATTTACTGGGTCCTTAAACAATATGAAGATTGCATGAGGACCAAGCCAAGATTAAATAAATGTTTCACCAAAATGACATGGTTTCTTTAAGTTGACGTTTAACTACTGAATCTTCTAGTGAGAAAAACTTCATTTCAGCAAAAGCACAATAATTCATCTTTTTGGGCAGTTTGCCAGAATTCAGCCTTAGCAACATCTGACAGGTTTTCCTAGGCCACCATAAATATTCTTATAGTTTTATGAATCTCCCATAAGTGTTATTATGCAGCTTCGATCCTATTTCTTTATTATCTTTATGATCTTTATTCATAGCCATCATTACTGTATCATTATAGTGATACTATTGATCTATAGCTACAACAGTCCTCTGCTCTCAAATCCCATTCTATACTAATATTACTTGAAGCTGGAAAGCTTTGATAGTAGCCTCAAGAAAATGTTATTGAAATACAGTTCTGACGTGGATAGTGCCTTCCAGTAAGGAATTCGTCTTGTTCACGTTCAGAGCTTTTGGATAAAAGAAAATCTATTTACAGCACTAAAGTGGGTTTTTAGCAGATGTTATAAAAATGGAGCTTTTTCCATCAATTAGCTTCTTCATTATGGCATTTACGTTAAGCCATTACTTGCAAATGCTTGTCACTTATAAATAATACAGAAACACTCTAAAAAAATACTGACAACACTCAATCACTTTCTGCCCTCCTCATGCGCTAGGCTAATCGAATTCTGTAGTCTGTTCCTTTTGGACATGGGGCTCCTGAAATACAACATTATTGCCCTGAATTAGAAATTGAAAACCAACTAAGACGTGAAATTGCTTAATTTCTAATCATGAGAAATATAAACACTTGAAAGTGTAAAATAATGTAAAATAAAAAAACTAAAAAAAAAAAAGGAAAATCCCTTTAAAGAGCCTGAATCCTTGACTCGGAGCATCCATGCCTGAGGGTGTTAATTTGCCCTTATCTTTCCCTTATCCATATTCATTTTCATTAGCTTAGAGAAAATTGAATTTATTCTGGTGCAAATGCCTGAAGTACTTTGCAGCTCTCTAGGCAAATGCTGCTGCACTGAGGTCAGGACTAGCCTTTGAGACCCAGTGTTGAGATTAAAATGGACACTTTAAGTGCAAAGCACTGACGTCAGGACAAGTCAGCATTAGGAAAAGAAATGTGAAGCTTTGCACTCCATGTTATTGGTTATAAATCGTGAGTGTCATGATGGCGACAGCTCATGCCATAAATAACATGCTGTGGCACCAGAAATTCAATTATTCCCTCTGCTGTGTCACATGTAAGAGTTGAGCAGATTTGGCAAGTGCTACACTCCAGTGGGAACCACTAAGTAGCTAGCCGTGCTTAATGGATGGGTCAAGAACACACAAAAAGACAAATGGCGCACAACTTGTCTTCCTCAGGGCCTTGGTCCCAAAGAGCACATGAAAATGGAACAGCTCACACATCTGTCAAGATAAACAGGGCCAGAAGTCCAATCACACAGCAAGGGCTTGTTTGTGAGGTGTGATAAAGGGGAAGGTGCACTGGGTGACTTCACTTTCTTAAGTGTAAAAGCCATGGATTGGCACCTACTCTATTTTTCAACAGTCTCCCTGTGGTACCATGTTAAAACTCCACCAGGATTTTCACTTTATCACAGGCAACTGTGAAATCTAAGAGTGAAGATTTACTGTTTATTCTTTTAAATGTGTCATATAATGATTTTATGAAGAAAACGAGCAATTCTTATATCTGTAAAGCTGATTTCAGGCAATCTGTACTGATACAAATCAAATGCACTGCTAACCAGGAATTATTTTGTAATAAATACACATCTTTATTTTTTATACAGCATTTTGCCTTGTTAAATATACTTGAATATACTATAAATGAACTTGAATTGAAGTATACTTCCACGATAAAGTCCATTCAACTTTTAATATCATACCATGCCTAAGTATAATTGAAGAGATGTACACTTGGTGGCAAATATTTTTAGCCCATTATTCAGTCCATTCTCAGTTATTTATTAGGGTTTTATGTGGGAAATTTAATATCCAATAATTCAGTATGAATGAATCATGCATTTTAAACTGGATTTGGAAAAAGAATCCGCTTTACTCAAATTAATATTAACTTAATTGTACTGTGAAGCCTTGAGATGGTGTGGCATCTCCTCCAGGCTGTATCCCTCCTCATGCCCAGTGTTCCTGGGAAAGGGTCCAGATCCATGATAAAATGACTACTGAAGATAAATGAATGAATTAATTTACTGCGAAGCACAGTAGCAAAGATCCGGCATTGTCTTTAAATGTACTTTGCAAAAAAGGTCTCCTAACTCACGAAATCAATTAGCAATAGTCACATCATTTTGTTTTTCATTTTTACAACCAATGTATGGGCACCAGAGTCAAACAGCTATTACATGCTCCATGGTTGGGAGAGCAGAAGTTAATGAATCTTGATGTGGGCAAATGTGGGCTTCTTCACATTGGTACAAACAGGTGTGGCAGCATCAGATGTCTTGGAGAAAGTCCAACTAAAGCCACTACAACCAATAAACAAAGAAATAGTAATTCAGGGGGAGACATTTCCTACAAGCCATTTGAACACTTGTGGGACATTTTCAACGAGCTACTGATTTTTCAATTTACATTGAATTTTCCTCTTCATATGCACACCACACTTCTACAGATAAGACATGTACTCATTGCAAATTGTGACTTCTTTTTCAACTGCAGGCATTGGATTTTTTATAGACAAAAGGAAAATTGCCTACTATTATATCTGCAAAAACTTCCAAGTTGTAAGAAATGACTGAATTCAGCAACTTAAATGAACGAGCAGGTTTACAGATGGTCCAATATAAGTTGCCAAAGAGTGTATTTCTTCTACTATATGATAGTCTATGGGTGATTAATAAGACATCTAGTTCAAGGGTATTTGCTTTTAATAAAGTTTAGAGTCCCACTACAATTTGAGAATGAAAAAGATGAAAGATTTAGGTATTTGATGGAATATGTTTAATTTCTTCCTGCAATTTATGTGCAATAAACCAAGAAAAAAAATCCCATTTTTTTCAAAGACTTTGCAATTCATAATTAAGAACAGCAGTTAATTAATAAAGAGGGAGCAGCGGATTGAAGCTCAGAAAATGTGAAGCAGTAAAAACAAAGGTATTTCATTTGTATTAACATGTTGCAATGCCATGAATAAATAACCTTGCCTGAGCTATATTTCAACAAATTATAAGTGTTTACTCTACAGATTTCACAGGTGACCTCGTTATGTTATTGCTCCAATCTGTAAATGTGATGAAAATAAACCTATCTGGGTCACAGAAGAATTGGCACAAATCTACCAAGCCCTCAACAAAAAAATATAGTCCCAGAAGAGGTGGCAATTTGCAGAGAGAAATGAGCTCTTACAGCATCTCATTTGCTGCAAGTGGGTATCCATGAGATATGCTCCATCATTCATCCCCAGGCGCTGTATGGACTCAGACTGACAACCAACCATTCACAGGAAACCCAAGGGATGGAGATGCTGGGAAACATTAGTGGGCCTGTGGTGCCGTGAAAGAGGCGGCTGAAAAGTACACTTTCTGATGCGTTCACATCATGTCTTTTCTGCTTTTAGCAAACTGCTGAATAGGGATATTTCAAAGCCACATGATCAGTGGTGGCTCCAGTAATGCAGTAATGTAACTTATACTGACTACATCTTTAATCCTTTCTTAATACGGTCAGTTAGATGCTGACAGTAGTGTTTGAAAAGAGGATGCTGGTAGATTTTGTTTTATGCAGTCACGTGTACTGTGCCCTTGTACTGTCTTAGCCCAGTGGGCACAAAATTTCACCCCATTGTATACATATGAATAAAATCGAGTTGAATTACATACAATATCTTCCATCATCCTGGAGCAGATTTATCCACCAAGTCATTCCTATACAGTATGTTAGAAAGCACTATTGCAGCCATTTCTGTCCTTCATCCTAGCCAGTCATAATAACAGGACATATTAGGAAAAGCTTTCACATCTTCTTTTATTGTATTGTGTTGTACTCTGCCTCATACAACACTTAATGTGTTGTGTATACTTGTTTTTGCACTTGACTGTGGCTCGGTCCAAGCCGCGGTCTTTGTTTCCCCGTTTACAGATCCAGGCCTGTGTACATACAGACACCTTTAAGAGATATAAACTGATAGTGATTAGAGAACCAGGAGCAAAAGTAAACAAAAATGTAAAAGTAGACTATTATGACAGCATCAAACTAACACAGTAGTATGTGTGATTTAATTTATTGCAGTTTATTGCTCATATAGAAAATACTGAGTGGTATGTAGGAGTTGTTGTTCAGCAATACTGTGCTGTTGCTGAGGAGAGACATTGTGGTATCTGATGGCAACTGGCAGAAAGCTTTCCCAATAACTTTTCCCAAAATACTCTTTGCAGCTAGAGATACTCCTGGATATTAAATCATAAAGAGGATGACCAGAATTGCATCTTGGTGCTGGAAGATGCTGACAGCTTGTCAGCAAATTTACTCCCATTCACTGTCACTGCCGCCAGTAAGTCCAGAGTCACTCCTGTGATGGAGCTGCCTTTCCTAATCAGCTTACTCCAGCACTTAATGTCCCCGGCAGTGGTGCTGCTCACTAAGAAAAGAACAGGCTGGTAAAATAACCCGGCTAGCCTGCTTAACTCATTGGTAGATCCCTCAGTCTTCTTAGAAGGAAGATTTTGCCTTGGCCTTTGCCATTTATTTAGCTCCAGTAAGTAGTTAATATTATTTATTTTCAGTAAATGCTTTATCCTGGTCAGGGTCGCTGTAATTCAGACTCAGACAACTGTAACATTGTGCTGCTATACTTTGTTAAACAATTTGAATTGAATTCTGAATCATATATGAATATGAATCTGATCATATATGACTACTGTCATTTTTTTTTACACCTAATTTTTAATTTCTGAATTGTCAGATGCTGTCATTTTCCCAGACACAACTCTCTGTAGCACTGTTCATCTCAAACCATTGATTTTTTTCCCCCTCATCCTGATTAGCGCATTGTAGACTCGCTCAATTCCCCACTCTGTAATCTAAAATCTACAGCATGCTACTTACTTGGTGAGTGGTTCTATAAGAATTCGCCTAAATGAAGCATGAAATTACATTGATTGAACTATAATAGAGGATTATACATTTACACAGCTGTCACATACCAGGTTTTGCATTGTGCTGTATACAGTATTACAGAGTCTCGGTTAAGTCTCCTTTTCATGGTCTAAAATCTGTAAAAGAGCCATTTTTTTTAGTTTGGTCGTGACAACATACATTTTTGCAGGTGCAGCAAACACAGAAAAATACTTCAGGAACATTGCAGGCCCCCTGTCTCCTTGAACTAGTGTGCTGTTAGGTTTTTATGCTGGTTCATCTCTTTATAAAGAAACCAAGAAACAGCTGAATGGTTGATATATGTGCTGCTGATTTAGCCACTGTGCAACACGCTTGTAATAAATCACACAACAACTGAGTTCAGCTTAATTCGGAAACAGGTTTGGAGGCAGCTGGAAAGTGAACATGTTACAATGCTTCTCTCTAGTGGCTGTATGTAGTGTTACATATCATACATTTAGCACGCACTTATTTAAATTTCTTCAGTTTTTTGCAAATTTTAATAATCATTTGACTTTTCTGTCATCAAGCCAGTATATTAAAATCAACAATTAGAGCATTATGAAATTCCCAAGCTGTTGTACAATCATATTATTCTCAGGATGCTTGACCAATCATTTAGTGCTGCTTTTACACTTTAAAACATGTATTTAGAAAATCCTAAATCTGCTTAATTCTTGCAGGACAATATTTTTCTCTCATGTTGTGCCTATTGCATTTAATCTCTTTTCATTTTTAATGTCAGTGTTTTAAATTCTCTTTACCTTGCTTCTTTACTTTTAATGAATTTTATCTGTAAAGACTTTAAAACTCTTTGTGTTGAGTCTTTGCTTTCCAGAGAGAGCAAATTAGGTTCAAAGTCAGAAGTACAAAGTAATAGTACTGTATATTTAACTATCTCATAATAAAGCATAACATTACAATAGGAAGCTTTAATATGAACTCTTAAACAACTAATTTAATTACCCCAGCTTAGTATTACAAAGTTCTATCTCTCATGCATCCTTAACACAAATATTATAATACTATATGTTGATTTGATGAGAAAAAGGAAGCCCATTAATTATTGCTAAGATACGCTGCAATACTATTGCGGTGTATGTACACTGGTTATAAATGGATGACTCTGCTGTGATGTGTAGGGCATTTTGTGTTTTGCATGGTTTGAGTTAAAGTTGTTCTGACTGATCACCTTTATTGTATGATGACACATTTCCATAATGATTTCTTCCAGCATGACTCCGACCCCAACCACAGGGCATCAGGGTATACTGAATGGTTTAATGAGGGAAAAAATATGCAAATCATATTCTATGACCTTCATAGTCACTAGATCTCAACCCAACAGAACAACCACTGGGAGACTTAGGAGTGGTGTTAGATGGTGCTCTCCACCATAAAACACCAACTGAGGGAATGTCTTTTGGAAAGAATGGTGTTCTGGCAGCTTATGAACACACTTTATATTGAATTTTCATTTAAATTGTCACCCATCTGTACATACAGTGCGGCAAAAAAGTATTTAGTCAGCCACCAATTGTGCAAGTTCTCCCACTTAAAAAGATGAGAGAGGCCTGTAATTTTCA
>JAQQZR010000035.1:20312442-20323692 GCA_030068235.1 Notoglanidium macrostoma | reverse complement strand
GTGTGTGTGTGTGTGTGTGTGTGTGTGTGTGTGTGTGTGTGTGTGTGTGTGTGTGTGTGTGTGTGTGTGTTGTAAATGTGATACAATGTAGTTGAAGTTAATGATTTATT
This sequence comes from Notoglanidium macrostoma, assembly GCA_030068235.1. Lineage (NCBI taxonomy): Eukaryota > Metazoa > Chordata > Actinopteri > Siluriformes > Auchenoglanididae > Notoglanidium > Notoglanidium macrostoma. The sequence goes on along the minus strand of JAQQZR010000035.1, from coordinate 20,323,582 downwards.
CATGCCATGTGCGAGTATGGTCCTGTGTGCATCAGCTGGAAAATCAGTCGGGATGTTTGAAGGGAGATCTGTGCGAGAACATGAACGCTTTTTAAAGAAGGAAAAGATCCATCCTGGAAGCTTTTTTTTTTTTGGTGGCAAGATTTGATGCATTTTATATATATATTTTGTGTTACACATAAATTCAAATAGAACCGTGATTTGTAATTTGTACATAATGCTTATAAACCACATTGTGGTGAAAGTGGAATCATCAATATGTATAGCAATTTAACATAACTGTTGGTTGAGCATTCATTTGGGAAGCACAGGTTTTTGGTAGATCAAATGATTCTGTTCATTCCAGATGAAATAAGAGCAAAATATCATTTTGGCTACAGTGATTTTTCACTTGAATTACGCTGAATATCTTTTTCCACTGAAGATGAGCTCAGAGCGGATTATACTGGATTTAGCTATTTCCTCAGGTGATATGAGAGCACTTTAAGAATATTGATTTTCTGATCTACAGTATGATGGAGTGTATAAAGCAGGGAAGAGCATCTCCATTCCTTGTGTGCCAAAGCATTACACGGTAAAGCAGGAGTGGATGAATATATATATATTTCTTTTGCCTGATTTCTGGGGGGAAAAAACAAGGAATCTTTAAACTAAAACAAAACATTTTTTGACCTATATACATACTATATCACCAAGTACATCATAATGTTATATGCTTTTCTTTTCATTTTATCATTTTTTAAATGCAAAGTCACGATGCCTTCTAAGAACCTAGCTGTCATTTAATGTGTTAGTTTGAGGACACATGACCCATATCATCAGGACAATGAATCAGCTGTAGCTCAGGAAAGTAGGTCAGTTGTAAAAGATAAACTGATTTTGACATGGATGCACGTTCATGTTATAGTGCTTTTGGCATTTCAGATTATTTTTTTCATGCTTTTCAACAGAACCCTGACTGCATTTTCCCCATTCAGCAAAGTATGACCAGTCTCTTTTTATTACTATGCGAGGTAACTTTTCATATCCTTAATCCCAAGGTTGCTATTCATATGGACCAGACAAACAGATGTCAACAAAAGCTATCCTATATTCCATTATACACATCAGAAACAAAGCAAAAGAGCTTTCAGAGCTTTCTAAAAGCTACAAAATAAATAATAGGAGATGGATCTGTGATAATCTAATAAGGCAATGCATTCACCTACCACTTAGGACTCAGGCTATTTAAATGCAATTAAACATAAAAGCATTTCTTAAGCACCACTATGCTACACCAAGATCAGGATGGCTTGGCTTAAGAACTGAAACACAGTTTAAGAAGCATAAGGTAACAAGGCAGGCATTTAGCACTGTCAGGATACACTGTCAGGCTGACACCACACATTTAGTGCTGCTGAGACAAAACATCTAAACAGGAAACAATATAAAACAACCAGGAGATAGACTAAGCACATGTGCAGCACTGGAATCCCTGTCCTACAAATCGACCAGTCATCTTTACACAGGTCATGAACCATGCATGACAAACCATTTTTACTGTAGCTCCATAAAACTTTGTAGGATTATAGTAATCTGTCATCATTCTACCCAAAGGCAAATTTATTATGCCTTCTGTCAGCCTGATTACCTCTTCAGTATGAATAATGGCATATTAAAGATGAAATGTCATCACAGAGCATGCTTGCTGATCATGACCGTTAAAATGCATTAATTATGAAAATGTTTCCTCTCTAGGAAGACTGAAGGCAAAGCATTAAAAAAAATCATTTTTTTGATTGATGTATGCAGATCAATGAAGTCTCTTATTAATGAAAATCCAAGATCTATGCACTCTCCGATACAGTTTTTGATGATATAAAAAGAAAGTTCATAGAGGTTATTACTAGTACTGTAATGCTGCAGCATTTAAAAAAATCTGGTTACTCCCAAAAGTGCAAAGTGAGAAAATTGCATTTAAAGTTTTCATCTGGACTGGCTAGGAGCATTACAGACATCCAGGATCTGATAACAAACTGAACTGATTTGTTATCATATGTATGTGCATTTTGCTACAGCAGAGTTATTCAAAAACCTCATGGCCTGACATTGACTGTGTGAGAAAGTCCTAATAAGGTACTAAGGCTTTAGACATCTTTAGAGAGATGGACTACTATTTTTATAACTGTGTTTGCTTAGTTTCCTACACAATATGATATTGAAAGGAATACAGTCCAGTCGATTAAAAAGTAAATAAAGAAATTAAGTGAAATATATTTAAAGCTTCTTAAAGATAAAGTCTCAAAATAGATTACAGGCAGAAAAGCGCTTTTTGGGATCAATCCTCTTTGGATGTTTTTCAGAATTCAAACAGTTTTCTTTGAGCCTGCCCCACATTTTTCTTTATTCTTTTTTGTAACCTTGATATCTGTCTGATAATACCCAAACTGTAGAGACAGCATTCAAGCTTTTTAAGAAACGACCAAAGCTTCTGTAAGGAGCTAAATGCCAGTCAGTTACTCTTGAGCAGGGATTGCAATGATTTTACTCATTATCTGTTAATCTCCTTATAATCACTTTTGATTAGAAGTGATTAAAGTGAATAAATCACTTGCCAAGAGAAAACAGCATGTAGTGCTTTAAATAAGTATTCACGCACACACAGACACACAGATTTGAACTCAGGGCTATGGGATAGTGTTTTACATTAAATACAGTGTTTTGCAGTAAATAGCCCTACTCGACAACTGTAAAGATCATACTATGTCAACTAACTAAAGAGAAAAAGTCCATTACTATTTTAAGACATGAATTAGGTGTGTCGAATTTTATATACATATATATAAGATTATATATATATATATATATATATAAAGACACTTGACTTGACTTGATTTAAAATTTATTTATTAAAAAAATCCTTAACATCCTGTGGAGAACAAGTAAATGTTGAGAATTTACCATTATTAGAAAATGGTAGGAATATGGCACAAACATGACTCCATCCACCAGAGGTAACACTGCAGGTGCCGGAGGGATCCACAGCTCAGTGATTTTGGAGTGCTGTTTATACTTAGTTGGTACGCAGGTGAAGAGTGATTATGTCATGGGATTCAATGGCTTCATGTATTTTCAGCATTAACTTCAAAAAGCCGTGACATGGTAAAAAAATCACATTCAAACTTTTACATGTAAAACAACAATGGAGCAACAAAATACTGTATATGCAGTGCAATAAGAAATGACTCAATATTTGAAGGTCACTCTGTGATCTTTATCTATATCTAATGGACGCATTCTGTGACAACAGATTAAAATGCAAGCAGAAAATAAATATGCCGTCCAATGCAGGAAGAAATGAAATGAAGAGATTTGTAGACTAGTGAGAATTTTATAAGCACACATCCCCATGTGTTTTCCAAGATTCGATGCGTGAAATCACCACAGACCCAAACAGTCATCTCTTAATTTAAATTGATTAATTATAACTGCACCAACCATGGAATAGTTTTTTCATTCTGTCATGATTAGGTTTAACAAGCCATCAATACACCCATATGAAAACTGACTTTGTAATCTATTAATAGTCTCACAGGATTAATTAAATGAGCTTTCTGTTCATTTTATTGACATTCAGTGAGTTCCTCAGCTGTGTTGGCCGTGTGAAAATGAGACGAGTTTGCATTTTGCAATGTACGTGGAGCCAAAATGCCTCTGAAATCACCTCCACTGGGAAATGCCCTTTTCTCAATACACAGATATTGTTGTCCCTACCAATGCCATGAATTAATCATATGCTTTTTTGCCTCTTTGACATCCTAGGGGAGACTTGAGCCACTATGATGAACTGCTTACCATTTGGGCTCATTAAAGAAGTGATGTAGTGTGCAAAATCCACATAAATCTATACTAATGCCAATAGTGAGGTTATTTTGGAGCATTTGCCAGAAATAATTCTCTTTCTTTACTTACATTAAATTCATACATCAATGAGATGGCTGGGTTCTCTGGACAAGCACTTTTTATTATTCTACAGTATGTCTATTGAGTCTGCGCTCGAAGAGTAATTTGCAGCTATTTATTACTCTGTGGGAACTCGAGTAGTGTCTAAATGGTCTCAATTGATACAGTGCCTTTGGAATAAAGTTGGCATAATAGTGTGTGTCTGAGTAGTCTTTCTTTATTCTGAGATCTCAATGTTTTGAAAGCATGTTATTGAATGAGGGAGTTCCTCTTATGTACAGAGCAATTAAAGTGAACTCTTATAAATAAAGGACATCAATAATGATAGCAAATTTGCTGCAGGCTTGTGCTTTACACTGTTGGGACTGGTTTGACGCACTGTTAGGATTATCATATTAGTCACAGCAGGCGGGTGGCAGTTATATCTAACTTTCAAGCTTAGTTTACGTGCTCTGCTATATTGCTGCATTTGGTTTAAATTAGCCATGAAATACCATGAGCTCTGTAAACATGGTTAACCTGCAGTCCTTGGAGAACCAAGCCTTTTTCTGAGGAATAAGACAGAAAAGAACAGAATATTAATACATGCACTTTCTCCTCCTCACCCATACTTTTGCCATATACTATATAATGCCCAAGTTTGGGACAAAACCCACAGTTTTGACCAGATTATTTTGATTAGGTAGATCTATTACACGTGGGTGGATCCTCTGGACATTTGGTTTTCAAGATATTTTCTGGCAACGTTATTAATATGACAATGATTAGCAATACAGTATATTGGTTTCAATATGCCAGTAAAGAAAGAATGACGATGAGAGCAGGAAGGACATTGACCGATCGAAGGAAATTACTGAGGGTGAAAATGACAGAATGGAATAAAAATAAAGTATCTTATTTCATTGTGTGGGCACAGATGTCATGTTTTTTCTCTACCAACTATCTAAGTAGAGTATTTATTAAAAATGCATTTATGGATTTATTTTTGCATGTTTTACAAAATTGCTGGTGTAGGCAGTGTTGGAGCATTACTGTTGATCTCATATCAAATCAGCTTTTAGCCTAATGGCCCAGTTGTGTTTGGGGCATTGCGTTTTTGAATCCATTTAGAAAGCTAATGGGTTCATTTGTCTTTACACACATTCAACACAAAATATGCACATACACAGCACAGCTGATAATTACAGAATTAAGAGACAAAAGCAGGGCAGTATAAAAGCTGTACTGATATGGTATTCTCAACACTTTACATTCTAGAGGAAAATAACTTTTTTATTCAGGTTTGGGTGGAAATAAATCTAAAAAAAGATTTAGGCCACAATATAAACTAGAAGAATAGGAATACACCAGCTTTATTAGGCCCCTACTTTTGTTTTTGGATACACATGCAACATATTACATCACGTTTCTACATCCCTATAATTCGTGGCTCAAATGTGTTGGAAACTGGAACAGAACAGAATCATATCTACTGCATGTTTATAAGTGTGTATAAAAAAGAAAAGCATCTCTAACCGTAATTCTCTTGCGCCAGAGTCGACGTTCACCCTCAGGGTTCAGGTAAAGAATGCAGTTAGCCAGCAGCCCCTGAGCCATGCATCCGTGGAAGTGTTCGCAAACTACACACTCATCAACTCCACCAGGACCGGCAGGGACGGTGTCACCGTACTCAGGGTGCCATACACACACAGCCGGCCTCTCATGCTGGTGGCCAGGAAAGATGGCTACATCCAAACACCACTGCTGTGGAAAACCACCAAAATACCAAGTAAGTAAAAACAATGAGGAAGAAAGTAACCAGAGTAAAGTATCAAAGTAACCACTGGTGAATTTTGTGAGCGGAGTGAATGTAGTAGCATGACCTTTGATAGAATAATCAAGAAAATATACTTTAAGAATTATTACTTATTACTTGCGGTATAACCTTTTTTATAACGTGTTTGGCTCATCTTCTCAATGGGATTTTGGTTATTTATTTTCATTTAAATTCATTGCTTGTAATTTGAATGAAGTTGGATTTTATCAAATAAACTGTATTGTTGTGATACAGAAAAAGCTAGGACGGATCACTGTGACGACATCTTTTAGGTATCAAACAAAGCATGTTGGTTAAAGTGTTTAAGGAATGACTGCCAATATGAAATCACAGCAAGAGCAGAGCCCTAAAACCCATGTGCACCATTGGCCCACTCGCATCCCATTAATGAGCATATCCAACAAAACTAATGTGGTATTTCTACTTAATTCTAATGGTAGATTGTGTGGGAAGCTTCTGCATGCAGTATCATTAAGTTAATGATGTAGTGAGATTTTTTTGTGTCTGTTTTTCAGTTTTTTCATCTGTGACACTGCCACTTTTCTACCAAAGCCAAGGAAACATATGGTTGTTCGAAGATTTAGTCATCATAACAGGCAAAATGTCTGGTGTGTAGCTATGTTTTGTGTACTATAAAAGTGTACGTCATGTTGCTTACTAGTTACACATGATCATCTCTCTACATTATGTGTTTATAACCAGATACTGTCCCTCCTGCAAATGTGCAGTTCCCAAAGAGACTGCTCCCTCTACCAGACAACAACATCTCTTCATTATCAGCCTACCTGACCGTCCCTCGACTTCCTGCAGAGAAGCATTTCTTCCCCAACACCACAGGCATCATCATGAGCAAGTCAGGTAGGATATAGCACCTAAACATGGATGTGTATTTTAAACTGTAATAACAGTTTTCAGAGCCTTTGTATATGTTTTATATTCACAGGATATAGGAGTGTTGAGTTAAACCCAATTGCAGCAGTTAGCGTCCAGCTCTTGTATAACGGAATTGATGTGCCGATATCAGGCCCTGTTCAGATCACGCTGCCTCTTGCTGAAAGCAGCCAATCACAGCTCTCCTATACGGTCCCAGCCTGGTCGTTTGACAGAAAGACTGGTAGGATTTGTCTTCCTTGGATCACAGATAGTAAATACTGTTCTGCCTTGGAAATACTAACACAATACTCCAGAATGGTGCAGAAAACTGACTGAGAGATGGATGGATGGATGGATGAGAGAGGATAGATAGATGAAAGAGAGAGGATGTGGGGATGGATGGATTGATGGAAGGGAGATGATGAATGGAAGAGAGAGGATGGGAGGATGGATGGATGGATGGCTGGAAGAGAGGATGGGTGGATAGATGGAAAATAGAAAATGGATGGAAGGATGGAAGAATGGATGGATGGAAGTATGGACGGAAGAATGGATGGATGGAAGACAGTGGATGGATGGATGGAAGAATGAATGGATGGATGGGTGGATGGGTGTAAGACAGAGGATGGATGGATGGATGGATGGGTGGATGGGTATAAGACAGAGGATGGATGGGTGGATGGATGGGTGTAAGACAGAGGATGGATGGATGGGTGGATGGGTATAAGACAGAGGATGGATGGGTGGATGGGTGTAAGACAGAGGATGGATGGATGGATGGATGGATGGATGGATGGGTGGATGGGTATAAGACAGAGGATGGATGGGTGGATGGATGGATGGAAGACAGAGGATGGATGGATGGATGGATGGATGAAGCAGCAAGAAAAAAGAGGGAAGAGCAAGGAAGGAAGGAAGCCTAAGAAAGGACAACAATATTGGATTCACATATGCATGTATGTATTAATCGTGCATTTCTTATTTGGTAAAGGCAGAAAAGATTCTTATGCTGCTGTATACTTTCTTCTATAAATAAAAATTTGGATCGTTTTAGAAACCTGTGAATGAAATTATGGTAATACGTAGACATTAGTCAACATTACACCCAACATAAAAATATAAACCTAATAAACATTTAAAAGGCTTATTCAAATTATCTTTATGAAAGCTGACCCCTGCTGGACTATGCCTTTATGCGAGTTTGTCCTAAAATGCTTATGAATGTGAGCACTGCAAAGTGTTACTAAAATGATTATTTAGGACCGTGTGTTTTTGTCCATGCAGGTGCATGGATGAATCAAGGTCTGGGAACAGTTAAAATGGAGGACAGACATTTGGTTTGGGTCTACACCGCTCCCCGTCTGGACTACTGGATTGCTGCCCCCTTTCCCTCATCCACTGGTAGAAATGATTTTTCTGACACATGTAAAACAGTTAGAGTCATAGTGTGTAGCTTTAGTTGTTTATGATTTTAATTCTTCCAAACATAACCAGATTTCTCATTCCTGAAAATCTAGGTTACATGGGTCATGAAAGTACTCTGCACTTCATTTCATACAACGCGTACCTTCTTGTTCCAGTAATAGGAGGAGGTTTAGTTATTGCTGTTGGATTGCTTGCTGTAGTGACATGCTATTGTAGGTAAGTCAAGTCCATTTTTACCTCATTTACATGTGTATTTCCACCATTTTCCTCACTATAAAATCATCTTTATTTGCTTAAATGCCAAATTTGCCAAACTGTCAAATTTGACATGCTAATAAAACATTCTTGTGTTCAATGTTGACTTGCTATAATGGCTTAATACCACAGTGTTGTTGAGTCTCACAGCTGATTGGTCAGAAGGTGTTCTATAAACAGCAGCACTGGCAATACTGTCGGCTGCAATGTTTATATTAATGCGCTCATGGTGATACGTATAAATGGACTTGTGTACAGTGGATGCTCCGCATACATACACATACATACATACAGTTATAGATCATTGATATGGTGAAGCGTTTTTGTAACGTCTCTAGCGTAACACCTTGTATCAGACAGATGGAAAGCTGTAACTAAGTTTACCAGCAAAGGAAAATCTTCATAGAGGATCGAGGACTTCATGGTTTCTTATTGACTTCAGTAAAGCAGTGACTGCTTGTGTATGTAAGTGATAACAAGAACCAACTTGCTTGTGGACATTCCACAACATTAAATTTAAATATAAATGCATAAAATGTATGAAATGTAGTGCTTTAATAAATAAATAAATAAATAAATAAATAAATAAATAAATAAATAAATAAATAAATAAATGGTTGCAAATTGCTGTAGTATAAGAGGAATAAAACACTTAGGGACATGCTGTTACTGGAAAAATAATCAACATTAAGGTGGTAACAATAACTCCACTTTATGTCAGGTCTTACTGCACCACTCTGTTATTGATCATTTTTATAACATTACGCCCCATCGTGTTTCATTTCTTGCATAAAAAGCTTTAAGCAGAAGTGTCTTTGAAAGCCTGGATACATAGAACTGTTTTTTCTTTGACACAGAAAATGGAAAGGAGTAAAAGAAGGAATGTTGTGTCATTTCACAGTGTACTGTATTATCTGTATATGGATGAAATGACAATAAAAGGCATTTTACTTGACTTAAAAATAAGCGATTTTCTTGACAGAAATCTGAAACCTGAAATAAACTTAAAATATTAGCCGATTCAGTACATTCTTTAATAAAAACAGATCAGTAATCATTTTTGTGCTGATCCGCTGTGAACAAGTCCAACAGCATGTAATTCACATTGTCTTTGAGGTGGTACTTTGTATTAGATGCTAATCTTTGCAGTGATACATTTGTTGCATCAATCTGAAAACAATTTTTCACAACATATGCCGCCTAAGCGAAATCAGATAGTGTGCAGCCTTAAATGGTATTTCAAGGTTGTACACAGGGTTTCCAAGAATACATGCCTTTTATTCTTACTGTATTTATTCCAAATTTATATATATATTTTTTTAATCTTTAGAGACTCCCTGTGTAAGCAAAAAAGAAAGCGAGCCCACAGTCGCAAAACAGCATTTCAGAAGAAAGAACAGACCACTGGTAGAAACAACAGCAACGAGCAGTTGGACATTTCTTTTAAAGCCCCTACATTTCACAACCACAGGCATCGTTCAGCTGCATTTCCAAGCACATCAGTCTGTAAGAGGGATCGGTTTGAGATGAAAAGAAAATTCAACAGGAACCTGGGCAAAGCTGGCCAGGAAGAAATTCAAATCCATGAAAACATAGCTAAAATTGCTCAGAAGTCTTCAAGAAACGTACAAACGCAACGAAATGTCAACAGTAGTGAACTTGTCTCTCTGAATGAAAGTGTGTGTCTTCCAGAAAGCTTAGTTCTGTGTAACCAGTCTGTAGCTTTGGTTCAGGTTCCACACCACGTCACTTCATCAGACCAAGCATCAGGAAGCAAGTCCGCCGCACTACCTAGGAAGGTGGTCCAGTACAGTGACCTGGAAAAAACAGCTAACAAGCAAATTTTACCAAAAATGGCACTGCTCTCAGAGGTCAAACAGCAAGTCCTAACCATGGAGACATCATATCAAGAGCCCAGAGCTAAAGGCTGGAGCTGCTTGCTGGAGTCTGTGTCTGTCCCAGACACCCTGAACAAAGCTACAGGGATGGCCACTTCCTGTGGGATTCATCAAGGAAGCTCTGAGCAGACACTACTGGAGCTGTCCAAAAATAAACCCTTCCCTCATCCAAAAGCCTGGTTTGTTTCTCTGGAAGGTAAACCTGCTGCACAGGTCTGCCACTCCATTGTAGATCTTCAGAAATGTCACCTCCTGCTCACTGACAGTCATGACACCAGCCTGGACTCAGGCGTCGACCTCAATGAGCGGCAGCGAAAGCAGAACCAGAGATATCCTAAAAGAACCACAGCTCACACACGGGAGGTATATTCAGAGGATGGAGATCTGAGCAGCTGTGAGAGTGGTGCAATCACAGCCTACACCTCAGAAGAGCTCTCATTCAAAACCTCACACCAGAGCAGCAGTGGAACGGTGTCCTACTTGCTCGAGGTCAAATATGATGAGGACATATCGTCATACGAGGGCAGCGAATGTGCACCAAGCCCTCGAGTACAAAGGCTCAGGGAAAAGCCAAAAAGCACCCGGCACCTGAGAGAGGAAAGACAGCTTATGAAGCTAAACTAAAAGCGCATTGTTGAAAATGTTTATCATCATCATCATCATCATCATCAGACCACAAATACTATAAAACCTAAAATAAAATGTCCATCTACTGAAAACACTGCAAGCCATCGCGGTCAAACTTTAAGTGGTTTCTTTCTGTTAAATTTCTTCTTTTTTTATTTATTTATACATTATATTACCCTTGCAGTTATGTAATCTTTAACTGCAATAGGTTTGTTTCTTTTGCACAGACTCCATCCATCCATCCATTATCTATAGCGCTTTATCCGTCTGGGTGGCGGGGAAGCTGGAGCCAATCCCAGCATCT
>JAQQZR010000035.1:20292857-20312342 GCA_030068235.1 Notoglanidium macrostoma | reverse complement strand
CCCCAAGATGCTGGGATTGGCTCCAGCTTCCCCGCCACCCAGACGGATAAAGCGCTATAGATAATGGATGGATATTTGTGGTGGTGTGGGCTTTTTTTTTTTGCTGACTAATGTGTCAATTCCTGCTGCAGCTCGGTGTGGTTAAGAACCAGGATGGCTGGTGTCTTCCTCTGGCACAACTTTTATGCTCCGCTGAACCACATCATGAGCACTTAATGGTCAATATGGGAGAAAAGCTTGGTTCGGATCAGTAATGCTATTTTTCTGGAATTCACATTTTGTAAATACATCCTGAACTCTAGACTGTTTCATAGATCCTGGTCCTCACATGCATGTTTGGTCTTTCATCTGCAGAATCCGAAGGACTGACGCATGCAGCACATCTGTGCTACGTGGTGACACTGGAGGAGCTGCAAACGTGTCAGGGATCAAGCTTTGATCTGATTGGACGTGACAGGTATTTTGTGTGCGTGATGCGTACGATTATTTTCCCTCACTTGCTACTGAGACATTTGTCTCTTTATACCAGCTTGCCCGTCAGTCACTCAGCCATGAGGGAAGCCATTGAGAGAACTGAGGTGTATGAATATGTATGCTCCCTGACCTCAGGGCTCGCCCAGCCAAACTTCCAGGTTGGAATTTTTCAATTTCTCTTTTTTAATGTACGCTGATCAGTCAAATTTGATTAGATGTGGATCATTGTACTAAGAATGAATTTTTGTGTGTCTTAGATCTACAAGTGCTATTATGCCAGCAAGCTAGCCCAGTCTGGACTTTATGATCAAGCGCTTGATTACTGCGAGACCATCGCTAGAGTAATTGTAACCTTCCCTTGTAAAATCACGAAGACCACAATGGAACAGACTATTGTGGTAAAATCAATATTTGGGAAACAGGTTCAAGATTTTAAATGGAAAGTATTGTCTTTATCACCAGTTTACTTTCCCTGTCTGTCTTGTAGCTGTCTGAAACACTACACCAAGGGAAGGGAAAAGAACCCGAGTGGCTGCTAAAGCTTCATCAGCTGCTCACAGACAAAGTGTTTAAGCCTGAGGACTCAGAATGGTCTTATGACTGGTGAAATGCTCGCTCTCCAGTTTCCTCTTGTGGAGCGCCGCATTACACCAGAGGGTAATGTTAGAATCCACCATTTGCAAAAAACTATGCTTAACATGTCTGAATCATGTAGCAAGGAATGTACAGTAATGTGTAGCTAGCAAATTCAAACTCTGTAAAAATGAGCCGTGGAAAAAGAGACATGATGGCGAGTTGTAAGCACCACCATCATATCTGTCGTTGGTGCAAGTTGGTCAGGATAGCTGTCTTAAGTCAGTCTTTTTTCTCGTCTTGACATTTCAATAAAATCAACCAGGTTAATTATTATCATAAGTTGTTAGTCTAGGCTCATGCAAAATAGTGACCCTGCAACATCTCCTGTCTTTGCAAAATCACATGGAATCACTTGAGAAGTTGTTAGGCCGGCATAATTCTGTGACTAATGACGCATTGTCTTTAGATGTGAGAGCGTGTCAGACTTCAGTCTTTTAAAAGTCTTTTCAGAGTTTTTCAGTCTTTTAGGGTATAGTTAGCATAAGTGAACACAAAAATACACTGAAATCTAAGAATGCGATTTTTAGCAGATAATTAACAAAGATTTGTTAAAACAAAGTCTAATCAGCTAGATTTATATATTTTCACAATGTAAAGGCTAATTGAAAGGGTTGCACTGTGGTGTGGTTAGCACTGTCGCCTCGCGGCAAGAAGGTCCTGGGTTCGATCCCCGGAACACCCAGGGTGCCTTTCTGTGTGGGGTTCGCATGTTCTCCCCGTGCATGTGTGGGTTTCCTCTGGTTTCCTCCCACGGTCCAAAAACATGTGAATTAGGTTAATTGGCTACTCTAAATTGCGCATAGGTGTGATTGTGAGTGTGAATGGTCCCAGCCACTAGGGGGCACAGTTAGTGTTTCATGGTGTTCATAGTGTTTCATCCCAAGCCCGTATGAATAGGGAGGGTTGCGTCAGGAAGGGCATCCCAAGTCAAATCGATGAAGCGGACTACAGACGGTCTGCTGTGGCGACCCTGAACAGGGAATAAGCTTACAGAAAGGTTAATTAAAATGTTAAAAGCTAACTAAAAAGGAACTAAAAATGTTTTAGTTCCTTTTTATATGAAGACTGAATTGATTTTACCAGGTACTTCAAGGTACCTTTCCAGACTCATATTCTGACACATGCCTCATTCATTACTGTCTACTGTAAGAGAAGCACATGAGGCTCTTTCATTCTTATTTCAATTTAATTTAACTGCATGATGGTCTGTTTGTTTAACAGAGGAGTTTGATTCACGGTACACTCTGGGAGAGCTGCTGAGAGAAGGACGCTTCGGATCTGTCCGTGCAGGACTACGTAAGGCAGATGGTAAACAGGTAATATGACTGCTCATCTACAGTTATTTGCACTAATCATAACAGTGCGTTATGACTTACAGACTTATAGAATTTCTAATAGGAATGAAATTGTTTTGTTTATGTGAACAGGTTGCCATTAAATATGTGGGCAAGAGTCGGGATGAAAATTTCATCACCATTGTAAGTAAACTTGCTTCCCTTTTGAGATGCTACAGCAAAGCCATTCAAATAACAACCAAATAAGAACCACTTCATAGACCTGATAGAGCCCATAATTTCCTGCTAAAATTGTCAAAAACACTTCACTTCCTAATCATGTTCAGATTGAGATTTTATCACCCATCAGCCATTACAGATATCAGGGTCAGTACTAATCCAAACTTTTTCCATTGTAACACATCTGCTTACTGTAATTTAGACATACTCACTCCAAAACCATGGTAACCATATCTGTTCTAATTTCAGCCCGGACAGACACAGAGCCTCCCTCTGGAGGTGGCATTAATGGAAATGGTGTCTAAGCCATGTAGCTGTGAGAACGTGCTGGAGCTGATAGAGCTGATATGTCTTGGTCCTGGAGCAGCCCAGCCCCTGCGTGGACGTCCATGAATTCTGTAGACATCACAAAGGTCGACTGTCAGAACCACTGGCTCGACAGATCATGCTTCAGGTGGTTCAGGCTGCTCGGCACTGCTGCGACTGCGGCGTTTTTCACGGCGACATCAAGGCAGAGAATCTTCTGATCAACACTGACACACTGGATGTAAAGTTGAAAGACTTTGGCTGTGGGGATTTACTCAAAGACACCCCTTGCACCAGATATTAAGGTAAGTGCATGATCAGTATCAAAGAGAATCCAGTGGAGAACCATTTTGCTGGCATTCCTGATGGTGTGTTTTCTCTCTTTTTCACTCAGGCACTTGGGCTTTCTGCCCTCCTGAGTGGATATGTGAGGGAGAGTATTTGGGACGTCCTGCAACCATCTGGAGTCTGGGCGTACTCCTGTTTAACTTGGTGTTCAAAGACTTGCCCTTTCATAACAAGGACATTGATGTTTATCAGAACCTGAGCTTAGCTCCCGATCTGTCTGGAGGTGAGAAAATGCAGAAGCATCACATTTAGACCTGTAAAAAAAATAATTAAATCTGCATTACAAAATGAATTGAATTCGAATCTAAATGTCTAATTCCTGTGTAAAATATGTCATCACTGCACACACAGATTGCCGCGATCTGATATGTTGGTGTCTGGAACGAGACCCTCGTGCACGGCCGGCGTTCGAGGAAATCCTCAGCCACAAATGGTTTATGGGACTTTAGAACAAAGTCAAGGTTATACAGCAAGAGGAGAATAGACCTACGAATATTCCAGATTATGTAGATTGAACTGAATTCTATAACAGATTACTGTGCATATGTAACTATGTAATCATAGGTATGTAGGCACCTTATTGTTATTGTATGCTTTGTTATTATTTATTAGGGGGCCAAGCATCAAAGGTGTGTAGGCACCATTTAGTGATTGCTTGTTTTCTTGTTAAAGGGCAAGCACTGCAGGTGCGCAGGAAGATTCTGAGTGTTCATTTAATAAATTTGTGATTCTTCAAACAGGAAGTTGGCCATTTTAAATTTTAACGAAAACTTATTTTTTTGCTTATTCTCCTACAAGTTTTCAGCAAGCACTGCGAAATGAACTTCCCTCTCACCCACAAAAACCCTCAAAAGCATAAACTCCTCTAACCTGAAGAAATTCCTGAGCTGGGGAAATTTGTTACCAAGTGCAAATTCCTTCCATAAATTATAAATATATGTCTCCTAAAGAAATGAACAAAGTAAAACCTACAATAGTTGAACAGCTAGTTTTTTTTTTTATCCATTCATTATTAGTCTTAGATTATGTGGAGTTTCCACCAGACAAGTCCCTGTTATGTTACAGCTGAAACTACTGTGCTGTTGTACATGAAATTTTACATGGACACCTTCTGACCAGTCAGATTCACGAATTTAGCCAGACTGCGGTATAAAAAATGCTTTCCAATACCTTTCGACCAAATCAGAATTGAGAATTCTACATCACAATATTTTCTAATATCTTATATGTTTGTCCAGTAACTACCTCCAAACTTTCATATACTCTCAGGGGTCATATGTATTCCATGCCATATGTCATACACTATCCTCTTCAAATCTGGCCTAGATAACCTTTAAATACTTTCTTGTTTAATTTTACAAGTAATTTTCATGTTTTTACCCAGAAAACAATTGTTTTATAGGACTTAAGTTAGAATGGTAGAACATAAAGTTACTGACTGCCAAAAGGTCTCTATTATAATAATAATAATAATAATAATAAAATTTATTTATGCACATTCCTCACAGCCACTATGCTACAGCAATAACAGAGTTTCGAATGTTTACAGTTCAGCATGGTGTAGCATTCACAAATTTTGCTATGGTGATAGGGGAAGCACCCCGTACATTTATGCTGCCTCTGGTAAAGCAGCAGTCAAGCCAAATCTGAATGAAATTCACCTGCCCAAAAAACCAACAGGCTACTTGCACTTATGACATATTTCTATTTTGAAATATCACTGTTCTCACAGCTCCAGTAGTGCTGTTTTTACATTTGTCAGCATAGTTATTTTTCCTTCATAACATGATCAGAGTGAGTGTCTATCATAAAGTGTTTAAGACCTAATATGTTCAAAGGCAACTGAACCACAGTATCTTCAGCTTTAAGCTTCCACAGCTTCCCATAGCTCAGAGAGACCTCATCAGATGATGGAAAGCAAACCTAGGTCAACTGTTTCACAATTTCCACCCATATAAAGGTCTGTAGCAGACTTTTCACACTATTTGAACCAAAACCACCTATGGTCGGAGTACTGGTGAGCTCAGGAACACCAAAAGACCATAAGTGTTAAGCCACTGGTAAGCCTCAAATAAACAGGAAGACTATTAGAGTCTGTCAAAAACAAACAAACACAAAAAAACATCTTAACAACAACCCATACAGTTCTGGAACAAGATCCTATGGAGAGATGTGACAGAGACCAACTTGTACTAGAATGATTGGAAGAGTAATGAGAAGGGATGAAACTGCTCATGATCTAATGTACATCACCTCATATACATGGCTGAGGTAGTGTTACAAAGCGAGTGTGTATGGCTGCCAGTGGAACTGGTTCCTTTGAGTTGAGGATTTGACAGCTGACAAAAGCAGAAGGAAGAAATCTGAAGTGTATATATATGTGTATAATTGTATATATGTGTATTTTTTTGCAGTGACCAAGTCAGTCACCTGACCTGAATGCAACTGAGCATCATCGCTTTTGCTGAAGGCAGAACACCACAAAAACAAGCAAAAACGTAAGACAGCTGTACTAAAGGCCTGGCACAGAATCACCAGGGAAGACACCAGGCATCTGCCGATATCTTTGGTTGCAGACCTGAGGTTGCCATTGACTGCAAAGGATTTGCAACCCGAGTATTAAAAACGACAATTTAATGTATGATTGTGTTATTTTGTCCAATTACTGTTGGTCAAATTTAAAAAGGGAGGAGACATGTATAAAAAATGCACTACGCAATTCACATGACTTGGATGTAAATACCTAAGTTAAAGCTGAAAATCTCATGCAGTTCATATTTATTACAAAATGTACATTTATTTAATTATAAATTATTTCTATTATGTATTAAATTATACTAATTATAATTCAATTATATTTTTATATAATTACAAGTTCTTTCTGTTTGTCAGAGTTGATATTACCAGCCCACTCCTTTATTGTATGGATCCTTACAATCTTGTTTTAATTCTTAATGCTTTTTCACACAAGAGGCAGATGCAGAACAGAGACTGAGGAACACTGATGAAAAAATAGGACATAAAATGCGATGAATTCACAATACATGAATTGTGTATGCGTTTGTTTGTATGTGTTTTTCTATCTGTCCGTCCTGTAAACCATTTATGGCTAAGGATTTCTTCAAAAGTTGGCTGAGAGTGAGGCTCTTGCTCCAGGCACCACTTTATCAGATATTGGCAACCTGTAAGTGCAGTGATGAGACAGAGGTTGAGATAAAAAACAAACAAAAAAAAAAACTTCAATGAAAACCAAACCAAAAAAATTTTTTAATTTAAATTCATTTTTCCTCTACAAGCATTATTATTATTATTATTATTATTATTATTATTATTATTATTATACAAGTCTAAATTTGATGCTTCTGCATTTTCTCATAGACAGACCCAGCAGTAATTTCCCCCATTGTATTGAAAAGCAAGTCTCCACAGACCAAGTCAAACAGGAGAACACCCAAACTCCAGATGGTAGCAGGACTACCCAAAAACTCATTGTGACATATCCACTCAGGTGGCCAGAAAATGGACTTTTCATTTGGAATCATTTTAGGCATTATATGGTCTTAAAAGTGGTTGTTAATTGGACCCTATTGTGTCTCTGCTGTATCTCAGTAAAGAAAGTTTACTTACAATGGTAATGATTTTGTTGTACCGAGCCTTGTCCATGTATTTAATAGCAGCCTGTTCATGCATTCAGAAATAATTCGTTTTACTTATAATTTTACTACAAGGTATAATTAATACAATTCCACAGCCACTCCATTAGTTGTCAGCAAATTGAGGCTCCAAGGAAACCTTTTTATAAGCACGCATAAAAATTTGGAATGCATTATTATGTAAATGATATATAACAAACTATATAATTAAAACTAAATAAATTAATTATTCATTCATTTCATAATCATACATTAATTGTAACAGGGGACCTAAATCCTCTGCAGGGAAGATGTAATTTGCCCCAGTGTTTCCTCATTTCTAACAGACTATAATTATCTACTGTTAAAATGTTTAGACAGTTACTGCAAAAGTATTGTAGAAATGCAGTCCCATTACCTCTTTGCCATCCGCCTTATTCACTCCTGCATGGACAGCCACAAAGCGTCCACCCATCAGCAGCTCTCCCACACAGTACCGTGACGCAAACCGGCTGTGGTTGATCATTTCTACAAAGGTTCATCGAACGCGGGTGAGCTTTTGAGCGGGTGAGCTTCACACGAGGGTTTTGTGCCAGACACCACCATATCAGATCACAGCAACCTGTGTATAAAGGGATGAGAGAGACATATCTAATTGACTAATTGTCTGAGTTTTAAATAAAAATCTGTTTAAATTCATTCTGTAATGCAAGATTTCCTGATACATGTCTGAATGTGATGATTGTGGATTTTCTCACCTCTAGACAGACCAGAAGCGAAGCACAGATTTCAATCAAAAAAGTGTCTTTGTCAGTATGAAAGGGCAAGTCACTGGAGACCAGATCATACAGGAGTACACCCTGACTCCACAGCCAAAATCTATCAACTTTACATCCATTGTTGATCAAAAGATTCTTCATCTTGATGTCACTGTGGAGAACGCTGCGGTCATTTTTGATTGTGAGTTGATTTTATTATTATTATTATTATTATTATTATTATTATAGCTGGAACAGGTAAATGGACACATCATCAGGTCAATAAAGTGATTGTTATTTCGACCCTATTGGTTCTACTCAGTATCTCAGAAGTAAAGTAAGTTTACTTACAATGGGGATGAATTTGTCATGCAGCCTCCAGACCACATGTTTAATGGAAATTCACATATAAAAAACATAATTACATTCTTACTCTAAAAAAAAAACAAACAAACTAAGAATAAAATATAATTTGTACACAGCTTTGATTTGAAATTGGTTATCTATTTAATTCATGCCAACAACCAGTAATGACTCATTCTAACCATTTGTCCAAAAAGACCAAATAATTATGGATGTTCTTCCAAATCAATTTGCTGTCCTGAACCACATTTCTAATGTCGCCATCTAATTTTTAGATTTGAAAGCATTATTTATATCTAAGCTAATCTCTGTAGTTAAAGAAACCCTTCAGAGACGGCTGACGCGTGAAATTCTTCTCATTACCACAGTGTACTTTCTCTCAAGTTATTTTCAGTTTGCTGAAAGGTTTTATAACAAAAACACAGAAGTCACTGTACATGTATAACTCTGGTAATATTAAACGAATAAACTAATGAGTATGTGGAGGGCATATGTTATGTGAGTGAACAAGTTTATAGCCTTCTTGTTCTGTACTGAGCCACCCATCTATAGATCTCTATAAATCAAAGTTGAAACTATCCTCAAACTTTATCAGATGAAGCTAGGTGTGTGTGTGTGTGTGTGTGTGTGTGATGTACTGTGCTAGTAGGAATGCAGTAACTGCACATCCAGGGGAGTTTGTTGATATATTCTTAATTTATTTGCATCCATTACTGCGCTCGTTGAATATATTTCGACTGTTCTTCAGTTTTACACCTTAGCCAGTAGATGGCGAATGAGATTTATGATAAGACCAGCTTATATATTTATTACATATCATTTATATACCATTTTATATATCATGTATATACTTATATAATTTATATACTAGAACTTAATCAAAGTTTACAGTATCTTCTTGTCAAGTCCAGTCTGTGAGGTAATTTAGCTAATTCACCGCCTCAAAACATCAAGTGCAAGTTTTCATAAAACTGCAACTCACTTCATGTAATGTATTCATTCGGATTCGGTCTCATGCAGCTTAATTGTGATAGTTCAGAATAACCAACACTGTGAAAAGTGCTGTTAAAACGTGTGCTTTTTCCTTTCTGAGATTTGCAATTCGGTTGTAGGCTTAATTCAGGTCATGAAGAACTTGCGAAAAAGTGAGTGTGTCACTTGCCTGTGAACAAGTGGGGAACGTGTCTGCTACGGCCCAGCCAGGAACACTGGGCACAAGGTAGGTATGATACAACCTGGATGGGTCGCTCATCCATCACAAAGCACCATGTAGACCAGGGGTGGTAAACCCGAGCCATGGAGGGCCGGTGTGGGTGCAGGTTTTTTGGGACGACCTCTCAATCAGCCAATGATAAAGCTGTTAGAGCCGTGGGAGGAGTCTTTTTTAATTGCTGATAGAAAGGTCATCCCAAAAACCTGCACCCACACTGGCCCTCCATGGCTCGGGTTCCCCACCCCTGATGTAGACACACCTTCACGCCTAGGGGCAATTTTTCTTAGCCAGTCCACATTTTGGGAGATTGAAGAAAATAAACTAGAACCCAGAGGAAACCCACACAGACATAGGGAGAACATGCAGAGCAACTGGGCACAGACAGATAGTAACCAGGGTTCAGGGTTGACCTGGCAACCCTGGAGCTGTGAGACAATAACACTACATGCTGTGCCACTGGAGGTCACAATAACAGTGCATGAATAACCCAACGCTGTAGTTGCCGAAACAGGTTAAGTGTGCTGTTGCTTTTTTCCTGCCACTAGTTCATACAGAAACACAGCGGAGATGCATCCAGTGTGAACTGATTGAGAGCGAAGCGTGATGTCTGATTCTTCAAGGTTCCTGCCTCATCTTGTTTTAGGAAGGTTTCCCCATGCCACTCCCACCTCTGCCCTGCTTATTAGGAAGATTAATCTTCAAATGCTATACAAACAGTTATATAAAGACATTCACTTCATTTATATTTCTATGGATTAGAACAAGTCTCAGGGGCATAACTAGTCATCCAAGACTCAACTGTTAGAATGCTGTTGTGAGCTATAAAGCAATTATTACATAAAGGCATTATACCTAGGGTGCTCTATATCTATATATTAGATTTTTTTGTGATCCTCCACCTGTGAGTCAATAAGCAATAGCCCTGATCAGGCCTAGATTCAAGTATTTCAAATGAGATCATAACTGACGGAACTTAAATGACTTCTTTAGCACATGGATATGGGTAGGGGGAAAATCTCCCCCTCTTTATATAAATATAATTCTGGCACATTTTTATTAGAGGATTTGCAGACATCATACTAGGCATTTCGTGAAGGGCTGCCAATCCAAATGGAAGGCCACAGAGATTAAGAATGGAGGACACTGCACTCCACTGAAGTGTCAATGGTTTCAGGCTCAATTCACACACTCAATGGGGTCCCTTTAGTGCACGGAGCTGTAAAATACAATGGCTAAAAAAAAAAAAGTTTTTCCTTATAGCCCACTGAATAACTGTAAACCCTTCATTTCCTGGTGTACATAAAATGGCATGTCTGGATCACCTTTATGTGGAGATCATATCTGTCCCCCAAAATACCACCTCTGCATATGCACACACACAAAAGGCACAGTTGGTACAGGTGTATGTGCCCATTTCTGAGGATAACCGCTTTATGATATGGTCAAAGCTTAAGAGATAGTCAGATTTTTGGTTAAATGAAGGGAGAAGGGGGGGGGGGAGAAAACACCCCACACAATTTCCAGTAATGCAATACAAATTTATTCATTCAAGGAGGAAACATGAGTTCATGCATTCTTTTCTGCAAGGTAATCAGACTGCCAGCTGTGTTTTATGCAAGTATAAAACAGCTTACATGCATTAAACAAAAAGAATTTACACAGAGGAGTCCTGCAAAGCTGTGAGAGTAGAAAATCCTCTGGCAGTTAAGACAAAAAGCCACCAAAAGCAAGGAGTCAGATTTCAAATACAAAATTTGCACAAGGTCTTTGATATGCACCCTTCATCTCAAGCACACACTTCCTGTTCACCTTGTGCACGCACATCTAACGAACATCCTGGTTCTTCCGCTGTTCGCGGTTTTGGCTCAACACTTGCGGGGTTGCTGGATGAAGAAGCAGCGCTGCATGTGCAGTTTCTCTATGCTGGGTCTGACCTTCCTGTGTCGCACTGAAACTGGAGTCTCAGGAAAATCATGGCCCAACTACAGGAGCAAACAGAACATGGAGAAAATTCCAGATCACCCTGTAGTGAGAGGAACTCTAGCCATAAAACATCAATTTGTCTATCAATTATTTCAAAGCACCATTATTTTACATTTGAAAACAGTGTACTAATTTCCCCATCACCATTACAAAGCAAGATGACAAAGGAGATTAATTGAAGTTTATGGCAAATGAATACTCCATTGTAATGACAACTTCAATGTAGTCTTAGGGCAGGGGTAGCTCAGTGGGAAAGATGTTGGACTAGTGATTGGAAGATTGGGAGTTCAAAGCCCAGCACTGCCAAACTACCTCTGCTGGGCCCCTTGTGCAAAACAACCTTTTTATTAATAATTTTTTTAAATACATAAAGGAAAGTAGTGTCTCCAGTTTATGTGCATTGTTTTGTTGAAATAACAAATAAATTTAGGTTTTAACTGCAGATGCAGTCTGGCCTTCATAAAGAGTTTACATGGCAGGGTAACAGACCTTCTCTAGGGGGCCTGCCATTAGAATACCCATTTGCTGCATCCGGGAGAAGGTGGTCAAAGACCTGCAATGCACCATACACATGCCTGGTGAAGAAATGCACTTACAGGAAAACACAATTTCATACATCACTAATAATGCATGCATGGACAATTTCACACATGTTGTACAGAAGCTGTACTTCACTTTGTGCAGTTTCTGTTCCTATCCAAATATATAAACACTTGTAATAGTGTTATTGTGCATCAGCATTCCTTTAGAGCATTTTTACTTCTGAAATACACATCTAACAGCTTTGCTCTCTAGAGGCTGCTGGATAGCAAAGAATTAAATTCAGCTCTGTACCTGGGTTTATCTGCTCTCTTGATTTCCTTCTCTGGGGTTCCATTATCCTCACTGTTTTTCTTAACAACTCGTTTTCCTCCTGCTTTTACTGCAAAAGATACAAGCATGCTGGTTACTCAAAGCTGTCACAAAATGCAATTTAATGAATCAAATCGATGTTTCCACTTGCCAGGAGCTACAAGATTTACAAAATACACTTCAATCATGTTTGACTCAACACCCCTGTTAACATAAGAGTAGAAACATTCCACTTTGCTGCACCATCTCCATCAAACAAGCCTTGTTGGTTTTTCTGCTTTAGTAATTGCTTTCTAACTTTAAAAATGGAAGATAAAAATCTAAATCATTTTGTGGACCCAGGGTTTATGACCTTCAGTAGGGCTAACTCCACCCTGGCACCAACACTACAACAGAATCTAAAAAGATGGCTGGTATTGTGGAACTTTAAAAAAATAAATAAATAAAAAAATAAGAACGAACGAACGATTCCATCAAAGCAACCATGATAAAAGGCATGCAGTGAAACTCAGGTTATATGCAGCTTAACAAATGAAACATTTGGCACATTTATAATAAATCTGAATGGTCAAAAATACACAAGGGCCTTCGAGAGTAAACAATGTTAAACTGTTTAAATTTACCCCGAATCTAAAGCAAGACATTCATGGGAACAGTCACCTGTGGTATGTACAGCCCAATAAACTAGTGTACACAATAAAGCCGGTGTCTGAACCAGATGGGTGACTCCCTAAACACCCTGGGGCACTAGGATTGGCACAATAACGCCAGCTAAATATCTCCCTCCAGTTAACTCTTAGACAGCCAACAGAAGAAATACAGCAAAAAAAGGCCAACAGTCTTATGTACAAGCACCCAAGAGTAAAACCGACACCAAACCACAGCCATTCAAAAAGGTGCCATCTGTGCCATGTGCTGAAGCTGATGATTCAGCAAAATATAAGAAAAGAAATCTCTGCGTTGGCTTGGCTGTTTTTACCATGTTATGTGGAGAGTACTTCAGGAATGAAACAGCACGAACAAATGAGACCATTTTCAATGAATGAGGACATTACGGAATGCCAAGTGAAACCATGGACCATAACATGCATGAAAAAAAAAAAATTTGCATCACAAACTGATTATGGTCCAAACCAACACAGAACAGAAATACTTCCGTCTGTCTCATCATAATGGAGCGCCAAGGTCACAGCGGTCCTGCGTTTCCAGTTCAGTTTTGCTTATTTTAGCCCTCTTTTGACTGCATTTCCCAAAACACCAGAGTAGAAAATGACTTTTCAAGCAGACATTATAGACGGTCATGCACTCAATATGGCCCTCCAGGGTGTAAAGTCTAACTGAGCTGCATTTGCATAAGCCATTATTTCCAACAGCACCCTGGAGGGCCCAATCACTTATTTCTCCTACCTGTGTACACCTGTTCTTTTAACAGAAAGTAAATACTTCTAGTATTCTTCCAAGTTCTGTAATAAAAACTACATACAAAACATATAAAAATAAATTAATGCCATGACCAGAGGAACTTTTTCATAGTTCTTAGAACTGTTTTAGTACAATTATAGTACTTGTACCACCATTTTGAGGGTTTTTTTTTTTAGCTCCTAGTTCAGGGTAGGTACTCTCCCAGTACAAGAGGAACAATGAGTGATACAAGTATGTTGATTAGTCAAACAAAATCAGCCAAGGTAGCATCAGGAACTGCCAATTTAAATAAAATCTGTTTTTTTTTTTTTTTTTTTTTTTTTTTTTTTTTTTTTTTAAACACTCGGGGGGTACACAGCTCTTAAAATTAGCTTTAAAATTGGAGGGGGGGGGGGAATTATTGATTATACCAACCTTTGGCCAGCTTACATCACTTCAGTGTTCCTATTGGATGTGCTAATGCAAACAGGGGGGTAGAAAAAAAGCCCCTGAAAGTGTGCAGTTTATGTGGGGTAGTTCCTCACAATGAGTCCCTAGAACTGTTTGGTTTGAAAGTGCCAATTCCTTCTGCATGAACCGAGTTCTAGTAAATTATATTGTGTTATTGTTTATGTGCTAATCTTACACGATTCAAAACATCTTCAGCAGGCTTAATCTTACCTGCAACACGTTTTGACATAAACGACCATAAAGAGTCACGGAATATGCAAATTAATCTATCGCGTCATCTGGCTACTCTGTAACCGTTTCGGCATACATTAGTTACTTCCCCCTGAAAAGAGTTGACAACTGCAAGTTATGAGGTTTTTACTCTAGTTTCCTAAAAGTGGCAGTAAGCTAGCTATAGCTGCACAGCCATCGTGTAAATCTGAAATGCTGGGATTATGAGTGAAACTCCTTAATCGGAGTTCATTCAGGGTAAAATAAACCAACCATAAAGATCCTGCTCATATTAGATACACATCAATAACAAGTGACAAGGATTTAGGAAATGATAACATTTTGAAAACAGTGTATAAACGTAAGCTAGGCTTAACTAAGCTTGGCTAAAACGAGGCGTTGACTAAATTAAGACTGGTTAAAGATTAAGATTTTTTTTGTTTGTTTGTTTTTTGGCAGTTTCTCGGTTCTGTTGTGATCCACTCAAACGTGAAGGTGTGCAAGAATGTTTTCATCGAGGGTTTTAAAAAAAAAAAAAAAAAAGCCAAAATGTCTGGAACAACAACTCGCACTGAGGCCTTTCATTGTTTAAGGTCTACAACTTTCCTACTGCACATTAAATGCAATAAAAGCTCTTTCCTCAAACCAAACAGAAACCAAACACAAAGCTTTCACTCACTTTCTACACGCCAAACACAAACACTTAAACAGCATATCTGACCTGCAGGAGGATGACCAGCCTTCAGAGACGAAGTGTTCTTCATCCCAGCTTTAGACACCTGCACCATGTTCAAGTTTTCCTACTTATCCTTTACACAAACACACCAAAATATTCTCCGTCCTTCCGTCTGCAGTGTTTTATACTGCTGAAAATGACCGTAACACTGTGCCTTCATCAATGTGGAAAGCCCACAGTGCCAAAACGCCCCAAAATCAGTCGCTAGGCTTTGGCTAAGTCTGAGGTGTGCACAAATTTGGCAACATGAGGCAAACGAGTTCTTTGCACTTTTAAATGTGAACGTAAAAAAAACTAAATAAAATACAAATTTAGCTAGGTTAGCATTCTCTAAGCTACTAATAACAACCAAGGTAACATTTAAAAATGTAAATACTTAACCTTTGGTTGTATGCGCTGTATGTGCGTTAGCCTAAACAGAGAGCAAAACAATCGCTTAGCTAGCAGTAAAGATTGGTAACGATAACATGCAAAAAAGAGGTTTTCGGAAAAAGAATCAACATAACTGACAGTTGTTCAAGTTAACCACTTATGAAGATTCAATGAAATCATATCTGGGTCATTCTCCATTTGGAGTGGGAAACCCTGTCGCAGAGGATGCAGGGTTGTAAATGGGAACCAGCGCTCCAGGATTTTGCATGAACATTCTTACATATCATGTTTAATTAATTAACACCTTTTCCTCATGATTTATTAGATTTTTCTATTTTAAAAAAATAAAATATTTTAATATTTTAAATATATATAAATATATTGCTTCATAGTTTCTTTATACCTATAAAATAGCTTGTCACACAGTCAAATTTTAATATATATATAATATATATATATATATAATATATATCTTTAATATAAATTTAAAAGGTTTAAAATATACAGGCATATAAAACAGGTCCATGTTTACAATGTACATCATTAACATATTACATTCAGAAATATGTCATTTATCTAAAAAAAATATTTTGTCACAGAGATTTTTGTCACAGGTGTTATCAAGACTCTTATTTTGCATTTTTAATATGATAGTAGCTTTGCTGAACTGCATCCTTGGGTCAAAGGTCATCATAGAGGGAGCTATTGAGGATGCTAGATGGTGGGGCCACACATTTTCTTTAAGAAATCTATTAATTATTTTGTTTCTCGTGCAACACGTAACTTCCACATGTCACTAGTATTATGAGTTGTAAGGGATGGGTAATTAAATTTTGTTAAACTAATGCCAGATAAAGCGGTATAGATAATGAATGGATGGATGGACATTTACATAGACAGTGGCAACAAGGATGGGAAACAGTTGCAAAGCAAAAGTGGAAGTGTAAAAGCCATTAGAATCAGAACTGAACAATACCACTCGACTTCATGCCAAAATCCGTCAGAGACACGGACGTGAAAATGTAAATAATGAAAAGAAGAAAAAAGCAGCAGTTCGAAGCAAAGAGCAGAAGGACTACTTAGGGGATCGTCTAGCCTTTCCCCTGTTTAGAGAAGCTTAACTTTTCATTTTGCCCTTTTGAACAGTCTGCAGGAAATACATCTCAATGCAAAGGCAGAAAAAGTAAAGCAGCTTTATGCACATTGTTTTACTTCCAATTTGTTAAAGAAAGATTCAATCTATGTGTGAGAAGAATCTAGGGTTCTTCTATAAGAGATAGAAAAGTGGAAATGAAGTGCCACATATGCCAGGGCAAGAAATGCTGCTTCTCAGGCAAAGACGAGCTCTGTGAAGAACTTTTTACTATGTGATGATGTCAGCAGAATGACAACAGGAAAAAACACACAATTACATTAAGGAAGGTTAAAAAAGCAGAGATGGCTGCTTTGTGACATCCTTTTAAATCTACACAAGAGATGTTTGGCAGAAAATTCTGATGTCATGTCTTATCCCTTCTTTTGCAGGCAAAGACTAGTTTAGGTCATGTCTCCAACTGAAGCTGACAGGGACACTTGTGAGTGCTAAACTCATGAAAACTTATAGTATGTGGTAGAAGGTCTTTACCATCGTGGCCTGTTACAAACAAAAAATTCGGACAAGATGGCAGATGCCATAGTTGGTGATACTAAGAACAAAACGTGTGCATATTCTGAATGCCCAGACTGCCATGTGAAAACTTCAAGCATTTTTCTAATGATGACCTTTCTGTAACACAGTGGGTTCTTGAAATGAGTGGGGTTGCTGGGGATGCTCTCAAAATGACAGTTACTGTCAAAAAGGTGGTAGTCACCACAGAAGAGGAGCTGGCATCAAAGTTCCATGACAGGCTTAACCAATATAGACGACGTCTGTTCAATATCCAATGGCAATATGGGGTCTATCGGCAGATAAGAGAGAATTTTCAAGAAGCAGATGCTTCATTACTTGTTGATTTTAGATTACAATTGTAAATATTCACAGGAGGTGCAGTCTGTGCACTTTGGTGGATCCCACCAGCAAGCTACACTTCACACTGGGGTCCTCTATGTAAAAGCAGAACAGGCTATAATCCCTTTCTGCTCCATCTCTCCCAGCCACAATCATGGTCCTCCAGGAATCTGGGCTCATCTTTCACCTGTTCTTAGCAGACTGAAGGAGCAATGTCCAAGTGTCACTAACCTACCTTTTTTCAGTGACGGACCAGCCACCAAATATAAACAAAAAGCAAACTTCTATATGCTTGCCACTGAGCCATAGAAGATGGGTCTCATGAAGATAAGCTGGCATTTCGTTGAGGCCAACCATGGTAAGAGTGCACCATCAGTGTCTCCTTGAAAAGTATTGCAGACAATGTGGTGCATCATGGAACAGACATGCCAGATCCTGGAGCCCTTTTCCACCACCTGAAACAGAAAGCATCTGTGGAACTGTACTTTGTGTCCTTAGAAGAAGTGGAGAAGATGGCACAACACATTGTGGAGGGGCCCCCTCTCGTAAGGCACAGTAAGGATGCACCAGGTGATCAGTGTTGTGCCAGGAATCATCAAATATAGGGACATCAACTGTTTATGCCAAATAGTAAATGGGGTTCTTGACTGCCAGTGCTATGCGCTAAAGGAGTATACATTTGCATTAACTGAAAGTCATCAAGAAGTTCACACCACTGAAATGCCTCACTCCTCTTCACTCCAGCCAGAAGTGATTACCAAAGAGCACATTGGACAGTGGTGTGTCCTAATTTATGATGCAGATCCTTATCCTGGCATCAGTCTTGAAGTGGAGGACAACAACATTAAAGTGAAATGTATAATGTATGCACAGGAATGGAATTAATACATTTTTCTGGCCCAGCCCAAGGGAAGACGTAAGCTAGTATGGAGATTGTGGCTTTTATACCCAAGCCAACTGCTGTGAACAAAAGGTCTGTTGAGATTGATAAAAGAAAAAAAAAAAATCTGGCACTATTTGGAGTAGTACAAATAAAAGCCCACTCACTCATCAGCACTGTCCCTCATTGGGAAAAAATATCTGAGGTTTGGTTTTGTACTGTTATTGTTCATTAGTACTGTTGTTTGCTTCTTGTTACTGTTATTGTTCCCTTGTAATATTGCATTTGTAATGTTTCTCTTTGTCTTTCCAATGAGTTAACTTTTTCTGTCACTGGTTTATGGTTGTGTTATGACGAGGTATTTCTTTCTTTTTGATGAAATATTGTCATTATTAAGTGTATGTTACTTAAAATGCTGTAAAAATTCAGTTCGGGTCCTTTTTGTAAGTCAACTTTTTAATTTGCATGTTTTTTGATGAAGAATAAATTCATCTTTTGTTGTATATGAAAATATGTACAATACATGTCAGACACTTATAATTTAGGATTAAAAAAAAAACATCAGCAAAAAAGAGCATTGGTAATCTAATCATTTAAAAGGGACTCCTTTATTAAATGCAGATACACTGAAACATAAACTGAATATTAAAGAATTCATGACAAAGAGAATGTCTCATTATGTTATAACACCATGTGACAAACTGACCAAAACTTTGGATTTTACATTTGAATATATTAAAATACATTTGGAATTAAGCTCTCAATTTTGTATATATGAAGAAATGACAAATTAATACACACACATTAATGTAGTTTCCATTTTGGAATGAATTTAAATGATTTTTAAAAATTTTGTCACCTCAGTTCCCACCTGAAATGGAGAATGACTAGTTGCTAATTTGATCTCACCTCAGTAAAAGCCACAGATAACGCCCCCTTGAACACTTGGGGTAGTCTTCTCAACTACCAGTTGCTTCCAGATTTACAGAATGACATCAATTCAACATGGCCGCTTACACTATGAACCGTATAAAGTGCCCCTTCTATACTTATCTTTAGATCAGTTAATGCACAGACTTATTTAAATCCGTAACACTGACCATAGAAATCACTGTTTCAAGAAGGTAATCATCAACATTAGAGTTATCACTAACATAACTAACTAACTGTAGCTGACTAACTTGTTGCTAACACTACTTGCTATTCTCTGGTGCTGTTGTTGTGCTGCAATTTCAGTCCAAAATATTGCATGAAAGTTTGAAGATCACTATTTAGTATTAAGTGTATTAGTTGTAATTGAACTTTACAGTGTGACCCAAATGAGGATGGGATCCCTTTTGAGTCTGGTT
>JAQQZR010000035.1:20267401-20278935 GCA_030068235.1 Notoglanidium macrostoma | reverse complement strand
CTGCAATCTTCTCCGTCAGTGAGCTAACTAATAAACACTTATCGCAAGTAAAGTTATTACTAATGACGGAGGAAGAACGACTAAACATCCTGCACTCCACACACTGAACAAGCTGAATGTTTGCCGTGATAAATGTTTAACGTACCTTAGTTGAAGTTTTGTTGATAATATTTTCGGCAGATTCGACGTGGATGGCCTCCGCTTGCAGTGTTTAGACAGAGAGAAAAATGAAAAAGAGAGAAAAGTAAACAACAGTACTAGCTCTATCTGTGATACTCTGAAAGCATATTGTGGTGTAATTTATCAATGTTATATCATAATATCACCCAGCTCTAATGTAAAGACACTTTGATTTCTAACTTACACCGTCCTACGGTCCAACCTGCTCTGTCTCAGCAATATAAAAAAATCTGAAAACCACATGACCTTTCTTTGGTGTCACAGTATGATGACAATCCATTTTTAATATGTTTTTTTTTTATTAAACTTGAGTAATAAAAATATGGATTGGTGTTGGCAGATGAGATTCTAGCAAGGATCCATGAGGCAGGATTTACAGTGGCCAAGCAGAAGGAGGTGAAACTGACAAAGGAACAAGTGCACCAATTCTATGATCAGCACCAAGATGAGGAAAACTTCCAAGCACTTCTCACTAACATGACCAGGTAATCAATATACAGTAGTGTAGCATGTAGTGTGTCTTTGGAGGATTTGCAGAGTCTTACTCCTGCAATATTATAATCTATTGCTCTACTACTCTAAAGCTCTTTGATCAAGCACGCCTTTCTTGGCAAATATCTAAAGCTTTAACATGAATCAGCTTTAACATTGTCTTTAGATGAATAAGATTAGTAATAATAGAGTTACTGTTACCACTTACATTTTTTTATTTATTAAAGAACAGATGATACTTGTAGTCTGTTTACAGCTATATTTAACGTTGTGGAATATCACAGAAACAAGTTATATTGTAATAGTTATAACATAAACAGACATCCTTTTATCATGAAATAACAGCTATAAACAGATATTCCCTTACCAACCTATCTTTTTTACTGTCTTCAAGTTTATCAGAGAAAAAAATCCAAAGGGACCACAAAGCTCACTGCCTGGAAGACTTAAACCTGCCAGAAAACTTAAAGGAACAGTTTTGTCTCTGACAGTTATAAAGCACTTACCTTGGAAACTCCTTCTAAAAATGTTGCATAAATGTATTCACACAGAAAACTTCACCGCATCAACAATTACACATTTTCTAACCTTTTTATGTGAAGTGTTCATCATACAATTAACAACCTGTGTAAGCTGTAACTGTAGAAATGTAGCAGAGCAAATACATTAATGTAAACCTGCCAGAATGTCTAAGTGGTGCTGTTAAAGAAAATTAATCAACACTTTGACTCCAATCAAAATTGAGAATTGAACAGTGCTGTATTATAAAATATAAAAATTTTATGTGAAATTGTATGCATGTCTAATATAAGGTGTGTGATTTGCTGTGTTGTTGTGTGTAGTGGCCCGGTGCTGGCTCTGGTCCTGGCTAAAGAGGGGGCTGTGGAGCACTGGAGAAATCTTCTGGGACCCAAAGACCCAACACAGGCAAAGCAGGAACAACCAGAGTGGTACACAGCAGCTGAGTGTATTAGCTTTAATTCAGTGACTGAAGCCGGGTTTCCATTGCAGTTTTGAGCAAAATAGAAGCGATATTTTTTAAAATTCGACAAAACACAATTGCGAATGGTCTGTGTTTCCACTGAGTGATGTTATGTGATTAAAGCTGGGTTTTCTCCTCTTGTGATGGCTCTTATATCACACGCTTTCCTCAAAAAGGTAGTGTTTCATGTCATGTGACTTAAATGCGAAAAATGTGTTTCTATTTCTATTTTTCTAAAAACCACCTCATGCGAGCATAGAAACCTTTTTCTTATATTTGAGAGTTTTTTTTATTGCACATTAAGCAAGGTAATGGAAACCCAGACCGAAACTATAGTTTCTGTGGATAAATGTTGACTTGGAAAAATCTGGAAAAGTGCATGAAGTTCCTTGACGAACTGTATGCTTTAGTGAGAAAACAAATGATGTTCAAATATCACTATAGTAAAAGCAAAACGGATTCAATTCCGTCCTGAAATTCAGTGGAAGTAGATATTCTTCTAAGTTTTCTTATTTCTTTGCTGCAACCTTGTTTCTAGTCTATTTGAGAGGTTGACAGTGATGTCATATGTGGCCTCAATAGACAAGTTTCTGAGTAGGCAAGTTTTTATTCTGCTCAGAAAGTGTTTCCTAAAGTATATCCTCTCGATCTAGTTTTAAAAAAAGATGATTATTAATTCCCCTCAGACATCTTGTCAATTTGTCATGTTAACTAGTATAACTAGTCATAACTAGCAGTCATGGCTTTAATATTCTATGAACATGACTTCTTAGAAATCATGTTAACTAGCTGGCTAGTCCTAGTGCTAGCAATGAAGATTTATATGGTTGAGGAATCCTGTCAGGTTCATTCATTTTAGCTAACTGGCTGGCGTTAACAGTGAAGATTCTTGAATATTATGTAAAAAGTCTGCTCTGAAATTTTGTTGAGTCTTCTTATTATAGCTAACAGGGCCAGTTTCAGCTGTAAAGATTTTAAAGATCGATGAATATGCCTTCTTGGTAATCCTGTCAGATAGCTAGCTAGCATCCAAAATCTGTGGAAATACACGAAAGTAAGTGGCTCGCTTGTACCTACCTGAAGTAGTCTTTAGATTTTCCACATAGAAATATTATGTGAGACGTGAACTGTGAAGAGAGTCTACAAGAAGGGATGGCGAGTCTTCCATGGAATGGCGTTTTCGCAAGTAGGCTTTAACTGACAAATCAAACAAACAAAAAAAATGAGAGCTAGGTTTTGCAATGCTCCATGTAAAATCCAGAGCTGAGTGAAACATGGAGAAGGAAGTAATAGTGTAGCTGAGAGAAAAATGATCAAAGAATCTGAGAAACTGTGTGGGTGCATGTCCATTTTTTTTCTGAACAAATCCAACTGAACATTTAGTGCCAGTACTGACAACTCCTATCTTTAATTAAAACGGTCCTGATAGCCAGGGCATCAGAGGGGCTTCTTTTCAAGCTACAGACTGAGAAAATGTTTTAAGGCTTTTAACTTGTCTCTATTAGAGATCTGTTAGAGACGTTTGAAGTCCACAGAAAAAAACAGGTTGTCATAAAGGCACGAAATGTTCAACGATTTGTACAACTGGTTGAAAAAAATAATCTGTTAACTAACATATTATTTCTGTGTTGCAGGGATAAGCAGATACATGGCAGACATTTGCATTCTTTAAGGAAGAGATACATTTTCCTTAAAGAGCATGTTTCTTGTTTTCTAATTTAACAACGGAAAATTATAAATTAGAAAGAGTTCATTTGTTTCAGTTACAGAGTTGCTTTAAAATAGCTTTGGGTACAACCTCAAAATTATGTAAATATCTAAGTTTATTACTAAAGTGCACTGCAGGTTGTTTCCAAGATGCGCTGTATACATATAAGGGCAAAACCTTAAGATCCAGACATACAGTATAGATATACTGTAGATGCAGATTCATTTATATAGTTAATACACTGCGGTTATTGGTTAAACATACTATGTACCTGTATTTCAGAACCACAACCAAGTGCATGATTGACAAAAAATATTTAGAAACAAACCGAAAGCAAGACATTTTACCACATCTGTCTGGTAAAAGGCAGTGTTTGACATCTGGCAGAAAGGAGATGTTAGGAATGCCAAGTTACTATAAAGACAATAGTGGGAATACGAACTAATAGAAAATGCTTCCAGAACATTTAAATTGAATCATTTTTGTTTTCTTGAATATCGATTACGTGGAAGAAGTCTGAACACATATTTATGCTCACTATACAGATGTAATGTATAGTATATCACTTTTTCATCTTTACCAGGAATCCCAGAGTGCATTGCGAATTCAATACAAATTCCAGTGATCGACATGGATTTGCGTGAATAAAGTTTGAAATAAGATGTGTCTGCATTGATTGTATGTATGTATGTATGTGTGTGTGTGTGTGTGTGTGTGTGTGTGTGTGTGTGTGTGTGTCAAGCCTACGAGCTCAATTCACAGGTGAGAGTGAGCATGTGAACCAGCTGCATGGAAGCAGGAGTGTGGAAGCGGCTGAGCAGGAGATCATCTTCTTTTTCCCTACAGAGTGCACACTGGCTGTTATCAAACCTGACACTTCAGAGGAGCTCAGAGGTTGCTGTACTAATCAGAGTTGTTTATGGCAACTGCACATTCTGTTCAGTGTTTCTATCAGCAGTCTATAGTTTCTGTTTGCACTGTATACAGTGGTTTATTATTTTTTTCATTCAATTGCAATCCTCTTTTAAACCACACAGTTTTTCGAGCGGCAAAAACTTGATGGTTTTTATGGTCAGGCAATTAATGCAACTATGCAATTTGTTCCTACTATGACAAATTATATAGCACCTTACACACAACGTATACATACATAAAATGCAGTTCATACTGCTTCACGAGGAAATTAAAAAGAGAATAAAAAATGAATAAGGACATAATATGAGCAGCCGGAATATTATTATATACATTGTGATCATTAGGAATATCAGCAAGAATGAGACTAAATACAAAGAAGAAGAAGAAATCATATTAAACAGAGCTTTTAAAAGAAACACAAGTGTTTTTTTAGGTGCATAAAATCCGAACACTGCTTCACCACAATATTTTTTTGTTGTAAGTGTTGGCCAAGTGAACAACTGTAGCTAATGCAAAGTAAAAACTAGAAGCTCCTGATTAGAATGATGTTGTTTTAATAGTGTCATTGACATGTTTTACTGGGGAACAGAAATTTCTAGAAATAATTGAACCTATACACAGGCCTTCCGTATAATAAAAGTAAAAGAAAAAATCAATCAGGATTGTAGCTTACCTCTTTTTTTGCACTTCTGACCATTCTCCATATAAATTTTGCATCTAGGTTTTTTTTTTGCATGTCTGTTCCACAGAGGAGATCCTGGGGGAGATCTTAGCAGCAGGATTCACTATCTCGCGGCAGAAGGAGATGGTTTTATCCAGGGAGATGGCTGAGGAATTCTACAAACAGCACAGAGACAAGCTATTCTACAAACAGTTAGTGGACTACATGTGTCGGTGAGATCATATACACTGTTTCACAAATTCTACTTTTAGCAAGATAAAAGTGTTTGCCATGGACTTATTATATCATTTATTTTATTCTATCCTATGTTACTCTTTTGGGATTATTGTGAAGCACTTTGTAACCTTTGGTTTGGAAAAGTGCTATATAAATAAATAAAGGTTTACTTACTGAACGAATGAACTCTAATGAACTGGTTGGTTTGATATGTTTACTTTTACCCCCCAAAATCTTTTCCCTGATTTAGTCATGACCAATTCCCACCCATCAGACAGCTCTCCCCTATCACATGGCAGCTACCAACCAGGGAGGACGAAGACTATCACATGCTTCCTCCAAGGCATATGAAGCCAGCCAACTGGATATTTTAAAACTGCTGCATGGGCGGCGTCAGGGGGCGGCGTAAAACACACGTAGAAAAGCGCTATCCGCCAACTTCTGTATGCATAAGCTCACAGACACCCTTGACTGGTTAGTGTCACTTGTGACGGAAGGCCAGTTTTGCTCTCTCGGGCTCCCGGCCACAGACGGCCGTGGCATTAATGGGATTCGAACTAGCAATCTCCAGATGATAGTGCGAACACTTTTCTGTAGTAGATTAAAAATAATAACAATTTGAGTTAGGAAATGTATAGAAACAAAGGAGATCAATAGTTTGGAGAATTGTGTGTTCATAAGGTCCATTTTTCATGTATATGAGCTAACAGTTCAGGGTTAATGTCTGAAATGTTTCCACACACTGTTATGTTTGGTTCATCAACTTGTTCTTTCCACTGAGGTTTCAACATAGCAGACATTTCAATTTCAATGAATCTGAGACTCTAAAGTTAGCTTCTGTGGTGTACTCCTCTACTAAACATGTGCGTGTGTCTGTTAGCTTTAACACCCAGAGGTGCTGGATGTGCTGATTTTCTCTCCAGCATCATCTGAGCTGTGTCTCATTTAAATTCCTCTGAAGCTGGTTTGTAAATTATCAGGCCAGAGGGGGAACATTTTACTCCGGATTTCCTAGGACATGATCATGCTCATGCTAACATGATTCCCAAAGACTGTATATTTGAAGTATGAGTTGATATGAATGAATCTTTATAGACTATATTGTTTATTAGGCATGGATAGTAAATGAGTGTAATAAATAGATGATATCTTGTTTATATCAGTTTATAGCCTACAATTTGGAACTAAATTGCATGTTAGAATTGTCAATAAGATAAATTTTTTTATTTTTAATCAAATGAGGATTCTGAGGACTAATTTTCACTCCTTCAATGATACAGAACACATGACCAAGGTTGCCAGATTCATGATTTTCATATAAGATTGTTTTTGTTTGAAAAAGAAATATATCTGATTTATAGCGGTGTGAGTTTTGAGTTGGTTTTAAAATAACACAGGGTTGACAAACACAATTTTACAATTTTATATTTAATATTTTAAATGTATATTAATCTCGTGTTTCTGACTGTGAGTCTGATTACAGAGAGATCAAGATCCGCACTTAATGGTAACTAAAATGCTTCTGAAATGCTTTCAGTCTGAATTATAATGATGCAGGTGATCATTATAATGATGATCATGGCCCAGAATGAAATGTGTAGTCTCTAAGATTTTTCAGCCTGTCATAAAGTTTCTATCTCATATATTTAATATGGCTTTGATATTAGTAAGAAACTGCGAAGTTCTCTGTCCTTTCCAAAAAAAATGTTAAACAAATGTAATTACAAAAACTTTTTACATGAGAAACCTCGTAGCCGAAACTATCCTCAGACCCTTCATGTTGAAGACAATTAATCAACACCCTTCTGACCAATCAGATTCAAGAATTCAACAGCACTGTGGTATAATTTTAATCTCCTGAATATTTATATTAGTTTAGAACAGCATTGTCATGAACATGTTTCTCATTGATCAGTTTCGTACTTGCTTCGTCGTTGTTAAATGTTTTAGAATTTCGTGCATTTTTTAACCAACCCAAATACCATAAATACCACTGCTCTAATTACATTCCCATTAATATTGTATATTGTACCCCAGGGGTCACCATCCCTATTCCTGGAGATCTAATACACCTCTTGATCATGAACTCTTTAAGCCAATGATTGCATGATCGTCAAGGGGCATGATTATGGTTGAAGCCAAAGTGTTCAGGGAGATTCTCCAGGAACAGTGTTGGTCACCGCTGTCGTATCCTATATTCAATTAGAGTTGATTTTTGATATATCTTACCATTTCTACCAGTGGTCTGTGTACGGTGCTGACTCTGAATAAAGAGAATGCAGTAGAGGAGTGGAGGAAGATGATGGGCCCTGCTGACCCCAGTAAGGCAAAAGAGACGGCACCGGGCTCGCTAAGGGCTCGCTTTGCTAAGAACATCCTGGAGAATACTGTGCATGGTTCATCCGGCTCACAGCACGCACAGGAGAAAATACAGCTCGTCTTCGGTGAGATCAGCTCAGAGAGTCAAGTTATCAGTACGGGAGATGATAATGATCCAAATGCATTAGGTAATCTAATCAGCCTTTAATGATTTTAAAAACACATTAGCAGATAAAGCACAGATTTGAAATGTTAGTAATCACTCATTTTATTTTTTGAGTTCAACAACCTTTCACTAAATTCAGAGCTCGTACTGGGGAAAGCTGATCAATTCAAACCCTAATAGAGAAATGTAAGGCAATTCTAAAGGAAAGCAGTTTGTTCTGTACTTAATAATGAACATCCACAGAATCTCAATTTAAACAAACACAAAGGAACTATATATTTCAAAATAATCAACGTGTACCGGTGTGAATGCAAATAACATCGAGAGGGATTACCAGGGATTAAAAATCCTTTTTTTTTTTTTTTTTTTTTTTCATTAACACTGTAATATCTTTCTACTCTCAGGACAAAATCACCTGAACATAATCTGTATAATAGAAATCTTATTTTCATACTGATTTGAGAAACTGAGCCAAGTATAACATTTCATATTGCAAAATAATCACCTCAGGTTTGTTCAGCCTTCAGTAACAATTAAATAGGTTCTCTTGACCCAAATATGGGTTGTGTGTGAATGTAAACTTTACCTTTTCCCTAGAAACTGAAGAAAGCTTTGCAGAGTTGAAGAACCTCCAGACATCAAGATCACCCTCATTTAGTGAACTACAGACCCAAGCTGAGCAAAATTGTGAAGGTTAGTCAAGAATTTTTCATATTATAACAAAACTGTTTTACTGGTAAACACATTTAATTCAATGAAATGCAATCTTACTTCACGTAGTAGGCTTGTCTCTCACAAGGTCAGTGAAAAGTACTTGAAGGTTTATGTTCATGGATATTGAGAAACAAATGCTTTCTTATTGATAGAAACCCCTAAATCAGTGTTTCCACATCCAGTCCTTAGAAACCCCGACCAGTTCTGGCTCTTTCTCAGTTTCTAATACACCCAACACTTGCTCCAGTTGTGCGGGGAGCAGGCATCATGCAAAAACGTACTGATCAAAAACCCCTAAGCCTAATTAATGGATTAGGAAGGACTTGTGTAAATACTTTAACTAAGAAACCCCTTTGAAATTGTGCAGAAGCTGTGAGAAGCGCCCCAGAAGCCTCAGAGAACCATCCAGCACCTACAGAGAAAACCTTGGATTTACCTGAGCAGAAGGAAGATGGTAATACAGGTTTGTGTACCCTGTGACCACTGATATTTTGTCCTTAAATCAAGTTCTGTACTTGAATTCACAAAAGGCATAATAATCATTATATAGTGGAACAAACATGAGCATGGAGACAAGAAACCGAGTCTGTCTCTTGGACAAAGACTAGGTGCTGACGTTGGTTCCATTGTAGTTTTAGCAGAACCATTGCTTTAATCCAGGATTAGTTTTTAAAAAATGGTAAGACACAATGACAATTTACACTTACAGTGGAAGTTGTGTTGATGGGTAAAATACAAAATGCAAATTTGCTGCATAAGTAAGAAATAAAACAATGTGGTTTTAAGATGATGCTATAGGAAACTGTTGTTTGTCATTTGTAGTCGCATGTAATGTTGCAGAACGTCCACAAAGCAAGTCAGTTCCATCATAGCACTTTAATCAGCTATAAACAGTCTTCCCATCACAAGCTTTTGCTCTTTTCTTTCTGTCAAAGTGAATAAGAGTAAAATGCAGCTTGGCATGTTGGCAAGAAACCGGAAAGCACAACCTTCTCCGTCCTGAAGAATTTTGTGTCACACTTTACTTTTTTATCTGCTTATGACTCTACAAGTCCCTGTGCAAGATGTACCTACAGAAGTATCAATATATCAGAACAAGTGCATTAATATAAACCTTGTAGCTTCTCAGTCAGAATTTAAGCATTCAACATCACTGTAGCTGTTACTCCGTTAATCCAAATGCAGGAAAATCTAATCATCACAAGTGTCATTTTAAACCATATAAGCCTGTTGGTATATGTTGTCTCCTGATGGTTTTTAATGTACATTTTGCACTTCATTTTAGGAAAACAGACTCCCACTTCAGACGTTTAAGGTCGGTCGTCAGACAGAGAGAAGTCCTGAACGAGAAGTCGCCCCCCCTCCCCCCTCCCTGAACACTTCTGGGATGTGGAACGATCATCTGAGCACCAGGTTTCTTCTCCCAACAGCAGTACCGGTCCTCACGAATACACTTGAGGTTGAGAATCCCCACAACCACACTCCAAAACCTAGTGGAAAGCCTTCCCTTAAGAGGAAAGGTTATTCTACAAGCAAAAGTGGCCTAAATTTGGAATGAGGTATTTAACATGCACATAATGGTGTGATGGTCAGGTGTCCACAAACTTTTGGCCATACAGTGTATAATCACGGCATAGATTAGAAGATTGTAAAACAAAGAGTAGTTGGAACCTCTTTGGCAGTTCAGATAAATGTGACCAAAATGATGATTATGGAAACATGGGTGTGGTTCAATGAAGTTTATATTTTGGGGTGTTATTAGTATTACGTAATAGGATATCTGCATTTATTGTTTTTAATTTTTCCTACTCTTTGTTTCCATCCACTTTCTGCTGTAGCAATGCAAATGTCCCACTTGTGAGACTAATAAAGGTTTATCTTATCTTATCTTTATCACACAATAGTGTGAATTTCCTTTCATAGGTAAAAAACAACCCCAAGTTGTGTGACTTGCACAGTTTTCACCACATTTAGATAAAATAA
Organism: Notoglanidium macrostoma; assembly: GCA_030068235.1. Lineage (NCBI taxonomy): Eukaryota > Metazoa > Chordata > Actinopteri > Siluriformes > Auchenoglanididae > Notoglanidium > Notoglanidium macrostoma. The sequence continues at coordinate 20,268,578 of JAQQZR010000035.1, read as the reverse complement.
AGATTTCCGAAGAACACAGCTCTTTTCTGGTTGATTGTGTAGGTCAGTAAAAAGAATGACTATTAATTACTAGTGTTCATAGACATAGTGTTTTGTAAAAATCTATGAGCAAATGTAAATGCTTTATTAATTAACGTTTCCTACAGACATATATACAGTAATTATACGTAGAAATAAATCTACCTCTCTTTTTAAAACCAAATTGACAAAAGAAGCCAAATGATAATCAAATATTCATGATAATAAAAAGGTGCATGTTTATTACTTTGGAAAGTGGGTGGGCTTTAAGTTTTTGATCTTCCGAAATAGTCTTCCATACGTCTTTTCTTGCTGGGGCTCTCTGAGGAGTGGTCCTCCTGGTGGCTGACTGAGGCCGTCTGTTCAGTGTCCTCCCAGTCATTCACAGCCTCTAATAGCACGGACTCATCCATATCCTCCTCCGAGAATGATCTCTGGAACATCTCTGTGATTCTTTGCTGTTTAGGGTCCTGAGAAGCAAGGAAGCAGATATGGGCCATTATTTATCGAGATTCTAAATCGTATTGGGCATGCGATTTAGAAGTCTTGTACACAATCAAAATGGGTTGAATTTCTCATATGTGCATATCATACATACAAGTTTACAGACACACCCACAATTAACCATATATGGTAGTAGGCATCTATTAAAAGGGCAATAAGGACTCTGACATTTCATTAGTGCCATGAAAAAACAGAAATCAGATTGATTGGATTGATAGATAGGTCAATTATTCATTGCGGGTCACGGGGGAAGCTGGAGCCAATCTCAGCTGACTTTGGGAGAGAGGCGTTGCCAATCCATCGCAAGGCTAACACAGAGACAGACAGCCATTCACACTCACACGTATGGGCAACGGTCCATACAACACTGTGGCTTAATGTGCTACTCAAGGATAGTTCGGGGAATACCTGGTATATCCCCAGATTCTCTCAAAAATGTGCCTGTAGCCAAAAATAATATGGTTGAAAGGACTTGGACCTGCACATGCATCACATTTCCCCCTCAGGGTTCCCTTTCCAACAGGGCAAATCTTTCCGTACGAGTTTCTGGAATTGCTATCTGCTGGTAGGCCACTTAGAGCTTTGAAACAAAATTCAGTCCTGTGCAGCTAGGTGAGATAAACCATGCTGTGCTTATTAACACACAGACTATGTT
>JAQQZR010000035.1:20222388-20256026 GCA_030068235.1 Notoglanidium macrostoma | reverse complement strand
TTTTTTTTTTTTTTTTTTTTTTTTTTTTTATAAACACTTACACCGGAAACTCCTTGCACAGTTATTAAACAAACATCTTGTCACACAAAGCTACAAAACAACAATTTTTTGTTGTATAACACATTTTCAAATCCATTTATTATTAGTCTTAGATTATCCGGAAGGTCCAAAATAGACGTTCCTGTGAATAAGCTGTTAGAAACAATAATGGGTTTGATCGAGCAGATTAATGTAAGCCTGTGATGTGACTTGAAGCACTACTGTAACAGCTACGGTTAGAGAAAATGAAATCTACACCTTCTGATCAATCAGAATTCAGAGGCACGGTGTTATAAATTAGGCTACATGAGGCATTTAAGAGAGCATGCTGGATATCAGCACTCTTAGAACACTGATCCGGAAACAACAGCTGATTGGATGGTAGACTTTATGTCTTGTACAAATGGTTTCCTTTTTATTTCTCTTTGCTTGCATAATTTAAATAGGTTTTTCTTTTAGATTTCATAACGTGACACTACGGATTTACTCGCACCTCACTGACAAACCTGTGTGAAACATCAAGTATCACACATATGATACATTTTGCTCACCCTCAGGTTCTATAATGTTTCGACTTACTCGTTCGTGGCTCGTTCACCTAATAAGTCCATTTAGAAATATTAAACTGGGAGAAGACATGCGTTACATTCTCTGAAAATATTAACGCAATTTTTTTTTGGTAAAAAGGCACTCGGTATCAATCCCTGTGATGATGTAACCATTCTTCAAAATTCATGATATTTGGTTGTACGGTTATTGTACGATGAATTTTCATGCATTCACTGTAAACTTTGATGTTCATACAGCTGGTAAGCAAATATCACAAAATGAAGCGTCTTCTTTGTAGTGTGCAATAAAGACCTACTCAGTTGCTTATAATCCACCAGGCTGAAGTTCCACATCTTTGTGACAGGATCTGCAACGAGACCATTAAGAGTTATAATAAACATAACACAGAGAAGAGGAAATCACAACCTGTCAATATATCAAACTGATTTTTATATTCATTGCGTAGCATGAAACAAAGCCATACATTTTTTTTTTTAAGATCTTCTGAAAGTGATGATCAGAGCTCACCATAGTTCTTGGAGGGAATGTTTTTGAACACACCGATGAGCTCAGCGTTGTAGCCGACCTCTACTCTGAAGCGCTCTTCTGCATGACGAACACACTTCCCTCTCACACACACTGCAGGCCTTTTCACGGAAATGACAGCGCTAGAGTCCAGAGGTTTGGGCCCCTTCTTGTTTGAAGGCTGGGTGGGTGGCTTCGTGCTTCGGCCAAAAAAATTAGCCACCGTGAAAGTTGGCTTTGGTTCAGACACACCAACAGAGTCAGATTTGGGCTTGGGGGGCATGAAACTAGTCGACGGGAGTGACGTACTATATTCTGTCCTTATAGGGATGGGAAGTGCATCTATGAGCTGGGTCTGGAAAACAGGAGCAAATAGAGAACACTTTGTTATATAAATCATTGATGATCAAATGAATGAGCTTGTTCACAGTGGTCATGGCCTTCTAAACCACGTTTGATTTAAGTAAAGAATAAGACACAACAGGAGTGCTGTTATATTACATTTCAGTGATTCAACTGAACTTCATATAAACCCACTTTAACTTAGCTGTGAACCAGGTGTGTTCAAGCAGGGAAAACACTAAAACGTGCAGAACAGGACAAAGGTTGGGAACCTGCAATATTTCCAAAAGAGCATAGAAAAAAACCCAGCAACTTTTTAAGCAAATGATCATGACTGTGACATGCTGGTTTTACGAACGGAGAGAGCACGTTTGGTTAACTTACAACATAGACGGTCAGGTGTTCACTTACTTTTGGCCACTTAGCGTAACACTACTGTGTAACGCCTGACCGAGTTGAACTTGCATAGGCTGATTTCCCCAACCAATAACTGATCACCATTGTTCCTAGCAACCGATCACTTCTTTGTAATTAATTTTAAAAACTCTATTCATGGATTTATTTACAAGTAATAAAAGCAAGTTATTCCAAATGTAATAGTTCCTTCATATCTATTTCCCACATACAGTACATACTACCACGGCTTTGGTTTGTCTGCAAATATGTAAATAATTAGTTTGTGGAAAACAGATGTTTTCTCATGTGAACTCCGGACAGTATCCGGAGAATCAGGTCCAAGGGTAGAGCGTGCAGATGGCAGGACATGATGTAACATGTATGCTGCTGAAATCAGAGTGTTTTGTTCAGAGCATCGGCTCTTTCCGACAGAAGTTCCCAAATCTCATAGTCCTTCCAGGTAGACATTTTTGTTCTTCATCCTCGGATGTTTATATTCTTCCGGTTTCTCGCCATATGATGGAAATGTCATCAGCATGCCCACTCGGTCGCTGTGAATTCCCTGGACAATGACCTGCTCTATTCACATTACATGTCAGCGTGAAGTCCGTTTAACGTTCGGTTCAACCGATTCGGACAATTGCGTTCTCACATACAGCTTCTCCGGGTAAAGTCTAGACGGGTTCAGGGTCGCAATGCATGTCTGTATGCGTTTTATAATAAATATTACAGAAAGGAAGAAGATCTTGCTTCGTCAACATGTAACACTTTCCGATGCACATGTCGATTTGATGAATATGCAAATCAGTCTGACGTCATCAGGTGACGTCTAGTGACTTTTATGATGCATGCATTGGATTCTTTCTCCTGAAGAGAGTTGGCAACACTGGGAATGTGTTTGCTTAGCAACATTGTTTCAATAACAAAGCCACATGCAGGTTGTTGACTTTCCTACCTGTCTGACACCGTGGGCTGCGCTGCTTGCTGCAGGTTTTGGAGGAAAGCTCGGCTTGTACTTTGCATTTCCTCCTGCTGCAGGATGTGATTGGCTTTGACATGGCTTGTATGGTGCAGTCACAGCTTGTACAGGTTGTTGGTTTCCCTGTGCAAGTCTTTCAGCTCTTCTCGCCAACGCTTTCTGTCTGTTCTCCTCGATTTTCCTCTGCTGTTCCGGCGTTAGACTGCTCGACATGTCTGCAGTAATGAAGTCAACTAAAAATATTTCCTGTTTTCAGATAGTGAGCAGATGATTTCTCCATGCGTCAAGCCTGATTTCATATAAAACGCTAATCATGTTAATAACATTAAGCTAAGATTAACCCACTAGGTCGCTGTATGAAAAGAAAATTAAACATTGAATGTAGAGGTGATTAGTCTGAATGCTACTTGGGAATACTTTAATAAACATGGAGCTGCTTTCTCCCACTAGCTTAGCCAGATTATTTACTTTTGTAATTAAAGTCCGCAAATAACGGTGAAATTAACTGAACGTTTAGATTCGCCTCCTAACTCTTATCAATATCACAGAACGTGAATTTTCTACGACAACTAATAAACAACATTTCAAAACTCTCATCAAGCTTATTTACTCGCTAATCCTTCCTGCATGGTGAAGTTATCAACTTCAATTTTAAGCTTGTCGCAGGCGGATATGACGCGGCAGTGCGTCCCTGCTGCTGTTGCGAGCTACGGCGATACGTCAACGCGTCCGCCATTTTGGAAGAGGAAAGATTCAATTGTGAGTGACTGCATGTCGAGGGAGACAATCAGGTCCACCTGATAAAAGTGAGATTAACTCGCGTTGTCTTATATCTGAGGTGATGGGCAATGTAAACGTAAATGCACAATCAGTATAATCAGATTTTTAATCAGTAAAAAGTATAATCAGCATTATACTTGAGCCACATTCTTGGAAATACCAGCAATACAGAGATATCAGATGTTTTGTGTTTTACTGCAGTTAACACAATGTTACCAAAGTAAATGTGTCTTGAGCTAACCTTAACTGTTTGTTATAAAATCATGATAAATTAATTCACAAATAATCTGCTTAATTAAACTACATTAAACTTTACAAGAACTCAGAGCAAGTGAAAGATTAAGTAAACACTGACTCGTCTAGACAGCAGACAAACTCCTGCCTTAACTTTCGTTCCTCATAAAATGAAAATACACATACTGCATTAGAATTATTACTCCTTATTCTCTGGTGTATGTGGTATATTAGGTAACTCCAGGCACACAATAATTGAGATCTCTGTCCAGAAATGTGCAGTTCTAGGAACAGATATGATTCTGAACAGAACCCTTAAACTCCCAGGCCTCTGGTAGAGGACCCGAGGTTGAGGAGGACACATAAGGACCTGGTTTACCAAGGATGCAGTGGAAGAACTTGAGCTCAACACCACTGAATGCTGTTGGGATCAATTGGGATAAACTGGAAAAAATTGGGATAAATTGGAATGCTGACTATGTGCCATACCTCCTCACCCAACATCAGTGCTCAAGCTCACTAATGCTCTTGTGAATGAATGTGAAAATAACCACAGCCTTTCTCCAATATCTAGTGGAAAGCCTTCCCAGACGAGTGAAGGTTTACAGTAAAGAGGGACTGGAATAGGATGTTCAATAAGCACATATGGGTGTGATGGTCATGTGTGTCAGGTGTCATTTTGTCCTTATAGTATAGCTGTCATATATAATAGGTTTTTAGCTGAAGGTTCCCTATTGGACATGTAGTGCAAAAGCCATTACCATATGTTTATTGGGACAAAGAAAATATTTGGGGTTCAGCCATTTATTTGACATAATAGGCTGTAATTGGATAAAGGCCTAAATTAGTGAAGAGTATATAAGGATAATATGAATGGCTTACGAATGTAGCCTAAAGTGCAGACACAAGAAAATGAGAAAAGTAAGTCCACTAATGTTAACGATCCATCAAGACACCTGAGCCAGGTAATCAGGAATATAAGATTGCCTCTTTCATATGGTTTGATATAAAAGAAGGAAAATGGTAAAAAAAAATGAATAAATGGGTTTACAAATAAATAAATAGGTAGGTAGGTAGGTATCATTGCTTCTTCAAATCTCCAGGATTCCCAAATCTGAGCTCAGCTTACTGTCCTTCTGGAGTTTAACATATTTGCTCCTACTCCTCAAAACACTGGTATCATATCCAGGGTGTATTTCTGCCTTGTGCCCGGTGTTCCTGGGATAAGCTTCAGATTCACAGCACAGCACAGATTCACACCCTGACCAGGATCAAGCAGTTATTGAGAATGAATGAATGAATGAATAAGTGAATGAAGGAATGAATGGACAAAAAATAATGAAAATATTTGTAGTCTGAGTCACATCAAATTGTGCAGTAATTTGCATGATCCATTATTATTATTATTATTATTATTATTATTATTATTATTATTATTATTATTATTATGTAGTTGTGTGGGGGTTTTATATTTTTATATATATAATTCTAATATAGCCTATAATTAATATATAATATATAATGTATAATTTTATAAAGTTCTACTTCATTACAGGCTACAGATATCATATAACAGTGTCCTCTTGCATGTTTTTTTTTTTTCTCCCTACATTTCCTGGCTGGCTCCCTCTTGCATCACGAAGGTTTGTGTGACGTCGCTGCTCGGCTCGGGATCTGTCCCGGCAAGCCGTGGTGCTGAATCCGCAGCGACAGGCGGACAGGCTGCAACATCACAACCAGCCTCACTCTCCTTCTCCATCCCGCACACTAAAGGCACCATCCGGTGATCCAGCCCAGCCTGTCGCGCGGTCTGTGCCTGGATTATTACAACCTTTTTGCTCGGGAGAAACCCCCACGGAGAGACGCACGGTTTGGAGAGGAGAAGAGGATGTGCACGGATTGAGTCGAGCTTCTGCTGCAAGTCTGCTTCTGCAGAAAAGCACCTGAAACAGCCTGTGCGTGAAAAAATAACGCTGATGTGCACAGGATAAGCCAGGCGCGTGGAGCGTTAAACAAACAAACAAAAAAAAGCACAGAGATGCAGCAAAGAGCAAAGATTAGGCTCCACACAGAAGTGCTGGAAAACCTGGGCTCTTTCAGCTCATAAGGACATGGTGCGCTGATGCCAGGCTGCATGAAGTGATTGCTTGGAGACATTTCCAGGCTGGAGAATCTTTTACGCAGCATGCACACAAACATCAGCTTTATAGGCTATGCTTTTTCCTTCTAAGTGAGTGTGTCGTTTTATAATCGTCGTCAATTGTTGAAAGACAGGTGAGTCGGATTTCTTCCTTTAGGTTATGACTAATAGGTTTCTGAATGAATATTTGATAAAGTGACGAGTCTCGCTTGGATTTAAGGAAGAAGAAAAAAAACGAAAAATAGCCTATCAGTTGTGATGAAACCAAGTTAAGAACAGGTCTGCTGGAAGACGTTTTAGATAATAAACAAGGCACAAAGTTTAAAGGATTGAAGGAAGATCTGTGGTTCGTTTTTGACTTAGAGCAGCGTTCAACTTTCCGTATCTCCAGGAAGGCAGAGTGTCCAGCATCATCCCCAGGCTGATCTCTTTGCTTCTCGCGGTGAGGAACGGATGCAGTGCGGCCGCGGCATGCTGAAGGGCCGCTGCTGCTGTGTGCTCTTCCGGGACCTGCAGGTGCTGCTGCTCAGGGACATGAGCGGACACCGAGACACCGAGGCTCCCGGCACTCAGAGCCGCTCCGCAGAGGACTCAGTGCTGGACACGGCGGTGGCGGAGCTCTCCAAAGATAAACGGGATGAGCGCTTCTCATTTATCAGCTACGCCGAGGGCACGCCGGTGTGCAGGATCTGCTTCCAAGGGCCCGAGCAGGTACACTCCTAGAACATTCACAACCATTTCTTCAGTTAAAGGGTCTAGGGAGAACCAGTCTCAGATAAAATTGGATGTTAAACTATGCATGTCCTTGTTGCTGGGCTGCTACACTATTTTTTGGACCTTCACATAAATATATATATATATATCCTGTAGACTATCTTTCACCTGTAAATGTGGATATAGTGTAGCTCACCTTTACTATGAATTGGATCATTAATACCGTTAAAGCTTTAAAGGCACAGTACTGCGCAAAAGTCTGTTTTTTTTTTTGTGCAAATTTTGTTACCGATATTTATTTTATGAATTTTGCACTATTGAGTCAGTATGAAAACATCATAGATTTCCAAACATTACCTTTCCAAAAAAAAAGTATCTGGAAAATGTTTGTTATGTAATGTCAGTTAAAAAGCTACGTATCACATAACAGACCAATTTTCCAAAAAAAAAAAAAAAAGAAAGAAAAGAACGTAATAAAGGCTGCTTGGTTTTGCATGGAGAAAAGGAAGCGAGTGTGACAGTCGAAGTGTACAAAAGAACTGTGGTATTCTCCAATATGATCAGCAAAACTTACCAGCTCATTTCCTTACAAAACTAAAAAAAAAACTAGGGTGTCACACCAAATACTGATTATTTAGTTTTTGTTACTGTTTACTGTACATTGTAGTATTTTCTTTTAAGTAGAAAGATTTAGCTTAATTATTTTTGAAGTTATCTTTACTTTATAGCATTTCCTTGCATATGCATATAAGCAGGACTTTTGCACTGTGCACCAGGTGTACGTTTCTATATAGGTAAGAGATATAACCTACTAATGATACAAAAGGCGCTTGAGGGCACCATCACAACAACAAGGGATGGTACAGATCAACATATCTTTTCAAAGAATGCACAATTGAGTCATTCCCTTTCAGACAGGATTCCAAACAAAAACATTTTTTGAATCTAGGAAATGTTAACTGTCCAATGAACTCTTTTTCTAAGGGCGTTTGTGCAAAGCCAAGTTTCACATGGGAAAAACAAGCATCATTTCAGTTTAATTAAATCCTTCAGATGCCTTATGGCGCACCATGTAGGGCAAGTGTTAAATCATTCATGGAGATAGATAGGTGCTTGTCTTAGAACTCATAAGTCAGTGCACATCTACCTCCTGAAGAAAAGGTTCATGCTATAGAGTCTTTAATGACACACTTTTAGTTAAAGAGAGTACATTAAAGGGTTTTCACATGCTTTTTTTTACGTTTCTTGCTTTTAAATCTGGGGTTATAGTATTGTTTTCAAGCATTTGAAAAACAAAAACTCACTGTTGTTTGAGACAACCTCTAAGGGTTCCACTAACATTTTAAATAGGGATCCGGATGTTTAAGGGTTTTTAGCTTCCTAAAGGTGTTGTGGAGTTCTATAAGGGTTCTATGAGGGTCTCCAAAGAGGGGCAAACACAAGAACCCTTTAGGGGAACCATTGAACTATTTCCTGTGTAGAACTCTACAACAAGTTTCCCTATCATATAAGGTTCCAACCTCATTAGAAAAAGGGCTTCCTAAAGGCTGGTTATCTACGTGTCCTTAGCTTTATAAGAACCTTTATAATCACTGTTGTAGAGTTCTACGTAGGGTCCCCAAAGGTAAAAAATAAAATTAAATAGAAACCACCTTTCAGTGTTTCAGTGTTCCCTAAGTTAAGATTAACCCAAAGTTCTATGTAGAACTAAAGTCTCAACCCATGTAGGAAGCTAAGAACTTAATTAAAAGCTGGATATTTTACGCTTCCTAGCGTAAGGCTTTAACCTTATCTGTATGACAATAAAAAATTAAGCTTTCACTAGAAACTTTTTTGTTGTATTAAAAATACAGTTGATCTATAAAGCAGCCATGTTTCAAGAACCTTCGCAATGAGGTTCACCTGACGAGACAACATAAAGAAACCCTTTAAAGACCTTCCAGGACCTCCATGGTTATAAAAGCACTCCATAAAGTCAAGAGTGTAAATTTTCACGTCGCCTGTATAAGTGTTTAATTCGTCTGCTTATGCTCAGAGAAAATTACTTGATTACACCATAATAAATTATGATTTTCAGCACTGTGATGGTTCAAGCTGTTATTGCAGCCAGGTCCAAGTCTGAATTGGTAACATTCTGAACAAAATTGTTAAAACTCTGCAACTCTTACACCGAGTTGCCAGTTTATTAGTTACTATATTGAAAAACCTAGAAACTCAGTGTGTAATTGTGTGTGTATACACTAATTTGCAAGACCTTCATATGAAGATGCTCTGCATTCAGTATTCTATAGCTGTATCTATGAATTATATGGATTTAATAACGCATTTCATTATTACTGAATCATATGTAAAAATTTGGGATGGTGTATTTACAATACTGAATAAGTAAGCCATGTGATGTGAAAGAAAGCTGGAGCTTTTGTGTCAGCTCGGTCATTTGATCCCAGGCTTCACATGTTACAGAAAGAAGGGAACCTGATCCTATTCTGCAGGAAGGGATACTCTACTCTGCTGATACACATGCTGCATGAGGTAGCAATTACATACAGTGGCAGATAAAACAGATTCACCTTCTACAAAATATTGTTTTAAAAAAAAAAACAGAACACATCCGAATGAATCTTATATTCAAATTCCCCACAGATGATTTATGCACACTGTTATGAATAAAAAAAAAAAGTGTGGAAGGAGAGTTCGTGACGCATCCTACAAACCAATCATTTTCTTCTGTCTCCTCCAATTATGAAATGGCAACCTGAAGCACCTGGGCTGTGTTATTCTGGAGGCTCACCAAATTCGCTGTTGGAGGACTAAATACAAATGGGAGCTGTCTACTGCACATAACACAACCCATAGATATTAGGACTCCCTACAAAATATAATCCATCACAGTGCTGTTCTGGTTATAGAAAAATAAAAAAAACAGCATAGTAATTGTGCTATTGTTGCTGCTGGTACAGAGAAAGAGAGCAGAGCAGAGCCTGTTTCGGGATAATAAATTGACAGAGAGAAGGCTCGGATGAACAGTATTTCTAGGGAAACACTTGTATAATGAATGTCATCCTTGGACTGGGATCCAATGTAATATATCCTATGTTTTCGTCAGCAGAGATGCTGACAAGGATTTTAGGCATATTTTAAAAGTGTTGTCTGTTTAGCGGTTATATCAGTATACCAACTGAACTTGAGTATAAATATATTTGGATCTATTCAAATTTAAAGTAATATTAACATAAAGTAACTTTAAAATAAAGTGGGTGTGGCCTAAACCAGACATGGGTTTTTTTTTTGTGTGTCTCAACTAGAGATGTACTGCTTTTTAAATCCTGGTCACACACACACACACACACACACACAAAATTTACTTTCTCAAAATCTAAACAAACTTGTAGCCTAATTTAAAGCACCAGGTAGTTCAGTGAAGGAATACTGTAAATGCATTGCATACATAAACGTGGTCTTTCTTTGTCCCGTGCGCTTCCTTTCTGCATATCTGACTGCTCAGTTGTACCTTTCTGAAAGTTAAAACCTCGTACTCGTGGAACTTGTTTGCTGCATCCTGCTGGATCTCATCCCTAATGCACATCTTTGGAAAAAAAATAAATTAATTAATAGTTCATCTCCTAATTGTATCTGTATTTCTGTATGTATATCTATTTAGATTATATCATCTATTCATTTTTAATGTATTTATATTTGGTTACATTCCTAATGCAAACACTGAGTCACTAGTTTATTACACAAATTAAATAATAAATAACTGGGTAGTGCAGTGGTTAGCACTGTCTCTTCACAGCAAGAAAGTTGGGCCTGAGTGGGTTTACTCCTGGTGCTCCGGTTTCCTCCTACAGCCCAAAGACATGCAGATAAGGTCAACTGGCCACTCTAAATTGCCCATAGGTATGAATATGAGTGTGAATGGTTGTTTGTCTCTGTGTTAGCCCTGTGATGGATTGGTGACCTGCCCAGTGTGTACCCTGCCTCTCACCCAAAGTCAGCTGGGATTGGCTCCAGCTTCCCTTCAAATCGTATCATATTATCTATGACACGATACACAGTGCACAATATCTTCCCTGCTTTTTGTCTTCCCATTTTCCAATATAAACTCAGCTTACTGAGTATCAGTTAATAGTAGCTTCTTTAACATATAATGCCCACATGAGCCTATGCACAGATCAAACATGAACCATAACATAATAAAACACATATTAAGTCCCGTATGACATCATGCTATTACGCTTATATGTTCATGCAAGTATGTGTGTGGACTCAGATACTAGTGTACTAGTTAGTAAATACCAATATAATAGATAGCAGTGAGTACATAGAACACTAACACGAGTTTCTCAGGTCCATAAGTGTATTTGGTCAGTTGTAGAGTTCTATTTATCTGTTATTTTCTGCATACATCCAAATAGCTCATTCTTTATATCATTTATATCTTTACCTTAATTATATTATTCCTATGCTTTTGTATAATCTTTATATTTTATTATTTGTATAAGTATCTATAAGCAGTATAAGTATAAAGCTGCACTTCTGGACAACATAATTTCCAAGACAGCACACATTTAATTCCCTTCAAATTATTTGTACGGCACTTTTAACAATAGACCTTGTATCAGACCGTCACAATAGACACCGATTTAAATATTCACCGATTTACAGTATTTTCACTGAATAAAGGAATACTGGTAAAGAAATCGTTCCGTATATTCAAAACCATAAGACAGTCAGTATAAGTTGTAGGTCAGAAACAGAATAATAACAGTGTTCAATGTTCATGAGTGTGCATGTGGGTCCTGCGGTCATGAAAGTACATTCGATAAGCGAACAGCAGCATGTCTACACTCCAGCGCTCATAATAACACGAGTCTGCATTCCATTCCTCCGCTACATTAAATTCCCTGTACAGCGCCCTCTGCCCTCCCAGCAAATCAGTGATGGAAAAATTGATTCCAGTACAGCTCAGGGCTCTTCTCATGTGGGCTTTTGGCTAGCGAGCACATTTCTGAGCTATTATGTGCCAAAGGTCTCCCTTTGCTGATATATATTTCTTTTGTCATTGGTGACACATGTAATTCATAGCTTCTCTTTGCAGTGGCACGAACAAGAGTCACACTGACACAGCTATGACTTCTACACTGTACCATCATTACATGGCTATTGATTTTTCTAATAGCGTGTGACTCTTGGCTTGTTGGTTACATCACATTTCGACCCACTTGTGACGTTTATGCACCAGATAACATGACATTGACATGACTTCTACACTGTACCATCATAATATGAGTATGGATTTCTTTATTTTGTGACCCTTGGCTCACTAGTTCAAACATGTCTGAAACTCTTCAAAATGTTAGGCGTCCTTCTATATGTGTAAGTAATAAAACACAATTTTGTAAGCTGTTATAGGAAAATGTTCTGCTACTGGGCGGTGTGATGCAGCGCAACACAAAGCACAATTGCTGTTACCTTCCTGAAGTTGATCATTTTAGAATAACTGCAGATGCCAAAGTGTTTTATTCCGCTTTTACTACATCACTCTACATCAAAGCTTGCAATTTTTTTTTATTTACTAATGAACATTGCTACATTTATTGCTGTGGAAAATCTACAAAACAAGTCAGCTCCTGTTATCACTTATGTTATAGCAGCTATACAGAGTTGTTCCTTCACTAGCCTCTTTTTCCTCTTGCGAATTTTCCTCTTGCTACAAAAATCAAGCACATCATGTTATTCAGAAACCTTAAGACGTAAAGTCTTCTGTTATAATTTGTTAAGTTTAGATTATGTAGCACATCCATCATACCAGTCCCTGTGAGGTGTTACTATAGAAATAATAATGTGCTTTGATATAAACCTGTGATTTGAATTACAGCTGGCGCCAGCTGTCGGATCTGCTGTTATAGAAAATTAATCAACACCACCTGACAAATTAGATTTGAGAATTCAACAGTGTTGCTGTATAAAAGGATATACAGCACACTGTTCTAATGTTGTGTGAGATTTTCATGGTCAATAGCTATTGCAGCCTAACATGTACAGATCAGTGCTAGTAATCAGAAGGATTTCTTTAGGCTGGATCACCATATTACCATATATAAAAGCTAATTCAATACATCAATTATTCTTATTAATGTAAGCTCAAAATAAATCCAAATATATATCTGTGTACTTTCTGTTTGGGAGAATATGACATTGATATTTTTAGCATTGAGTAGGTCATTTGTTTTCATGTCTTCATCTGCATTTAGACAGCTTATATCTTGTATCTAATGCCCACAAGCGTCCCAAAATGCATTGAGAACTACGGATTTTAATTAAGCCAGACCTAAACAGATTAACAACGTATGGTGTCAGGAAGAGTCAGTTATTTCCATTGAATCTCAATTTATACTTGAAAGCCCACTTTGCAAAGTAAAGGAATATTTATTTGTGATAATTCATAATTTATTAAGCTGCATCAATGATAGTCTTTAGAAACAGATTTTTTTTTTTTTTTTTTTACTTCGCTTGAAATATCACAGCCATGTCAGGTCACTGAAACCCCTTTTTGCAGCTTTGCACTGAAAGTGCACTTACTCCCGGTAGGCCATTAACTAACTTGTCAGAGATATTCATGGTGAGCGAGAGCTTGTGTGGATGTGGAGCAGTTTTTTAGTGTTGCTGTGAGAATGAGATGGCTGCTGCTCACCCTCTGCCCCAATGCTGGTGGATGGAGGTGGATTAGCTTGGGCGTCTGGCCGAGCTCCCTCTTTCCTCCTGTGCTTCCTTACTCCCATTGGTCAGTTCAGCTCTCCTCACATCCTCCTGCCATCGTTCTCCCACCGCGTCCATCTGCACACGGGCCTGTTCCTGTTCTCATGCTCACTCTCTGTTTCCTCCTACTAGTGAAAATCAGGTGTCAACTCAATCTAATACTCAGGTTTAGTTTGAGACTATGTTGGAATGTGCAGATAATCTGTAAAGCTACACAGATTGCGTGCAAATATTAAATACGTGACCTTTAATTGAGACAGATATAGCTTTAATTCCGCAATTGCTTACATTACACCCTTACTTATTAATTAGAGCATATTTCTGATCATTTTTGGAAATGTTTGGGTGAACACTATATATTCCATCCAATTGGCATTTATTTATATAATGCTTTTAACAGTAGTCATTGTCTTGAGACAACATGAGGAAGAAACCTTGAGAGGAACCAGATTCAAAAGGAACTCATCCTCATCTGGGTGACAGAAGAATTGTGGGATTATGAATCATTACTGTTCTATAATTGTATTCTATATTGCCATACTGTACTGTGTGCTGAAAGGATGTACACTATGATCACCATTTTTTGGTTCAGGTTTATAGTATCTAAGTGAAATTATCGCCTGAAGAATTGAAAATCTTTAGGAAATCCTTATGGGACCATCCACAGGAGCAGAGCATGAGTGCTGAAAGCTCCAAGCAGAAGTAGAGCATCAGGATGGGTCAGGCAGGTTCAGAGTGTAAAGGGAATCAGGATCAGGAACTGGAGTACATGAGAAACCACACTGCAGCTTGTTGCTTTATTTATATACAAACTTAAAGTTTGTTTCATTATTCTTAGACTCACACTTACAAATTTGGAACAATTCACAATTAAGTTAATGTACAGTACCAGTCAAAAGTTTGGACACACTTTCTAATTCAATGGTCTTTCTTTATTTTTATTACTTAAAAGACACTTCATGTCTTAAAGTACTGACGGACTGTCGTTTCTCTTTACTTAGTATGGATATTATGGATTAGTACAGTTTTTGAATAGGTCTATTTACTGTATTTTTATTACTTATTGTTATTTAGAATGAACCTTTGACAAGGCACACCTGTTAATTGAAAAGCATTCCAGGTGACTACCTCATGAAGCTGGTTAAGATGATGTCAATAGCGTGCAAAGCTATCATCAAGGTAAACACCGGCTACTTTGAAGAATCTAAAACATGAAACATATTTTGGTTTTTTTTTGTTTACCAAATAACTCCGTACATGTGCCATATGTTATTTTATAGTTTTGATGTCTTCAGTGTTGTTCTACAATGTAGAAAATATTCAAGATTAAGAACAAACTATGAATGAGTAGGTGTGTCCAAACTTTTGACTGGTATTGTATATGAAAAGTCAAAACGGTAAAGTTTAAGGTTGGATCTAGGTCAATTAATTCATATGAGATTGAAGGAAATCCACATTGCTGTTTGATTTGCCCCATTTTTTAAGATCAGTTATGACCAGAATTTCTCATAAGCAGTGATATCATGGTGCTCAGAGATAACTGGGAGCACTCCGGGGTGTTAAAACTACCAAACGTCACTACACTCCATTTCTAAGTTTATGGACTGCAGCATTTTTCAGTAAGTAAAAGTGCCACTTAAGCTTCTGTAATCCTATTTTACCTTCAAAGCTACACACACGTCTTAATGAGCACAGCCCGGATTCCTTTTTGTTGTTTAGTGGTCCCAGAGTGCCAACAACCAACGTACGAGTTACAGTGATTACCGGTTTGGGTATAATGATGTACCGTTTCCACCTTGTTATGCTTCACACGATCGCATCCATCAGGTTGTAACTATGCTTTCAGCATGAGGATGGAATTATTGGTAGGAAGTGGGACTGTTCATTTTGTGCATGTCTCTCTGAGAGCATAGGGAAAGCACACTGTGTTTTTGAGTGTTCATGTTGCTCTGTGGGAAGGTGGAGCGTTTGCGCTGAGATGACCACTCCGACTGTGCAGCACCTGTTCATAAGTCTGGTCTCCACTCAGAGCTCTCGTCCAGAACGGCCTGGAGATTTCAGCCTGAGACTTATTTCTATAACAGAGTCATTTCCAAATCTACAAACAACAGATTTTCTCCATATGTTTCCTCATATAATAAAAATATTAGAATGTTTTCCTAAAGGCTTTACTGATTTTTGGTCGGGTTTAAAAATGAAAATCCTTTCCAATAAAAGAAGAAATGCAGTTATCTTTGTAATTCTGTTAGCATGTTCTCATTTTACTGCCAGTGTTTTCATTCCTACATAATATATTTGGTAAGCAATGGTTAGTGTGCATCACAAGTGATTCATTAATTCACTGTCCTGTCACTGGTGTTCAGCATTGCAGAGCACAACTTGTATGCGTGTGTATCCAGTTCAAGCCTTTCCAGTGTCTGCAAGCCTATAATCAATAATTTAAATCATGGCTATTAAACAGAGAAGACAGAAATCCAATTGGTGTAAATGTGTAAATCTCACAACTCTTGGCTTTCTTCCCAGATCACTTCTTATCTGCCAATGTTTCTCAGGTACACGGTTATGAATGCCAACAAGACGAACGCATTAGAGGCACATTACATGATTTAAACGGGTGTAGTGAAGAAAACACTCACAAAGCTGTGGGAATATGAAAATGCATTTTAAACCAAAATACTTTCCTAACAAAATTATTGTAGTAGGAGGAAAGTAATTTAGCCGGGACATTATTCATTGCTCATTATGCAGATTGTGATCATTTGCAGAGATACTGTATTGATTTTAATGGAAGACAGTGATGCGTCTGTCAGGAATCTTGCTGGAAAATCCATAAAATATGTGCAGTCATACTGGTGGGAGGAAGAGAGTGGGCTAAAGGACTAGTTGGTTTTTACAGGCCAGGCAGGAACTTTGGGGGAGAGAACTACTTGTACTTTCCACCATTTTCAACTGGATAATGGTGACAGACTACATTTAATTTACCACTGAACTGGGATGGATAACAAAGGCTGAATAATCTCTGCATACAGTGGCATTGTGTTAAAATACATAACATAACGTATGACGTGTAAAAAGTCTTATTTTTGTTGAATTTCGTCCATAAACCATTAAACTCCCTAATTATTATTCATCCATTATCTATAGCGCTTTATCTATCTGGGTGGCGGGGAAGCTGGAGCCAATCCCAGCATCTTCGGGCGAGAGGCGGGGTACACCCTATGCAGGTCGCCAGTCCACCACAGGGCCAGCAATTATTATTCATATGAAAGCATATTATTTGAAACTACTACGGAACTACTACTGGATTGAGGTGGAGAAATCATTAGCTAACTCTCTGGGCAAATAAATAAATTGCCTGGAAACCTGCCTAGGCTAAAACGTATAACAACATATCACAGTGGCAGATCACACAGCTTTCAGATGCTATTTGTAGACATCTAGGAGTCTTTCTGTTTTTGCTTTAGAAAGTTTCAGCCGCTATTCCTTGCAGAACGCATCTAGTGCTGAGATATTCTTGGTCCATTCTGCATGCACAGCATGTTTAACATCTACACACAGATTTTCAATGATGTTCTTAGGGGACTGTGAGGGCAGTGCCAGAAGTTTTAACTTGCATTGCTGGATTCTGAGGTGTGTTTTTGGATCATTATCCTGTTGAAAAGCCAGCTTCTTTTCGAGTTCAGTTTCTTGACTATGTCACATTTGTTTCTAGAATTTGCTGATATTTACAGGGATTAATTCTTCCATCAATGTGTGCAATATTTCCTGTGCTGCCACACAACCCCACAGCATAATAGATCCATCCCATGCTTAACAGTTGGCAAGGTGTTCAAATGCTACTCCTTTTTCCCAAACATATTATTGGTAATTGTGGCCAACAAGCTCCATTTTAATTACATCAGTTCACTGTACTTGCTTCCAAAATGTCTCTGGCTTGTCTAATTGTTTTGCATAATTCAGATGATGAATTCTGTGATAAGGTCGCAGGTAAGATTTCCTTCTGATGACTCTTCCATGCAGACTATTTTTGTGCAATTAATGCTGCATATCAGAGTAGTGCACCACCACTCTTGTGTCAGCTAAACCTTCCTGCAGGTCCTTACTGTCACATGTGGGTTTTGCTTTGCCTTACAGCCAGCATAATGATGGTGCTATCTGAGAATTTTCTTGTTCAACCAGCTCTTGCATTGACTTCGACAGTTCCCCATTTCTCAATTACATTTTAGACAGTGGAAACTGCAAGGCACTTTGATAACTTTTTATAGACTATTATGCTCTGTTGACACTTCCTATTGGCAATCCTTGACCTGAGTAAAGAGTCCTGAAAAGTCAAATAAGGCTTAACAAGTAAATTAAGTTCTCAGACTTTCCAGGTGGAAGGGTGTCCAAACTTTAACGGATGCCATAACTGCTGTTTATTTTTTATATTTGATTAAGCTCATCAGATATAAAGTCATTGTTTATTAACACTTGCAGTAAAGGATATTTTAAAAATACTTTTCACTTCAAAATTCAATAAACATGGCTGTGGCATCGTTGGGATTTTAACTTGTGCTGTCTGGACACTGTGAGGCTCATTAAATTGAAATGCCAAATGAAAACATTAATTTGCAATAGTCAATAGATTTTTTTTCTTTTCTTATTTTGGCTGTTCAACCTACTTGTCCACCAGGCAACCACAATTTAAAAAACAATGACCTGGTCATGGCAGCTGCACATCCTGGGCTACTTATCTACGGTATATGTCCTCTCCTGAATAAGTGGCTTGACTCTGGCTTGTTCTAGGAGTCAAAAATGAAATGGCTGATACCTGGTCACTTGCTCTATACATCCACGTAACTGTACCGTTTTGTGTGTGTGTGTGTGTGTGTGTGTGCGCGTTAGGGGGAGTTGCTGAGTCCATGTCGCTGCAGTGGCTCTGTCCGCAGCACTCACCAGCCCTGTCTAATTAAATGGATCAGTGAGAGAGGCTCCTGGACATGCGAGCTTTGCTACTATAAGTACCAGGTCATCGCCATAAGCACAAAGAATCCCTTACAGGTAAATTTCCACTCTCACACACTCTCTAAACCTCTGCTTATTTGTACAAAAACTAAAATTTGACAACAAAAATCCTAAATCTAAATCTGCGTCAGTCTTCACAGAAATGAAATCTGAGCAAAAGGATTACAGCGTCCTGCAGTCTTTAGAGACTGTTTTGCTGGAGACAGCTTAAACCTATCCTCAAAAACTCTCATGATTAATGATGATGCTCCAATGAAAAGTTATGACAAATTTTTTTATTTACAAAATGAGAAAAATGTCACTATGTAACCATTTTCCTTCTCTTTCACTTCTCAAAGTGGCAGGCCATCTCGCTGACAGTAATAGAGAAGGTTCAGATTGCAGCAGCCATCTTGGGCTCGCTGTTTCTAATTGCCAGCATATCATGGCTGGTGTGGTCTTCGCTCAGTCCTTCAGCCAAGTGGCAGCGCCAGGACCTGCTCTTTCAGATCTGCTATGGCATGTACGGCTTCATGGATGTGGTGTGTATTGGTAAGTATGAGCCCCATCTCTCCCTGTGTTGTAGTCATATCACTTCCCATCAAATCCAGATTAAATCTAATAGTGGATTGTGTAATAAGACATAATATGGTTACTTATCCGAATCCAGAACTATCAGTACCCTGGTTGAGTCCCTGTGTCTGTTTCCTATCACACAACAGTCCCCGCAAAAATAGGAGCATGTGGGGTGGTGACATCATTTCGCACTTAATGCTTGTGTTAACATTCAATGCTAAAAACAGTTTCATTCTCAGCTACCTGCCCGCAGGCCAATGTTGAGCTCCTGGCCATGGACGGCTGTGGCATTATCAGGATTTGAACTAGTGATCTCCAGACAATAGGGCAAACACGTTTCTGTTGCACCACTGGGCAGCCTCTAGGTGGGGTCTTTTCAGTAGAGGTTGTTTGGATCAAATGATGAACAGTGATGCTACTATTTCTATCTCCACCCACATTTCCCTGTTTACAAACAATGTAAGCACATTCAACATGGGAATTTGGTTATGTTACGGAACTAACAACATAATCTGAAATCACATTTATAACATTGTAATACACTCTTTGGTGGAAACGTGCTATTAGTCATCTCAATCCAAAATGAAGTCCTTACAGGGTCCTGGGAAACTGTGGGATGGCATGATTGTGTAATTTGAGTAATTTTACTTAATGAAATGTAGCCTGTTTATTGGATAATAAGCTCATCAGACAAAAAAAGTCTACCAGTAGCATGGACATATTGTACAATGCCGTAGGTTACACACCAGGGCAAATTAAACCAGATGGTCAGTTGTTGGCCAGGCGCTCAAGTTTCCAATTGAGCTTCATGTCCAAGCAGAATACAACACTGTATTCTGTATTTCTAGGATGACAAGTATAGGGTGCAAAGACCTAAATCTGTGTATGACATTTTGGACAAGCTTGATGGAACTGGGACATTTCAAAATAGAAAAAAATCATGAGATAATTTGGAAAAGCAGGTAAAACACAACCAAATATAGCTGAATTGAACCAAGTCAGCAAAACAGAGGGATAAAATTGACAGGATCTCAAGACACTCCCGCTATGCTTACATGACAGGAACGGCGCTGTTATTAAGGTGTGGGAAGGTGCAACCAAGTATTAGGAAAGAAATTACATGTCACTGTTTTGTTTTGTTTTTTGTCTGGAGAAGCCCCAAATCCCAGTAAAAGTCTGATGTTCATGCTTCAAGCCAAGTTCAAGTAATAGATAAGCAATTTATGAAAAATGTCCAGGGATGAAGTACTACATCACTAGATTCTTTTGTAGAGGAAGGGTGCGTGTAAAGAGACAACATGAGAGGATGAGTGTGTGCGTGTGTGTGGGTGCGTGTCAACAGAGACAGAGATAGATTATGTGTGAGGGACCTTGGGTCAAAGAGTAAAATTGAATTTCAGTAAAGAGGACATTAGGAAGAAATTGGGGTTAGAGGTAGGGCGATACCACCAGCAGAGCCCAATCCTGAGTCACTGTAGGGATGTGAAAATAGTGAAACAAGTAGCTCTGATTTCTCTGTCATATTTGAAGCACAAAGCTATTCAGTTAATCACTGAATTAATGTCTTGTTCCCAGCTGGAGTTATGTAAAGACTTCAAGTGTTAATGAACATGGGAGAATGTTGCTGTGTGTAAGCAGAGAATTTGAAAAGGGAGTGTTTTTGCAAAAGTTTGTGTCCTGCATGAATTCATGTTTGGATATGAAATGAAACGGCTAAATGAGATTGAGGTTGAAGTTCAGCTGTGCATAAGCAGAAGTCTTTAGTCCAGTCAAGCTAGTGCGATAGAGAGAGAGAGAGAGAGAGAGAGAGAGAGAGAGAGAGAGATTTTTTCTAGTTGCCACGGCACTGAGATTAATTTAAGACATCTAAACTCAGACAGAGAGAGAGAGCGTGAGAGAGAGAGAGATTGAGATTACTACTCCTTAATGCAACCTGGCTTCTCTTGAATCTATAAAACGTTAATTACAAATTAACCAATTCAATTATAATAATAAAAAAATAACAAAGACAGCATTGAAACCTAATTGATATAATGGCTGCATCATCACTGAATAGACTCACTCCACTGATTCTGAACCAGTGGCGTAAATTAGAAATGAGCTCTGAGAGTCTCCAGGCTCTTGATATATTCGGCTCAAGCCAAACACCAATTTCATAGAATACTAAATATGCATAAACACACACATAAACACAATTGCCCAAATAGATAGAAGGTGGGGATTCTTGCTATCCCCAAATACAAACACAAGTAGAGAGGAAAATTATATATTTATTTAGTCACAAAAACCAGAAAGAAAGCATGAGATGACATGTAGTAGCAGGCTAATTCTCAAATTAAACAAGGGTTGAGAAGAGAGGAGAATGAGAGAGCACATAGAAAGAGGAGTGTCGCCTTATCAGCAGTGATATGCCTGACTGTGGACGATCATTAATGTTACTCTGCTGGGATGAACGAGGCAGCCTGCAGGCACTCTGTTAAAAAAAGGGCAAGCCAGCTCAGAGGAAAATGGCCATTCAGAGAGTGTATGCAGTGAAGGAATTGGAAATAATCTTCACTGCTATTTCCTATCCAATGAAGACTGAACTAGAAGAACAAACTTGTAGTTTTCTGGCAACCAGGGAGTGAGCTGTTTTAATGTACTATCTCTCTGGTAAAGAGGGTGACTGGTTGATATAGGAATTTAATGCGTTAAAGTATCTGGCTCACTCTTCCCAGAATCCTCTGCGCAAAGCATTTTCACCATTTTCGAGGGTAACGATATTCCAAAAACAGCCCGCGACAATCTGGCGACATCCTATGCCATAGATCTTAAACTGTAATGTGAAATTTTATTTCTTTTGTCCAATTATCTATATTTTAAATTCTTCCGACTGATACATTCCGTTTTCTAAGGATATTCCATACGTAATGGAATATCAATGGAATACGTATGGAGTAACCATGTGCTTCATATACATACATACATTTGGTTATTCCATATGTTTTGCAAGCGGACATGAATGAAGGAAAAGATAAGGCATATTTTGTTCAAAGCTTCCACGTGACATATGAATAAAGAAAAAGTCCATCGATGGGTTTTGAACAGATCACTAACAGTAAATTTGGGAGGTTTCGCTGTAGAGGGCTAGCAGATAGCAGTGACATGCTTTCAAAATGCGCTTTCTGGGAAGGGCGAGCCAGCCCCTTTAAGGAATAAAGGGCAATGAATCTGGAACTTTTCATCTAAAAATGTTTTTTTTTTCTTTTCTTCATTATTAGGGCCAATTTCGAAAAATAAGATGTTAGTGTTAATATCATTGAAATAGTAACATATGATCTTATTACACCATTAATCATAGCCATATCTGTTAAACATTGTTTCAATGTGATGATGTAATGAAACGCAGAGTGAATCGTGCCACTGTATATTGTGGCTAGGGTTTATGACACTTTCAGAAAAACAGTGCCCATGCAAACAGAGCCTCAAACACTTCATGGTATTCACTTTGAGAGAATGACATTAAGGTTTACTTTTATACCTTTTTTTGTAACCACGTTTTGGCTTGAGCCATACATTATATCTTGAACATACCCTAATCAAACACAGCTAAATTATCTGCCAATAGTATAAGACTGTATCACGCATGAAATGAGTGTAAAAAAGCCCTCTAGAAATAGGTTTAATAATGTTATATTTGGTATTGGAAATACTAGATAAATTGAACAAGATATTTTCCTTGCTGAAATGTCATTTTTGCAGTGCAGCGTTCCTCTTAAAGCAGGTGTTCAAAATAACATGGCTTTTATAATGGTTTTATAGGAACACTGTTTTCAGTAAACTCACTCAGTATCAGTGTATGTTCGAGATCATCTCACTCAACTGAAAGGTTCCTAGAAACAACCCAAATGCTTCTGCTTTGCAGAAAGCTTAATGGAGAACAGCAGCAGATCGAGCACTCTGGCTCAGGGAACGTGCCTGCATTGTATCGAGTTTCTGCTCTAACATATCTGATTCAAGTCCCAGCCTTGAATATTAGCTGATAAAGTGAATTGTGTTAGAGCTGAACTATGGGTCCTGTTTCATCCATCATTATGGTTAAAGGGTTTAGGGTTAAGACATTTTTACACTGAAATGTTTTTCTTAATCCGAGTCTGTCGAGAAAGCGGAAAACTGTTTGCAAATATACTGTATGTGTAGACCAGAAGACAGATCGCTGGTGAATTCTTCCTCTATACACCAAATGTCATGTGACTTCCTGTTTCAAGTTTTACCATGCCAGGAAAAGAAAGTCATGTAGTGGTCTTTAAAAGATATGTAATGTCTTCAAGTATATGGAGCAACAACAGCATCCAAATGCAGGAGACTACAATTCACTGGAAAAATGACACAGCAAGAATATATGAAACTCTACACAAATAATAAGCCAGAAAGTAGACGACTGTTGATAAAATTGATCAAGCTTTGATTTGGAGTGAATATGATAGTCTGAATACAATCCTGTAATGATGATTCAAACAGAATGATTAATCTGATTCATCCTGATTTCCAATTGATTACTTGGGTTATATTTTACAAAATATATACTAATTACTTATTCATAAAATATTAACTACTTTTATATCTTTTAACTAGGGCTAATTAAATAACATGACAGCAATGGCAAAACAATATTACTTACGAATTTCTTTTTGTGGCATGAGAATATGATCCATCCATCCATCCATTATCTACAGCGCTTTATCCGTCTGGGTGGCGGGGAAGCTGGAGCCAATCCCAGCATCTTGGGGCGAGAGGCGGGGTACACCCTGGGCAGGTCGCCAGTCCACCACAGGGCCAAAGAATGTGATCTTGATTACTTTTTTTATCAGATAAGAAAACTGAAATAATGTAAACTGTTTTTGCATCTATGGATATTTCCGTGTGACCAATGGAACAATGTGTAAATCGCTGCGAGAGGATGTTCATTTCAAATGCTGATTGGTTCAATTGTGACCAATAAATTTGAAAATAAAGGCTAATAGCCACTGAATGTCTCACTAACTTAGAGGCTAAAATGAATGTCTGACTAACCTGGATGCTAAACATAGATGCTAAAATAATTATGCTTGGCATTAAGATCGATGTATGAAATGAACTGCAAAGCTTCAGGGTAGACTCCTAGTTTTCAATGCTTGGAATCAGGGAATCAACATTTTGGGAATGACTTCCAAAAACCTTGCACTAGATGACTCGACACACAACATGTATTAAAATGATATTGTATTATTGTGTTAATTGATCCAATTAACTTTCAATTACTAATTGTTAATGACACTTGTTGTAAGCTATTTTTACTATTGAATTTGATATATTCTGTCAGTTGTTGCAGCCCTAGACCCAAGTTAAAGTTTTAAAAACCCCTTTGAGTTAATCCTAAAGTTAGAGTTAGGATTCAGTTATGGGCTTAAGTGTGGGAATAAAATGCAATCAATAAGTTATGCAATATATTTGTGAAAATTTACATAACCCATATTTTTTGCCTAAAACCGGACTCAACCTTCATTTTGCACCAACCTACACCATTGTAGATATATTTAAAGTAACCCAAAATTACGAAACAATACCATCACGGCTCTCTTTTCTGTGCTCTCAGCTTTGATTGTCCACGAGGGCCCTTCTGTCTTCCGCATATTCAATCGCTGGCAGGCGGTAAACCAGAAGTGGAAGGTTTTGAACTATGACAAAAAACGGGACAGCGAGGACCGAAAGGCCAGCGAAGGCGAGTGGACTCACTCTCTGCTCCACCAGCAGGAGCAGGAAGGGGCTGGTATATCACCGTCAGCCTCCTCGTTAATGGCTGCTGCGACAGCTCCCGATACGCCAAACACCACAGCAGCAGGTCTCAATACAGAGGACTCTTCACACAACCACAGTAACAACACTACAGGGACTGACCATCACTGTCCTTATAGCTTTTTTCATCTCCTCAGTCACCTTAGGCCACATGAGCTACGCAGCCAGTCAGGAAACACCAGCAACACCAGCAGCCATCAGCCCAGAGAACTGGTCATGAGAGTAACCACTGTGTGAGCAAAATGACATGAACTGCCTTACCGTTGTGGACTTGAAATGTCAAAAAAGCACAAAGTGTGAACGTTTTAATGGTCTTATCTGAATGGCAGAAAAGCACAATTTCTGTTTGGTGCGTTCGATGAAATCTGGATTGTGTATAACAATACTGGTAACTGTAATGACAGTTTGCCGCAGTATTGCGGATAGAAAAAATACGAGTTTATCTGTACCTTTCCAATACAGCTTTGTCTCTCAGTCATCCTGTCACACGTTTACCTTCATGTTTAATTCATTTATCTGTAAATGTGACCACATCCATCCATCCACACCATCTCAGCCTGAAGTCCAAGCAAGTGAGAAGCTAATGACATGCTGACACAGCAGGTCTCATGTCTCTTCTGTCAACATTCTGCATTAAGTAACTGTACAGTCTGAACGTTTACAGTCAGAAATGGTTTATCTCAAAGGTGAACTGTTCTCAAGTGGTTTTTTTTTCCCGAAGTCACTGTAAAACTTATATTTCAAAAATAACCGAAGAGACAGGACTCTTACAATTAATGTGGGTTTTTTTCCCTTGAGAAAGACATTACTTTCTCAATCATATGGGTTGCCATGAAGTGCTTATGTCAGATGTTTCCTATTTCCACATGGTGTTATGAGATTACTTTTGCCTTGTTGCCATTTCAGTACTGAAAAGGAAATAAACTTTAAATATGCCATTGTGAACATTTTGAAAATTAATTTTATTATGGTTTACCATTTAATATGATCAACACAAAAATGGAGTAAAATTACTGTTACGGTTCTTTCCGAGCAAGTGTGTTGGAGATGAATGAGCAGGAAGGGTTTTAAGAGGCTGGTATCTGCTGATTTTCAGTGGCCACCATCTGCGACCCCTGAATAATTCAGTCCATGAAGTGCTGATATCAATGGGCATGAGGTACAATAATAGCTTCTCTGGGAAAGCCTGGTGCTGAGAGTTCACAGTGAATTAATTTGTCCCACTTCTCTTTGCACTTTTATTGATGTCAGCGTCTTTTTTGCCGCAGCACTCTTGGAAATGAGTCAAAGTAGGAGGAAAGCCTGTTTGAGAAGTGAATCAAAGGTTCGTGTCTTTTTTTCATGAGGAGAAGATATCAGACATTTTGACACACACTTTGCACCCAAGACCCGAGACAAAATATTTTTTGCAAGGAAGAAATATGTTAGAGCATTTATTTTGTTGCAGAAGGTTTAATGGTTCCCATAACTGCTTGTGGCAAACCTGGTGGAGCTGACAAAATAATGAAGCGAACTGTACATTTCTGCTTGCAGTACCATTTTATGGCATATTTCAGAATCAGCATTAAATCACTGGGGTTTATTGGTTCAGGGTGACGTGTAAGCCAGAAACATTCATTCTTACATGACGTAAGTAGCTTTGTGGATGGGGAACTGAGATTTGTTGATGATGTTGAACACTGATGAGATGTTCACCGGTGATAACATAGTATTAGAACTTTAATTAGAAAAATGCTACAGGACATCTTTGGGGAAAATTTTTTACAAATGTTCAAAGTTTACATAGATAAATTGATCATAGACTCCGATCATAAAACCAGACGATTTGACCCTTGCCATCATATCTTTATGTTTCATTTCATTAATTGACAGGAATAAAAGCATAAAGAATTCAACGGAACGATGAGACTCTGCCCAGTTCTCTTTCAAGGTTCGAATCACTGCATGCTCTGTCACTGTTTTCAGACTGGACACATTAAAATTGTATAGTAGACGTCTGAGCAGTACAAATCTCTAACCTAAAGGAGGGAAAAAGATATTTCTTGTCTACGGCTGCCCACTTTAATGTTTCTCCATTTTAAACGGACAGCGCAAGAAGAGAGATATTTCCACACTAGCAGGGATAGTATGTGAAATGTGTCAAGGTAATATCAAACCATGAAAACATCAAACGTATGAAATGTAATTAAACGGTTACTGGATTTGACAGAAACATTGTTTGCTAGAGTCCTGTAAGAGGCAACATGCACTATAATGAGTATATTGTTATGCTGGCTAAGATTTTGTTACTGTGACAGGCGGAGTGCGGTATCTGAATATAAGCTGATTTTAATGAGGCTCCTCCTGTACAAGGACACTTCCTCCTCTATCTGTTTAATGCTGAATCATTACTTTAGTAACTTAGGAGAGCAGTAGCCTTTCTCATTAATGATGAAGACTAGTGATTCAAGCACAAACTTGTCTATCTGAACAACACCTTTAAATGAACTGTATTGATTTACAAGCATGGAAAGTTATTTTTCACCTATACACTAACAAAGTACAATAAGCATTAACTGCAACAGAACATCAGGGCAATGGCCAAGTTCCAATTTCCATACAACATGCTATGTTGTCCCAGTCATGTTCAAACATTAGTAGGACCACTTAACTTCACACATTTACGTAGAAAAAGCAAACGGTTAATAGCTTTCAAAGGAGGTTCAACTGAGACTACGTCCACATTAATATGTTTCAGTTTGATCACTTTCACTAGGTTTACACCTAGCATCCATACTCTGGAGTTTTTGAGCCGTGAAAATGGAGCGTTTTGGAAATGCTGCTAAAACATTTTAGTATGGATGGCCAGAAACCTTCGGAAATGATGATGCAGACAGCCACTTTTGCTTCCTGATTGGGTCTTATCGGTCACGACAGATCCTTCCCTGATTCGTCACGCTCCCATCATGTCACCCGTTTCTGGAGGAAACCAAACGGCATCATCCTTAGTATCCAGGGGTGAATGCAGCATGAATGACTAATTACAAGTATTGCTAACCTTATTGTCTTTGCTAGCAGCTGTTGTGCAGTTAAATTCTGCATTTTATAATCCTACAACTGCCTACATGCATAGGAGGAAAGTTATTATTTTAGGCGATCTGGAATTAAGCAACCAACTGCAGAATAGACAATCTGCTTCCTGTTTATACCAGCACGAGCATACCCACTGTATGTGTATGGTCATATGATATGTGTTTTACAGGGAAACTGTTTGTTGTAGGATTCTAAAGATTCTCTCAAGGAAAAAAAAAAAACTTAGCAGGAATTTTTTATTATTTTGTGGAGTAATAAGAGACCATATCCAGTGATGTAGAAATAGTTATTGGAGAGGATCTGTGGTGTTGTGGTGCTGTTTGTCTTACAAATATCCTGGGAAACTTGTTAGGATTCATGGCATCATGAAGTACCAAGAGATTTTCATTGAACACCTGGTTGCCTCTGCCATGATGTTACGATTGGGTTATGGTTGGATCTTCCAGCTGGACAATCCAAATGATACATCCAAATCCACATAAAATGGCTCAGTGACCACAGAATCAAGCTTTTGACATGACCATCCCAGTCCCCTGACATAAACCCCATTAAAAACCTGCAATGTGAGCTGAATGGGTAATGTCACATGATAGAACCTAGGCAGAATGATTTGAAGAGATTCAGTATTGAGGAAGGGTCTCATATTCCGTACTGTGTATTGGATGTTCTAGCAGGACAATGATCTGAAAGATCCAGATTCAATTAATATGGTTCAGTGACCTCAGAATCAAGCTTTTGAGATGGCCTTCCTGGCCCCATGACTTAAACCCCATTGAAAACACCTGTGGAATAACCTGAAGAGGTGAGTTCACAAGAGAGGTTCTGTATTGTGTCTCATATTCCTTACTCCGTATTGGACCTTTCAGAAGGATGAAGATTTAAAGAATATGTCCAAAACTACCCAAAAGTGGTTCACTAACCACAGAATTAAGCTTTTGACCTGGCCATCACAGTACGCAGACCTAAACCCCTGTAAAACCTGCGAGGTGAGCTGAGGAGGAGAGTCCACAAGAGAGGATCGAGAATGCTAGAGGGTTTGGAGAAGATTCTGTATTGAGGAGGTCTTAGAGACTTTGCTCTGTATTTTTCTGTTTCGTCACGCATTACAGGAGAAGACTCAGTGCTGTTGCGTTGGCTGGTTGGGAGTTTCCACAACGTTCTGAAGGCCAATAATTGGCCAATATAATTCACAATATATTTTTAAGGGTCTTTCATTTGCTTAAAATAAATGCACTTGAATTATATGATACAATTTCTCTCATCTTTTCAGTGATCAAGTTAATTAGCCAGAAAGACACTTGCTGCATACCCCACCAGGGGTGCCAATAATTCTAGAACTAACTGTAGGTCAGATGAATTTATCTCATGTGTCATCTAGTGAACATGTGAACTGGAGGAGGTGATAAACATCTACAGGCAAGTATCCTGCACATTATAAGGGAAAATCCAAAAATCGCTTCCAAGGAGATAAAGCTGATAGCAGCAGCAGCAGTAAATGTTTGTGGTTAGTGTCCTTCACCTTAGTTACACCATTTTCTTCATTATCAATGATTTGTGGGTTTTTCTCAGCATCCATTAATTTCTCTCCTCATCTCTCTTTTGCACCAACCAAAGCTTTCCTTGATAAATACACCCAATAATGGCTTCACACACCACCGTGTTTCACCTTCCCCCATTCCATCTGTCAAATTAAAATTCAAATCAAAGGATATTAAGCATTTCCTGCTGGCCAGAAGCCCATCAGCAATGCTTGAGTACTGAGAGGTCTGAATTAAATAGAGAAAAAAACCCAATTCCCTTCTATCTGACCTCATCATCACGGTCGCTAGCTGTGGAAGCTAAGGAACTGAGAGGAACTGAAGGTTGTAAATTTTAATCTTATGACTGACAAAAAGCAACTGTTGGGCTTTGGAGCAAGTCGTTGACCCTCAGCTTAGCAGGTATTCTGTCTTGTTTGGATAAAATGCAATTCAGAAAAGAATAAATAGCAATGTGAATGTTCTCATCACCTACTTTTCATGTCTCTGGGTAAATCTGCAATCATACTTTTACAGTTTTTATATATCAGATTCAAACGCTGAAGGAATGAAAGACAAAATGTAGGGGTGCCAATAATTTTGACACAGACGGTTGTGTTTAAAAAAAAAAAAAAAATCTTCAGATCAGAACTCAAAAAATGAGCCTATCGGGAAAATAAGATATGGACAGCAATGTAACGGATCATCGATGGCGTTTGTCTGCAGCTATAATCAATTTAAAGATTAGGACTATAGACTCAAAGGACAGACAAGACACAAGCCACTGTCAAGAACAGAGCGCTGACTGACATGTCTATGATTACACTCTGCCTGGATGAATTGTAGTCAAGGAACACATCCAGTGATGTCAACGTGTCATACTGCAAACCATCAGGCATCAGCTGTACACGCAGCCTGTAAGGGTGATGATATAGTTCATCCAATATATCCTCTACAGCCGCAGGCATCAATATCACCAGACAGTTTGACAAATAAGTTCTTTGAATATTTTTTTAGGTTTCTCATAAAGTGTTTTTTCCCATTCAGAATTGCTAACGTCATAGTCACGTCGCTCCTACAACACAGAGCTGTTGAACTCTCAAATCTGATAGGGCAGAAAGTGCTGATTACTGTTCAACAGCAGCAGCGCTGACAGCAGTTTATCAACGCAGTCCTTCTAAAATGCTATCATTTCCATAGCAACATCTAACAATAAATAAATAGATATTAAAAACCTTGTGTGATCATTGATATGGCAAAGTTTTCTGTGAGGAGATTTTTATTTACCATTTATTCAAGGAGTCTCCAGTGCTTTTGCAACAGCCACTAGGTTTACATGCACAAAATATTCCAGATATTCCAAAAAAAGAATATTAAGGTTCAGGTGGTGCTCTAACATGACGTTTTCTGACACAGGAAATTCTTCAGTTTCTTTGCACAAGCTCTACTATTTCTTTTGTCTTATGAACTCCCAGAGAGCGTACAAAGAAGAGAGGCTAGTGAGGGAATGCCTGCTTATAGCGGCTATAAAATAAGTCATAAAAGGGACCAACTTGTTTTGTGGAAGGTCCACGACACTAAATGTTGCTATAAATGGATAAAAAGTATCATTCTTTAATAAATAAAACACAATTTTTGGCAAATTGCTGCTGTATAAGAGGAGGAAAAAAAACAAAAAAAAAAAACCCACATCAGGATGTGCTGCTATAGGAAAATTCAGGCCAGTCCATCGAACTCTGCTTTGTGTTTGGCTGAACTGAACCTCCAAACAAATCTTGATAAGTTGTTCAACTCTTAAACATGAAGCAACTCAATGAGATCTGGAAGTACTAGAACATGTGAACAGTTGTTGCATTTTAATTGCTCCGAATTCTACGATCCTGTTTGGTGCTTTCATTACCCTCGCAGAAGTGTAAATGCAGTGCACTCATCATGACAGATTTGATTCCGATCTCACAAACAACTTCAGATGTGTATATTTATTCTCCTAATACACGAATATACAAGAATTCCCTTTGGGATCAATAATGTTTAGCTTATCTTAATAAGAAGCATGCTTTTATTATTTATTTAATGAAATTAAAATCTGATTTTCGCTTTATTAAAGGGGCTGGTTCACCCTTCCCAGAAGTGAGAGTCATCCTTTTCGATGCCAAAGAAAACTAAAATACAAAAATAAATTGTCAGCAGCTGTCTGGCTACCTCCATGCATCTTAAATTGTACTGTGAGACTGAAGACATTTTGTCAGTGGATGAAAATTTAAAATTTTGTCGACTGATCTGTTCCGTTTTGCTATGGTACGTAACGCACCTAAACGGGTCTCGGGCGTCTCGCGGGCAGCTGCGAAGGAAAGAACAGATGAGGCCTATTTTGTTCAAAGAATCCAGATGACATGTCGATGAAGAAAAACTTCGAGATGGGCTTCGGAGGATCACGAACAGTGAATTTGCAGTGGTTTTGCTGTACAGAGAGCTAGCAGGTGATGGTCACGTGCTTTCAAAACAAAAACAATGCATTGGATTCTGAGAAGTGTGAGCCGGCCCCTTTAAACAACTATAGGAAGTGTAGTGCTCCGATTTACACACCAATATGTCCCGATCTCCAGAACCAGCAACACATTCAAATACAAGTGTGATTGAATGCTGTTGAAAACAGAATCTAATCCTGACACAAAGAACAATAGTAATAATAATAAAAAAATAAAAACCAGGTGTTAATGTGGGAAGTTTCACACTCCTGATCAAAAAAAGAGTTGTTTTTTTTTAAACAAAATCAATATACTAAAAAGTTATTATATTGTCAGTTACAAAATGTATTGATCTGTTGAAAAATTACAGCAGGATATACGTGCAAGCTCCAAAGTAAGAAAGCATTGTTTACAGTTAAAAGAAAAACATTGCCCATCAACAAGGCTTGGTAGTGGTTAGTTACCATCGTCTGATTTGTGAAATCCTCGGAATGATGGCGTAATCCTCTGTACCGCTATAGCTCCTGCGTTTCTGACATGTGGAGCAAACTGACAGATAAAGCAAATTGGTCATTTGCTAGATAAGGTAACTAACAAAATGAAATCCTGATTGCTGTGTGGGAATGCGGTTGTAAAGAGAGCCACAAATGAGTGATCACAACTTCAAGTGGAACAGCTTTTTTTTTTTTTTTTTTTTTTAAACTTAATTATGGTTTCTTCCTGTGTTTTGTTAATACATAAACATAGTGCAAACATTACAGTGACCTCAGCACCGAGTGCAGCCCCGGTGCAGAGGAATGAAGGTGACGTTGAAACGCAGTCCGGGTTCACATCATGTCCAGCTGGGTGAAAAGAAATACAAGTACACAACAAGATTAACCAAGCTCACTCAAAATGCTAGTGTAAATACAAAAACACATCCTGGCAACAATCAGTACAGTTTCTACTCGTACTGACTAAATTAGCACCTACAAGAGCACTTACCAAATCATCCACGTCTCCTGCGTCCTCATGAGAAGGAGCAGCTGCCACTTCCTCTTTCTCTTCAAATGTCAAAAACTAGTGAAACAATAGAGGATTTTTTTTTTTTTTGTTATGGCTTAACATAGACAGGGCATAAGATCTACATCATGACAGCCAAAACCACTTTCTTTTTCATCATCATAAAGAACAAAAGAATTATCTTCTCAGTGTCACTGAATTACACAAGCTGGTTGAAGGACTGTCAAACAAAAACCAGGAAATGGTGTAAGCATTTAAATCACCTGCTTTGCTTCTTCCTTGGATACTCTGCTGCTCTGCACTTCATCCTTGCTGATCAGTGTTACAGAATCTGCAGACAGTCTGTGTTAGTCATGATGCCGTCTAGTAACTCTTCAAACCCCCCCCCCCCCCCCCAAAAAAAAAACCCAACAACAACAAACAACAAACATATAAGCACACCTGCAACAAGCAGATCCCAGAATTCCTGAAGATTCTTGTCTGGAACGCTGTTCTTCAGAGACTGCATGTAGCTGTTGAAAAGGTCCGCATCTGCTACCTGGAAAAGTTGAAATGGTTCAGCACTTCAGCTGGTCTGTTTTTCACAAATCAGTTGTGCATGCGTGTGTGCGTACATACATATATACACACACACACACACACACACACTACCAGTCAAAAGTTGGGACACTAATTCAATTGTTTTCTTTATTTTTATGACTTTAAAAGAGACTGGATAATGATGGACTGTTGTTTCTCTTTACTTA
>JAQQZR010000035.1:20209664-20219898 GCA_030068235.1 Notoglanidium macrostoma | reverse complement strand
AGAAAAACCAATGAAAAAGAGTAGGGGTGTCAAAACTTTTGACTAGTAGTGTGTGTGTGTATATATATATATATATATATATATATATATATATATATATAAAAGATAGGTGTGTGTGAAAATATTGTTTTAACAATAAATTTTTTTAAAGATCCAAATTTTATGCATGGATCATTTAGATTAATATGCTTTTTTAGGGAGAACGCTTGTCTAGGTTCATATCCTCTACGATTAAACAGCCAGATAGATGGGCTCTTAGAATTGAAGGCAATTACTGACCCCCATTTAGATGTCGCTCTCAGTTAACTTTGAACGTTTAATGATCTCCGAACGCGTTCAGGAAAACCTCTCTGTGTTCTCCATTGCTAATGTGAAGCTCCCTAACATCAGGTTCCTACATGAAAGCTGCCACGTGGAACCACTCTGGATTCCGTAAGCTTGAAAAAGCTTTTTATTTTTTCCATATCTCTCCAAATATGGAAACCTGCTACAGGTAACCCACCATCACACCTGTAATGTTTCCTTTGGGATACAATGGGAACAAATGTCAAATTTTATAGTCACTCAGAAAACAAGACATAAGTATCGGGTAAGTATCGACCAATGCTCAGAGCTTGTGTTCAGCTATCGCTGGCTCTCAGTTATCCCACCATGACAGGTTTTTTTTTTGTTTTGTACCTTAAAATTTCTAATTTATTT
The DNA here is from genome assembly GCA_030068235.1 of Notoglanidium macrostoma. NCBI lineage: Eukaryota > Metazoa > Chordata > Actinopteri > Siluriformes > Auchenoglanididae > Notoglanidium > Notoglanidium macrostoma. Next base: position 20,219,199 of record JAQQZR010000035.1, on the reverse strand, counting down.
ACTAAATAAATCAGTAAAATAAACCATAGCAGCCCAGATCTGCTAGAGTCAATACACTCTTGTGTTGATGAATGAGGTCTTTCTTTGCCACACAAGCTTCATATCTGATCACCTACAAGTAAAAACTGCCTGAAAATCTACACATGAAAAAACAGACAATTTCGAAGAACTTAAGTCACCAGTTCTAAATACAGCCCTTAGTGTTTCTAAAAAAAAAAAAAACCCAAAAGACAAAAGATAGGAATTACGTTTCAATTATTATAAAGTCATTTTGGATGCGTCAGACCCTCTCAAGCATCGTATATCCTTTCAGACCTGTATAATTTCAACAACCCTCAAATTACATTGAAGTGCTCTGATAATGATTAACTGGAATTAACACATATTAGTACATTTCAGTGCACAGTCATTCACACAGCTCTGTAAACAAATGCCTAAAATGCCCACGAGTGCTTTGTCAGAAGACTCAACAGGTGTTCCGTGAACTCGAAATGAGAATTCCTGTGACTCATCAGAAGCAACTCATCTGCTGTTTGTAACCATCGATGCTTGTGGTGTATTGCGAACACTTAAAATTTCATCCGGTGCAGCCGCTGATGATTACCTTCCCCCTCACCTGACTGATAAGAGCATGAATGACGTAAGCCTGTGAACACTCCAGTTGTGTCGAGTGGGGACGTTAGTCTAAATATGACACACTTAGCAAAGGTAACTCTGTAACTCCAGACGCTACAGACTGACAGTATTGATTGTAAAGTGAACCCTAGCTGAATATTGAGCCTTGATTGAGCATTCACCTTAATGGACTGCTCCCTAAAGGCCTGGACGCATGCAATGGTCTTCATGTAATAGTCAGTGCTCCTGTTGCCCAGCAACTGCTCCATCCTGTGGGTGAGCTGCTCGCATGCTGTTGTAAGGACCGAAAACAAAACGAGTCAGTGGGACAGTAAAGCATGGACATGCAGAAATGTTGCACAACTATGACAAAGGTGATAAAAGCATTTGTTTCAGCACACATGTGAACCTGATCAGCTGTGACTCATATTTCTGCAGATGACTAACAACATCAATGGAAACACCAGAGACATCGGGGAACGCTCAGAAACTAATTTGTTATCGGTGTACTAAAGTGCTCTTTGCTGAGCACTGCTACGAATGCTTGTTTCTGACTGAGTGGGTGTACCACTAAATGGAAGAAGTAGTGTTGAGGATAAATCGGAGAAATTACCCAGTTAATTAATATTATTAATTGCAACGCTCTTGCATTGTGTATACATATATTGTATATATACAGTATACTATATATATACACACACACACACACACACATACATACATACAGTACATACACTATACTTTTTTTTCTTACTAATCTAATTTTAGAGTATTTAAATTGGGTCTAAGCAAAAATGTTAACATTAGGGGCTGAAAAACATGGTGTTTAGTTTCAAATAGTTGTTGAATTATTAATGATTTAAAAACTAAACTTAAAACAGTAAACAATAACTTGCCCTTGGATTAATGCTTGTTGATTTAAAATAAAAAAAAATAATAATAAAAAAAGGGGGGGGGGGTCGCATTTCCATTTGCTCTTCATGTCATGTGACGTAAATGCAAGAAAACGTGTTTACATTCAAGTTGTGTGAAATATTGCTTTATAAAATCATCTGAAAAACCACCTCATGCAAGCGTGAAGACGTTTGTTGAGTTTGTTTTTTTTCCGAAATTCACGTGTTTCCATTACTCATTTTGTAGGGTGTAATTTCAAATTGCGCATTAAGCAGGTTAATGGAAACCTGGCTAATGTTAGGGAGCAAAATTACTAACAATGTTTTCAACCTCTGAGTCAACACTGTTCACCTTGGCTAGTTTATACACTTAGATTTTAGCTCATAAATGTTATTCAGTTGTTCCTTTCGCAAAACCCTTATAGATGGAATCTTACAAGAACACAGATCCTTTTAAGGAAGTTAAAGATCCTTATGCCACAGTGCTGCTGACTTCACAAATCTGCCTGGTCAGAAGGTGTCGATTACTTCCACAACACTAAAGATGACTACGAATGGATAAAATGTACAATGTGCCGTTTTTGACAAATAAATTTAAATCCTTGGCAAATTGTCGTGTTAAAAGACGAATAAAACGTGTGCCGTTATTGGAAAATAATCAACTTCAGGGTGGGAATGAGAACTACACTTCCCATTGGCTCATTGTTCATTTTCCTGTTCATATATGATTTTGTTCCTTACTGAATTATGAATGCAAGAGAAAACAAAAAAGAAAAAAAAAAAAAAGGCTGTTTATAACTCACCTTGGTCAAAGGGAATGGTCTTCTTTTGAACTAAAATGCGGAAGTTTTCTGCAGGATTCACGCTTCCTACCTGCAAAGACAAAACGTGGAGTTACCATCTTAGCTATCCTGTCAACTTTGTTCAGGATCACATGTTAAAATCCCGGAACTCATTCATTGCTTTCTCACAGAGGTTATGTTTCCCTCAGACGCCTCTGCTAGGCTGAACTTCTCCCCTTCATCCATTTTGAACTTCTTAGCATCAGGCTCCTCAGTGCTAGGTGGAAAAACAGCACAAACCATTAGGCACCAGAGATCAACTTTATAAAAAAAACAAAAAAACACAACCTTTTCTGAGTCTATTCATGGCAATTACAACAAATATGATGATTTTCTATGTTTCCTTTTTGGAAAATCGGATAAAATATTCCTTGGGTATAAATTAAATTTAGTCTTAGACTAACAGGGCACTTCAGAGAGGAATCATAGTTATTGATTCGATGCTATAAGTGCTTAGCAATGCAATGCAACTCATCTCCAGCAGTCCTCCAGACCTTCCTCTTTTCTTGCTGACCAGAGTTTTTTTGTTTTTTTTACCTATTCCCAAACACATCCGCACTGGTCTTCTGGCCCTTCTTTTGCACCACCTCCTTCAGGGTGAAAAGTTTCTTCATCTCCTGCAGAGGTGCACGGCAGCGGGCAGAGACGGCCTGGGGCCGATCCAGCATTCGCGTGAGCCACGGCTCCATAGGGGGCAGGGGTGCACCTGGGTTCACACCTCGATGGTGTAGGCACTGCGGTAATGGGGGGGAAAAAAAAGAACAACATTTATTATATTTCTATGCAGAAAAAATGTTGGTAAACCTAATCAGTCCCTTGTATAAAATTGTGGAAGTGTGGCTAAAGGATTTACCAGCTCAGGGTTACGATTGATGACAAAAACCTTTTCGGTTATCCAGGTCATTTATAAATAGTACATCAAAACATTCACTGTAAACGTTAAAGCCCCATGACAACTGCTGAAAGTCCACCAATTCACACCATCACTCTTTAGTGACAGGTCGTGTTACCTTAACGAGCATCATGAATTCACATGAAATACGTAAATGCCTGGGAATTTCCCAGCGTTCAGTAGATGGTATGGTAATTATTGTTTAATGCCATATCAGCACCTGTGGCAAAAAGGTGTCGTGTACAAGCTATACAAATAAATAGTTAAAATACATAAAATGACATAGGTAAATAAGTCACTAAAAAAAGATGCTTCAAATACACGTGATAAAATTTCTAAAAGCTTTTGTGGTGTTTCCTTATTCAGCATACCATCCAAAGTATTTTCAGAATAAAATTGTTGCCTTGTAGCATTTAGAACAGGACAAAACAGTAAAATATGCTTAATTGTCAGAAATGTTCTGCAGAAACTGCATGATGGTGGTTCTTTCCTATAAAAAGCTTTATAAAAAGCCTTATAAAAAGCAATGGGTGAGCCTTGAATGACCAACACGGCACCTGGTAAACGCCACTTGATTGTGTCTGGTTTGAAAGGAAAAAGAAATCTCTTATTGATGGTAGGATTTATTTCATACAATTTATTGTCAGTCTGCTACTTCCTTGAAATATAAGAGGCCAGTACAGGTCTGAGGACCGGGGCCGGGATTCGACATTCAGCGACTTCTACAACACGAAAATGATCAACAGAAGGATTAAGTTCAAATTCTGTCTTTGTCAAAGCTCTAGTTTGTCTCAACTGCAGATAGTCATAGGATGGATGATCAACCTTTAAAAATTCAGCTGATCTTGAGTCTGTAAATTGATTCTTGAGCCTTGAGTCTGTAAAAATGAAAGCGTTCTGTTGTTTGGTACTTTCTATATATATATATATCTCAGTGCTAAAAGTAAAGCACTGGGATATGTGTAGTCCATGGTGATTGCGTCCAGTCGTTATTCCCACCAAGTTATCCACTTTAGATCCATCCACATATATGGGTCTATAAAAAAAAGGAAACCTGAACCTTATGTCTTAAGATTGCGTTCAGTTCAGATGAAATATCTGGATACTGTAGACTTGTACCTAAAAGATGCTGCCGTAATCATAAAGATGTTCCTTTGCTCATCCCAGGACTCTTAATCATAATATACTCATACTCAACATCCTGTCAACATACTGCTGTTATATTAGACAGCTGGAGAAAAAAAAAAAAAGATTTATAGTCCCACACTCAAATATTCTCCCTTATGTCATCTCAGGAGGTTTTTTGCAACCACTGTTGCCTCTCGCTTACTTATTAATGAATCTGAATTTCAGTAAAGTTGCTCTGTGACAATGTCTATGGTTAAAAATGCTGTATAAATAAAAGCAATTTGAACTGAATCGAGACGAAGTCCCTTAAACGAGATTCAAGTCTGCTTTAAAGCAGAGTATATGACTGACAATCCAAAGCCATTCTATGAGTCTCTATCAAATTCCATGGCCATAAATTAAGGTGTATCAAAACAAGTTTAACTACATGGCATCCATTCTTTGAAGGGAATGGCTCAATTTTCTCCCCACAGATATCATCAATTGTATCCTTGAGCTAAAATAAATACACGAGGCAGTAATATAGATCAAGTTGTGGTCACAAAAACAGAAAAAAAAAATAGATATTCAAGACTAACCACAAGCACAGCAGTTTTCCGCTCTGCCCTCTGGCTGATTTCAGGCAATATCCTGCACAAACCGAGCGTTTAAATAAGCTCTGTGAATCTCTTACCTGGAAGAGTCTCTGAAACTGTGGGTTGGGGATTTTGTTGACTTTGAATATGTCCTCCATCTCTCCATCTTCACCCTCCTCCACCAGCATCATAGAGTTGATGAGATTGTCCACTGCTGACAGCTGAGCCTCTGGGTAAAGACAGACAGAACTGCATTGATGAAAATGCAGGACAAGTTTGACAGCCAAAAATAATCAATGTTTCATCAGCTCCCTGCTTCTTTTCTCATGTATATAATAAAAACCAAGACTTGCATTTAGGCATGTCACGATCAAGACATTGTAGTTGATGATTATTACAGTATAGTACTCTTATAGTATAAATCTTGCTAAATAGTAATACTATACTGAACAACAACCTTTCTATGGCTATAAAATGCTTCCCGTTGTCTGTTATTTTGAATCATGTTTCAGGCATACTGATATTTACTTACTCTAAAGCCTCCACAATAGATGGAATAACAGCAGCTGCTATTATCTTTCCAGGTTTAGCAAATCTGGTGAGTTACTGGTGCATACATTTTTATTTTTGTCTGTAATATTTGAAGTATTTGCGACTTTGACGATTTTATACTGGATTATCCCTTTTCGGTCAAAATGGCCTTTCCCATAAACAGTTAAAGGCCTGCTATGTAGGATTCAACCACCTGAATGCCCCTTCCTTACCCCTCCCTTTCCAAGCATGTATTAGAACATACAGTGGCCATCAGGTGCCCATAGCACACTTCCAAGTACTAATATTCTTGGTTTTTCCTTGTTAAATAATAAGTATGATCTTCCATTTTTCAAAATTTGGGTTCTCAAACTTGTTAGCCGGCACCAGTAAACACTGATTCCTCTTCTTTCTTCTTCCTTGTCTTCCTTTCTTCTTCTTTGTCATCCTTCTGGATTCATGCTGCCACTTGTAAAAACATGCAATGCAGAAGGCGCTCTCTAGAGGCTTGTCTGTTCTTGGCTACTGTAGCGGTGGAACATGGTAGCTGGTACAGAGAAGGGTAAGGGAGGGGCATTCAAGTTGCTGAATCCTACATAGCGGACCTTTAAAAACGTGCATATACTCCATATTTTTATTGACTAAAAAGAAGACAGTCACGACTTTTATTGGCTCACAAGAGCAATACACAGGTCAACTGCTGCCGGAAGAAAATATAGGATTTGCTTTATATATGAACGCAAAGCAGGTGCAGTCAGCTCAAATAAATATGCTTAGGTGATTATGTAATCGACAGACCTACTTGATTTAGGTTGTAATAGATTATATATATATATATATATATATATATATAGAGTCCAGTTTACACAGATCAGTTGGATCCCATGACTTCTCACCTGATGGAACAAATCTCTTGTTGTTCTCCAGTGAAGGGAAAGTGAACTGACGGAGGTCCTCCATGTACGGTAACTGCACATACACCAAGCACTGGGAAGCAGAGGAAGGAAGGACAGTGACTCCAGGGTGATATACACAGCATGAGGCATGTTTCAGTATGACTCAGACCCACATACCTCGTATTTGTCTTTGACGCAAGGGAAAGCTGCTCCTACTTGTGGGTTGCTGCGGCGGTCATAGGCATAACGAACAATAGCCACCATCTTCAGACTGTCCAGAGCATGAATCAGAGCGGACAGAGCAACAGCTGCATGCTGAAAACACGCACACAAACACACACACACACACACACACACACACACGGACGCACAATAAACCACTGAAATTGAAATTTACCAACTGCATAAGTGGTTTTGCCAATACAAAGTAAGACTGGTCCTAAATGTGACAGACATTTTCTAAATGTCTTCAAAACAACCTAAAACTAAACGTATAATGTGTGTCAGGAAAAATGTGCCGTAATGGCAAAACTGATATACCAAGCTATACTCACTTCATCATCTTTGGCAGCAAAAACTTTAACAATCTGGTGGCCCATAAAATGATGGCGATGAATCTGCACAAAATAAATACATGCGACAACAGATTCTAACGTTATATAAATAAACCACACCCACGTGTAGAACATTTGATTTTGTACATTAAAAGGTTAGCGGCCAAACTAGAGTGACTGATTTATTTATTTTTTTCAAGTTTGAAACTGAAGTTGTTGAAGTCTGAAGTCATAATATAAGATGATGGCTTTTACACTGGTCTGAGATCAGACTTGTTACACTGGATGGCAGGGAACCATTGCAGCATCACTTTAAGAACAGGAACTCTTATTCACTTATGTGCAGAGGAAGTGCGCCACCTAATGGTGAACAACTTACTGACTCCTGCTTAGCAAAGCCGAGCACAGCAAAGCATTTTCCATCTGATTTGTACTTCATCTGCTCTTGGTCCACTTTGGAAAACGGGACAATGTCACTCCCATAACGGAAACCTAACAGGAAGGAGAGCGAGAAAGACAACATGGCTTAATTAGGTACTATCAAAGTACACAACAGTTAAGCAAATGTACTTAATATGTAATTATATATAATGGCAATACGAACCCTGCAAAAACAGACACTGCCTTATTCATTTTTTTTATTTCACCATAATTGGATAAATATGTAAAAAAATAAATAATTCCACCTCTTACCCTGAATGACATCATCTTTCTGCACTTCAGTCTCATTGTCATCGTTGAGGCAGTAGACGGTGTCTCTCTTTACGTCATCTCTCTGGTGACTCTCAGCATCCACTACAGACCAGGTCTTCTTAATCTTCTCCTCACACACCTTTATAGGGGAAAAAAACAAATTAGGCTTTTATCAGTACTATTGCACCATGTGTTTCATAAATATTCACCCCCTTGAACCAACCACAATGCCTCTAACATTTGAAAGTGCAGATTTTTTCCCCCCCACATTATTCTGCACAAACTATTCTGTACAGTCTGTTGTGTGTGAAAATCCTAGCAGTTCCGCAATTTCTGAAATATATAAACCAGCCCATATGACCCAAACAACCATACTGTGGATAAAATAACTGAGATCTGAAATTTTTTCCTCATTCTGATCTTGACCGAGTCTCCTGACTTCGGCATGATTTTATGCATTGCTCTGCTAGGAAATGACTGGCTGATTGGATAAGTGCATGAATGAGCATTTGATCCTATTAAAGTGTTTGCTATGTGTATAAATTATGTCTCCCTCAGGGTTACGCTTCAGTTTTACCAACATCATCTCTTTACAAAATAATTATCTGCAGTGACAGTGAGTGAACAATCACACACTACTCATACACCGCGCGCCCTCTAGCACCTTTTCTCCAGTGACTCTCAGCTGAAACCTTGGACATTTTTTTTTTTTTTTTAAACAGCAGCTGCTGTAACGTTTAAGGACAACTTACAGTTTTGTATCCGACGATACGGATGGACAGGGAGCTCCCAATAGTAAGCTGACAGGGCCACCCCATCGGCCGTCTCTCGATCCGCTTGAAGATGGACAGCCTCTCCACAGCATCGCTGTTAAACAGAGAAACAAATATATCCAAAAGATAAGCTCTTGAAGTAGTTTATTATTTCCCCAGAGTGATGTACAGGCTTGTAGAGACCAGGCCTTTAGCTTAAGTCTGATCAAGTGATGATTTTTATGACTTACAAAGTAAATTCATCCTGTTTATCTGAGACTTATGTAGGTCATGCGAGTAATTGTTTCTTTAGTATTAAGTAATTCTTCGCAAACTGTGTTACTACAGTGATTTAAGTTAGACAGAGCCTGCATTATAAACCATCAGTTTTAAATGGATGGGCTATAAAACTGTACACTTGAAGTGAGGAAGTGCAGAGGGTATATAACTCACTTTTTATAGTCACGCAAGTTTCTCTAAAATAGCAGGCTTGTACAAACTCCCACAAGCCAAAAGGCCACATCTTAATTCTGTTTTGATATCGGTTCACATGATAAATGTCCATCGTACCTGAAAGTGTAGACCTCGTCCAGACCGTCTTCTTCATCCAGAGAAGTCATGACCTGCCTAACCATCTCCAGCCCCTGCTTCTGCTCCCTGCTCAGACCTTTTCCACTCGGGGGTGGAGGCCTCGGACCTGGTCTGTCTCCAGCTCCAGAAGCCCCTTCATCTGCATCCACAGGAAATGGCAGACTACGAACACACACATATATACACACATACTGCTCAGGCATGTTATCTAACACTTCATGCTGACATTGAGGATTTTTCAGAATAATGATAAATAGAACACAGTGAAGAGTAAAACAACACAGTCTTTTAAAAATCTCTCACAAGAACTGCAGGGTAATGCCAGCTTTCTTTAAGTTGCCAATGATGATGTCCAGCTGATCTGTGCAGGCCGGTGTGTTGAGGTCAGTGAGCACGGCGATATTCAGCCTCTCATACTTTTTCCCCCTAATCAACACACAGCAATTCATTTAACCATCACAAATCTTAATATACACTACCAGTCAGGAGTTTGGACACTAATTCAATGTTTTTCTTTATTTTTATGACTTTAAAAGAGACTGGATAATGATGGACTGTTGTTTCTCTTTACTT
>JAQQZR010000035.1:20186823-20198161 GCA_030068235.1 Notoglanidium macrostoma | reverse complement strand
CGCCTCTCACCCCAAGATGCTGGGATTGGCTCCAGCTTCCCCGCCACCCAGACGGATAAAGCGCTGTAGATAATGGACGGATGAATAACCACAACATTTATTAGGAAAACCATAATAAAGTTGTGAACATGTGAGCAATAGATTTAAGATCTCTTTGTGTCCCCAAGCCACACTTTGACAACCATAATCCCGCAATATAATGCAAAATGTAACAATCGGTAAATGTAATGCCTAATTGCCTGATCCTGATACACTTTTACTGCTGTTGCTCTCTTGCTCTCCAGACCTGCCTGATTCATCCTGACTCTATTTCTGTATTTATGACTCACATTGTGCTGTTCTACATGGTCCCACATGGATATTGTTAAGATTTGCACCTCCAAAACCAGTTTCTCACCCTTGCTTGATGATAATGTCACCTGGATGCTGTAGCCTTGTACCTAAAGACTGCTGCTATAATCATAAAGACTGTCCTGTGCTCATCCCAGGACTCTTATTCACAATATACTCACACTGAACATCTCTCCAACACACTCAGTACCATTTGGATTTACTCTTCTACACCCGAATACTGTAAAGATTTATCATCAGGCATCCCCTGAGAAGAGGACGGGATCCCTTTTGAGTCTGTATCCTTTCTTATGTAGTCTCAGGAGGTTTTTCCATGCCGCTACCGCTTCTGGTTTGCTCATTATGGATCTATGATGCATCCAGTTTTTTTTAAGCTGCTTTGTGACAATGTCCATTGTTGAATGTGATGCCTTTCCAAAATAAATTCTAGTAGATATGCTACCACTCTTAATAACAACTATAGATTTAGGCATGTAGGAGAGAAAACTGAAAAAAAAAAGAAAAGGTGTCATTGCAAAAAAAATTGAAAGGTAAAAATATTTCAGTTGCGCTGCATTGAGCTCAAAGCTGTGGGAGTGATTCTGTAAATGCATTAAGTGAAATTAATGGAAGTTTTGTGTGCCGACACCCTTTTCCGTCTAATGGAGCTTCATCATCTATTGTTTCAAAAACAAGGAGGCTACAGGGAAGAAAGCACAAAGATAGCCAGCAGAATTAGACAGTAAATTAGCTCAGTTTAAGATCACTAATGCATGTGTGTACTATGCAATTAAGGTGCGATGATGCATTGCATTTTGGTGATTTATTTGCAGAATAGCCGCCTGGTGTGGTGTGGTGTGTTTTTCTCTTCCAGCTGATCCCCTCTGCTTAATCACACCCCAGCACCACTGATCCAGCAAACATCAAAAAACCGAGCTGAAACAACTCCAAACCAACACCAGCAAAACACAATCTTACCCGTACAGACACGACAGAACGATTTCGGTGACAAAATCCAGATCCAGACTTGTATTTTTATTTCATTTCATTGTAATCGACAACCGCCATGCAGATGCGCCTCCGGTCCAGTACAGATTTAACCCCGCCCACTGATTCTGCAAAACTCTGTCCCAGCCAATAGGATTCGTTTTTGTTCCAGCACAGATTTAACCACGCCCATAGATTCCCCCAACCGCTGTCACACCCAATAGGAGCTGAGTTGAATTCCAAACGGCTTACTGGCGGACATCAAGTGCACTAGATAAGGCGAAAGCAACATTGTTGCGCACTTTGTGTAGTGTGCCTATTGAGGAAAGCTTGTGGCGTTTGGGATACAACCATGTTTGTTTTATATTAAGTTATTTATCTTTATATATATATATATATATTTACATTTTCGTTTGATTACCGTTAATGAATGTGAAGTAAAACCTGCTTTTTCTTAATGTGTATATTACGCGTGTATGATTTGTAAAACAGCAATATTTTAACAAATTATAAATAAGTTATAAACAAGTTCTTTTTGTATTATTTAGAGAAACTACGTGGTATGTGTTGTGGAATGTTATTATTATTATTATTATTATTATTAGTAGTAGTAGTAGTAGTAGTGTATAGCGTTGCCATGTTTAAGATTTTGACACTATATTGAGAAAATATATTTGAATGTTAATTTCCTTATATGGGCATTTAAATTTTATTTAGAAATCGGATTGATATGCCAACGTCTTTGGAAATACTTTTTTTTTTAGTACAGATAGTGTACATTGGATATGATATTAATATTATGAAACTGTTCATGAAATGAAGTTATAAAGCTCGGGTTATATTGAGGATGCACGCGAGGGTGAAGTTCAGCTATCAGGATTAGCCTGTGAGCTTCCGGTGAGGGAATATCTGACCGTTAGCAGCTTTAAAAATAAAAAATAAAAATCACTATTCATCGGCGTATTAGAAATTTATAATTTCAGGTAAGATGTTTCCATGAAATGTCGATATCTCGGTATAAAAAATGATGGGAAGTGATTTAGAAGAGGATTTTCTATGAAAGTTAGCTAGAGAGTATTAGCTAACATTAACCACTGGTTAATAGACGGCTTGTACTTGAAGTTTGAACATTTCCTTTTTAGACCATAATGGATGGTCAGTCCGGTTTGGTAAATTTGGACATTCTTTTGCTGCATTTAGGTGAGTGAGTCTGTTATTTTCCTCTCACTGTTTGACCTGACATTTGACCTTGACTTTGGGAAGCAATAATGCCTAAAATGTATTCACATAAAGGAGGAATTTTAGAATCATGTGATCTACACTACAGAGCCAGGAGTATTTGGAGACCTGACCATCACACCCCTATATGGGCCTTTCACAAACTGGATGCACACAATTGTACAGTATGTCTTTGTATGTCTTCTCTATGTCTCTGTAACATTACGATTTCCCTTCGTTTAAACTAAGAGGCCCAAACCTGTTCCAGCATGACCATGCCCCTGTAAAAGGCGAGGTCCATGTCATCATGGTTTGCCACGGTTGCTGTGGTCGATCTCGACAGCCCTTTCCGAACACCTGACGAACATCAGTACCTGTCCTCGCTGTTGTTGTGACTGAATGGACACAAATCCCCACAGCCACGCTCCAAAATCTAAAGGGAAGCCTTCCCAGAAGAGTAGAGCTTATTATAACAGCTAAGAGGACTAAATCTGGAATGAGATGTTCAACAAGCACATGGCCATGATGGTCAGGTGTCCATAAAAAACTGTTGGCCATACAGTGTATATTGCTGTAATTATTTAATTATTATACAGGGAAAAAATAATAAGACTTCAACACAAAGTCATGTCATTGACTCGTATACAAGTTCCACACGTTAGAAATGACCAATCCGAATTTTTTATTTAACAGGTATAGAGACACGAGAATTAGCCCGGAAGAAGGATGACTTGACACAACACATTCAAAGTGAGTTCTCCAGGCATAGTTTATCACGTACAGTATATTTTTTTTCCCAAGTAAATATTCTAAATATATCATCATCCTTCTGAGTTGTAAGCAAGTTCCTTACAACTAAACTTCTGACTGCAGTTTGTAAAGCGGACATACAAGAAAAGAAGAAACGCATCGATGAAACTCATAAGACCATAAAGAAACTAGAGGAGGACATACGGCAAAAAGAAAACAGTGTCAGATGCTATAAAGAAAATGTGAACAGGTATGTTCCAAGCAAAACCGTCTAACTAATCATCTATCGCTGATATTTTTCACGACTCCTGGCCTGTATTTTAGATTAGTTAAGTGTTACTTTTGAACATTTTAGTTTTTCAGTACAGTTAAAAAGAAAACTCTTTTACCATTTTGTGCTTCCCAGTCTTCGTGGAACAAGTGATCTTCTGCTTCAGCACGAGAAGACTCTGGAAGCTGAGCTTGAAAGGAGGCAGGAAAGCTATAATCAAGACATGTATGAATAGAATTTTCGAGCTGAACACAGAATTGTCTTTCACAGTGCTGACAGTTGTGTGGATCAACACAAAAGTGCCTTTTTTCCTCCGAAGGAAGATGTTTCAGGAAAGAATGGAAAACTACTGGAAAATATTTCAGCAGCATAAAGAGGAGTATTTGCAGAATCCTTTGGCCACAAAGCTCCTAAAGATTCACGCTGAGAATGAAGAAATTGAGAGAAGAATCCGGGCCAAAGAAGAGGAAATAATAGCCAAAGAGAAAGAGTTGAAAGCTTTGCAAGGTAATTCATCAGCCAGATATCAGGATATTGATATTTGTTCTTTTCTATAATCTGCTTTTGTCCTGTTTTTTTTTTTTTTTTTTTTTACAGGGGACCATGATGCATGTGATAGGTAAATGTACATTTACTGCAGGTTATTCTTGTTTATAAAATGTGACACACTGCCTAGCCATAAGTGATTTCTCAGTGTTCAGAAACATGTTGAATCAAACGAACAACCACCACCGTCGGAGAGTGACCTACAGTGCGAAGCTGATATGACATCTCATGAAGATCCTCAACCACAGGTGCAACAATCCTGCCCTTTCTATGATATGTTAATCTTTTCTCTCTTTGCCATAGTGGCTCCATGCCCAGTTCTGCAAATGCAAATGTTTGCAAATGGGAGTGTGATCTTGTAGTATCACTGGTCTTTTATTGCAGTGTGAAAATGTACCTCTGCTAGACTAGCGCTGACTGATTCTATCCATAGACATGAATTTCTTTTTTTACACAAGGAATACAGCAAAGCATTGCATGCTGTCTAGGAAAGTGATCAGTTATGAGGTGTTGTGAAGCGGCATTACTTTGCCAAACAGAATCGTATTATTTTCAGATAACACATCCTGAAGTGTTTTACTCCTCTTACACTACAGCAATTTGCCAACACTGACAACTTTTATTTATTTCTACTTATGACAGATGTTTTCCCCTCTCTCTTGAAGTTACTGTGAAACTGCAAAGTACAAAACTGCATGTCTGGAAGACTTTCCTATGCTACAAAAATGAAGAAACAGCTTTACCTATTACTAATACAAACATCTATTTACAGAAAACTTCATTATATCAAAGACTACATATTTTTCTATATTTGCTTATGAGGAGTGTCCAGGTATCCATGGTCAGAGCTGCTGTTATAGAAAATTTATCAACTTCTGCCCAATCAGAATCGAGAATTCAACAGCGTTCTGGTATAGGTCATGGTAAATAATATAACAGAAGTTAGGCCTCGGTCACACCTGGGTGATCCAGTCATAAGTGGACAGTGTAGGTGTGAACAGGATCCAATGCGTCAAGATCCGATCACTCAAACCGCCTTCAGAGGAGGCCCGGGCCGCATATGACCACATAACATGGTAACATTGTAGTGTGAATGAAAGCGTCTTGATGCATTCCAGACAGCAACGAAGGACTGCACTACCCTAGCCGGAACACGCTTAATCGTTATGACTGTTTGGCAATCATGCTTAATGGTAGCGCTCTCTACCGATAGGCGTTCAATGCCAGGTGTAATGGCTATACAGTTGTGATCAGATCACTCGTGATGGATGTTATTATCAGGTGTGAACAGGACCTTAGTCACCAGTACAATCTGGCATCCCTTTTATCACTACATAAATAACTTCTTCTTCTTTCGACTTATTCCCTGTTCGGGATCGCCACAGCGGATCGTCTGTCATCCACTTCAGCATATAAATAACTTAATAACCTAAATTAAAGACTGTCATATAAAACAGATGCTTAAATAATGTTAGTATAAGCTTGTTTTAGTCATTTATATTTTCTCATCCATTTCTGATGTCTAGGCTACCAAAACAGAGCAAGAGGACATTCAGATTGAGATGGATGAGAAGGCTTTGGAGAACAATCAGGACCAAGCAGATGGTGGTGATGAGTCAAATTCATCTGAAGTGGGCGTAAATGGTAGCACCGTATGGGCAAACTCAGAAATAAGACGTGGTAATGATACAAATACTTCTGTTTTTCTTTCATGCCTGTTGTATACGAATGACACTGTATTCATGAGCTACTAAATTCATGTTTATACCGGTATATTTTATCCCTCAGAACAAAGTCAAGGAGCAGACCACAACGAAGAAGAACGCACAGCCGAAGTGGTACAGCTGACATTAATTCATTGATACCCTTATGTAGCATGGAGCAGCAGGGTGTCAACTCTCTGTGTCATTGAGAAATGTGTGCATTTCACAGAGCACTGTTAATACGTCAGGAAAAACTGCGTCTGATCAAAAAGCAATTTCCTGGTTAAAACATTCTATATACTCAGTGCTGATTGAGGCTGGAAGCCCTTTTGATGTGTGCACACAATTCTCCTGTGATTTCTTGGACCTTGTAAGCAGGACATGAATATGAACGCCTCCTGTGGGTCTGATGCAGTGGAGGAAGTGATGGAGGCTGAGGAACAGCAAGAAAGTGCAGATGCTACTGTGGAGGAGGGCAGTAACGAGAGAGCAGTGTGTCCCCCATCATCCCCCGCCCAAACGAGAGAGCTGGATACGCCAACATTCTGTCTCATGTACAGTACCGCTATAGCAAACTTTTGGATGCGTATCCTTATAGCCTGGAGAATATTAAAGGACGAATATATAAAATCTTTAGTACAAGACTTATAGTACAGAGAATGTTAGAAGTTCATACTATTTACAGTCACTAAACGTGCAATACCGGTGCTTGCACGACACCCCTTATTTATGACCGTTTAATCCCACCCCTTTTCTTATCTTCAAAGTTTTTTTTATTCAATTTGTGTAGGCCATTGCCGAGACTTGTTTCTCTAGACTACTCTCGTCCAATGCATTTCATGGTAATGTTGACCCTGTGTTATATGGCAATATGACAAATAAAACTGAACTGAACTAAATCTTGATGGAAACACTTTCCATACAGCAGGGGTGTGCAAACTATAGCTTGCCCCCTTTTATGAAGCAGCCTGTGACCTTTTTTAAAAAATTTTATTTGATAGGGAGGCATTTGATGCAGTCACCCCACAGCTCTAGGGACCCCAGTTTGATTCTGATGCTACGTCCACACTAATACATTTTAGTTTTAAAACACATCACATGCTACGTTTATGCCCGAATTTATGAGCCCATAAAACAGAGAGTTTTGGAAACGCTGCTGGCCCCATTCGTTTGAAAATGCTGAGGTTGTGTTTTAGTGTGGATGAAGGAAAACAGAGGCTTTTGGAAACAACATCCACGTTTGCCTCCTGATTGGGTCTCATCGGTCATGTTGTATCCTTCCGATTCATCACGCTCCTATGACATGACGCTTTTCCGAAAGAAAACTGCATCGGCCAACACTACCAGTCCACCACAGGGCCAACACAGGCAAACAACCACACACGCTCGCATTCAGACCTATGGGCAATTTACGGTAGCCAGTTGACCTAATCTGCATGTCTTTGGACTGTGGGAGGAAACCCACACATGCATGGGGAGAACATGCAAACTCCTCACAGAAAGGCGCCCTGGGTGACCCGGGGATCGAACCCAGGACCTTCTTGCTGTGAGGCGACAGTGTTAATCACCGCACCACCGTGCCACCTGTTATGCAATTAAATTCTTTAATTTATAATGCTACAAAGGCCTACACATGCGCAGGAGGCAAGCTATAATTCAAGCGTCCTGCGACTGCAGAGTGGACAATCTGCTTCCTGTTAATACCGGCATGTGCATGCGCATGTGATGTATTTTCATTTTAAAGCGGCATTTTAAAACTAAAACATATTAATGTGGCCGAGGCCTGAGTGTATGTGTGTAGAGTTTCACATACATGGGTTTCCTCCAGGTTCTCTGGTTTCCTCCTACCTCCCAAAAATAAACAAACAAACAAACAAAAAAGCCAGTAGCAGGCCTGGCTACACTTAGAGTATGTGTGTGCACGGTCCTCAGTGGTGGACTGATGTCCCAGCCAGTGTATTCCTGACTCATTCCCAGTGTGTTCCCAGGACATGCTCCACTTACCAGGATGAGATCCACCACAATGCTGAAAAGCAATTTACCAAAAGGTCTAGGTGTAAAGGATTTATGCAGCTTTGTGCCTGTTAGGCTAGTTGTGGAATTTAATAGGCAGTGTAACTGTGTAAGCTGGCCTATTTATTTATTTACAAATAGTACAAATTTTGTCCTCTATCATGGTGACTGTAAGAAATGTTTGGACACCTGTGATATGGCGTCTTAACATAATAACTGTTATGGTGAACATAATTTCCTGGCTAGGTAGGATAGCTTTATGTGGGATTTGGTGTGGCGGTGTTTATGGTTTAGGCCCTTATTTATTCACATTCTAAGGCCATAAACTAATTAGTTATAATATCACTGTGTGTAGTAGCAGCCCCAGTACATCTCAGGATCACCAGGTGGGCAGAGAAACACCAGAGTTCGCCTTCTCAGTGAGCTCTGGGCCAAACACTCCTACATTCTCAGGCTTCGACTGCAACTTCGAAGTGGCGCCGAGCCAACATCAGGTTAGTCCAAAAACCAAAACCCCCCAAAACCAATCCCTGATGTGAATCACTACATTTAAACTGTATATGTGTGAGAGAATTTGTTGGCCAGTGGTTATGCTGTAACTGTTTGTGTTTTCTAGGAGTCACCTTTTACATTCTCCAGCTCTTATTTCAGCAAGGTATGCATTTGTATTTATATATTTTTTATATTTATATATTTATATATATTTTTATTGTATATATATATTTATTTTTGGGATTTGAGCAGGAATGTTAAACTCCATAATATAGCCTGAAATCCATATATTCTGCTATTTTGCAGATTTCAATATCAGTGAATAAAAATAGCTTAATGAAATGTAATGCAATGCAGTAATTAATAATATTAAGAGCTTAACAATTAAGATATAAAATAAAAAAAACCCAGCATATTTTATTTTCGACTTCATTCCAAAAGCCAGCAAGTTAAGAGCCAAATTTAAACTCTAAAAGCCAACTTTTAGAATGAAAAGTATAAAATATAATATATACAGCGTCAGATTATCATAAAATGTGACGCATGTTTTGTCCATGGTTTCTTCTAGGTCTGATTATTTTTCCTCATCCTACTACTTTACTATGCATACTACTTTATTCTCATAAATAACCTTTTTTGGTTTTTTATTCTTCTTTGCTGTAGAAGTCACCTGAAACGAAGCTTCCAGGTAAGGTAGTTTTAAATACGACATAACTATGACACATGGAGTTTGTTTTTTGTTACATGAATATATGTGATTCATGTGTTCTTTGCTTTGGCAGGATTTCTGTTTGATGAATCAGAAAGTCGTACAGAGGAAGAATTTGCATTTGCTTTTCCTTTCAGCTCTAAGAGCCCTCAGCCCAAGGAGTCAGGAGGGACTGGAGATGCTTTCCCTTTCTCCTTCAGCTTTGGGAAATTTTAACTCCATTGTAGTTTGGTGTTTATTTGATGGGTGTTTTTTTTTTTTTTTGGTAAGCAGTTAGCGTTTTAGTACTTCATGTCAAATTCTAACAAGCACTTGAACAAAATTTGACGGTTTAATAGTATTGTATTGTAATGTTGCCTTATTTGACTTTAGAACTTGTTTACTGGTTGTTGGGCCTGATATTCTGTTAAGCTGCCTACGTATACGATTTTTCCAAAATAGTATCAGTTCTGCAAAATTTCATGTTTGATTTCATGAAAAACACCCCTAGGGTTAAAATATTAGTATTAAAACATTCTACTGGTATATGAGAGGTTAATTTAAAAGTTTGATGTTTTTCTTGCTCTGAACATAAGCTGCCGTGTGTAAAATAATTCATCAACAGGACCTCATTTTGTTTAATTATACATATATATATATATATATATATATGACATTCAGTTTCTATTTTTCTGTTACTTTATACAGAAGAGTGTTACAGTGAGTTTTCCAAAAACATGTGGAAAGCCATTTTTTGGCACATGGCACCTGTAAAATCATTAATCTATATGCGTAGAATAGAACAATATCACTGAATGTATCAATACTGAGAGAGTGTGTTCTATGTAAATGCACATAACATGCGTATGAATAACTTCACACTTGAATAAATACACCTCACGGTACATAGGCACAACATTACAATCACATATGAGAAGCCTAGACTTTGGATGCTTAATGTTTCAGTGTAAAACACTTTAAGTAAAACCGACCAGTGAGTAAGGCAGAAGAGGCCGCTGGTAGAGCTTTACTATTTCTACTCTAATTGTATTACAGTTGAAAATATTAACATTTTCTCCTGTTTAAGATGTGGGATGTATTCACAATAATAAGGTTTAACTGGGCTCACTGGTAATTTAGGACAAAAATATGGCCATACTAGTTTTAATTTTATGGTTCATTATTTAAATTGGTTTTTTTTTGTGTGTGTGTGTGTGTGTGTGTGTGGGGAAAAAAAAAACAAAAAGTCACAAAACATTTTAGCATTTTTCTTGGTCCTGATTGTTCTTTTAAAGCTTTAAGCATTAAAAGCAGTTCCTAATTCTATGCAACTAAAAATAATGATCTAAAATTGTCCATAATAAAAAATATACAACATCTCAAAAATGACCAAGAAATAACCAAACTTTCCTGGAAATTTCATACAGTTTCTTTTTAAATGCCAAACAACCACAAAGCAGTGCTTACTCTAGGGAATAAGGTGCTGATACTTATTTAAAACTTTAAATACTCTAATTAAATGAACATAAAATTAAATGCTATTCATTCATGTGCACTCTTATGGACTAACTGTTCAACTGAGCAAATATTTGCCAAAGTATCACTTAGAGATTTCATGTATTAAAAGTTAATTGTTAAAAAAGCAAACTAAATATAGCAATTTCAATGTGATTTCATGTAGGATTACACTCAGTGGAATGGTTTGATTTTTGTGAATACAGCCCCTGAGAGTTTATATACCGTATCAGTAGTACTATTGCTCCCTGCAGCTTTTCTAGGCTTTAAGTTTAAAAAATAATTTTTGGCAACGTGCTGGTTTAGACACTGCATGGACAGGAGTGTTGTTCCCTGCTACAAATGGAGCACCAAAGAATCAGCAAAGTAATCAACATGCTGAAGCTATAACCAAGTACTCCAGTTTATCCACAGACTGCAATTATGAACTTCCATGTTAGAAAGAGTAGCTGGTGTACTTCAGTGTAAGGTATGTGACTGTCTAAAACCCATGGTCTTGACTGAGGGAACGAAGGGTCACGTGTCTAATCTCTCCTGTGACATACTGATCAAAGTTGGTCTGGTATTTGGCAAGCATCTTGAGCAGCAATCGTAGATTCAGCCACCATTGCTCTTTGGGCATTCTGTGCCTGTAATGGCAAGACAAACAAAACAATATAATAATTTATTATTAAAAAAATAATAATAATATATATATATATCAGTCAAAAGTTTAGACACCCCTACTCTTTTTCATAGGTTTTTCTTCATTTTTTTTGCTTTCTACGTTGTAAAACATTACTGAATACATCAAAACTATGAAGCAACACGTATGGCATATACTGA
>JAQQZR010000035.1:20147368-20175238 GCA_030068235.1 Notoglanidium macrostoma | reverse complement strand
CGCCTCTCACCCCAAGATGCTGGGATTGGCTCCAGCTTCCCCGCCACCCAGACGGATAAAGCGCTATAGATAATGGACGGATGAATGGATAATAATAATATATTTTTTATAAAATGGGCTCTTATTTAACAGCCATGATACGGGACCCTGGAGCAGAGAGAGCCAAGGGCCTTGCTCAAGAGCCCAACAGTGGCAGCTTGGCTGTGTTGGGACCTGAACCGCCAACTTCTGATGAGTAACCCGGAGCCTTAACCGTTGAGACACATCTTCAGGTTGTGCTGTTATTGAGAAATAATCAGTGTTGTAGTTATAGCCATGCTGTTTCCTGTCAGGCCGCACCACACAACCTTATGACCGATTACTGTCCAATACCAACACCCTGCAGTGTTTTATTAACCTTTTATACAGTATATATTTTTATCCATTTATGGTTACATTAAATAAATTATTCCTTACATGATTCATCCTTTCACAGATGAGACTACCTTTTCAGAATGTGGACTGTGTAGTTATACATTAACAACAAGGTTTTGTGGGTCGTCTAGTGCATGGAAACCACCAGGAACGTGTAAATAACTCCATTTCCTTTACTACCTTGCGTCAGTGTTGGGAAGTCGCATGAAAGTGTAGATTCAGACATTTCTCTCATTCTGTGAGTGTAATGGTTGCAGTTATGAAATTGTGCTGCAAGCATTTTACACATCAGTTATAATTATATTATAAGTGTGTTTCAAGTAAATGCTTTAATTTACTGTGCTGATGAAACATACACTACAAATGCAGCAAATAGAGGATAGATTGAAAAATGTTGGAGTATTTCTTTACAGAGCGTCACGCCACTATTCCGTCGTGTTCATGCTTGGACCTGCTTTATGTTCTCCAGCAGGCTGTGGTTATAGTGCAGCTGCTGACCTTATAGCAGTGGTGGTAATGGCATCCACGATATCCATGATGCGATGGAGGGCAGAGTCTGCTCCGATGGTCATGTCAGTGCCACAGAAGTCGTTATCGATGGAGCCCACCAAACCCACGATGTTTAGGTGGCTGTACTGCTTGGCTGTCTCAGCAGTGATCCTGCCTAGAAAGGAGAACATCAACTGTTTGTGTGTGTGTGTGTGTGTGTGTGTGTGTGTGTGTGTGGGTGTGTGTGTGTGTGGGTGTGTGTGTATAGCAGTCAGAGCCGTCACTCTGTAAACTTTTCTTCGAGAGAGAAAAAAGGAGGCTGCTGAGGAAATGACAGTTATAGTGATAGACAGGTAGGTGATAAAGCTGAACTTTTATGCAGATGTTTCACAACATCAAATGTAACTGTAAAGGCATTAAAAAAATTAAGACATGTCTTAGTTAGTGTTGGTTAATTGTTGTGGGGTAAGAGAAACAAAATGCTTATTCAAAATATAAGCAAGGAAAGTAATCAGGAAAATAATCAACTTCAGCGTAGAAACGAAGCGTCACAACTGTGACAGCGAACACTTTGGCTTTTACCGATGTCAAAATTAGGCCATTCTTGTCATTTTTTGCTCCCTGTATTTCGGCAAGTCATTGCTGCATTTAAAGCTAGGGTAGGCAAGTTATTTTAGAAGCATTTTTTGCTATATTTCTTGAAATTCTCTTTATATCCCAACAGCAACGAATACCACAAATGCTCTGACAATAAAAAAGGAAAAAAAATCCATTAAGAGTGGCAGTCGCAGGGCTGTAAAAAGCCCGAAGGCTTCCACAAGGCTAGGCAGACATACTGCAAACATAATGCTAAAGCTATTAAGCTAGTTGACAGCTGTGTGTGCTAACAATAGCCATGTTTGTTGTTTACTTTCAGTATGATAATGTTAGGTGTATTCTTACATGTGAATGAAGCATAAGCTGGGCTATGACAATGACATGCCATGCATCCCCTACTGCTCTCTCTCATGGACTCATCTTCCAGCAGTAATCAGGCAGTGAGCGTTCATGTGTTTTGGAGGCGTGGCTTTAGAGCGAGGGCGGGGGGATTTTTCGGGTCAGATACTTTCAAAATCTAGTTCGCTCTTGCTGTTTTTTCTTTCAAAATGACCTACCCTAGCTTTAACTGAAATACTCTTATACCTCCTGGCAAATGTGCTGATTACTGAGGAATGTACCTGAAACTGGGGAAATGCCAGACTGAATCTACAGAGGTGAAGCAAAATGTAGGGTAATGCGAGGCAGTACTCACTATAAGGATGACGTGTTGGCTGCCAATTTATTAACACTGGAAGTCCTTCTAGCAAATCCTTCCTTGCCAATGTTTCGAGTTTCTGAACTTTGTTTCGAACATGACTGAATAAAACTGTGCTAATCACAAACCACTGATACTCGTTAAATCAGGATACAGTTTACAAAGTCTTTCTGGATTTGAAGCTTTACGCCAGCAAAGTAGACTGGATAGAAATGTAGAAAAGGAAAAGAGTATCTGAAAGAGTCTGGGTTTATCTGCTGCAGGACTAGTGTGTACCTTTGGCTTCCAGCTCGGCGAGTAGTCCGGTCCACTCGCTTTGGAAGATGCTAGCTCCTGTAAGGCTGCCGTCACCTCCGCATACGCAGAGGTTGGTGATCCCACGTTCCACAAGGTTAAAGGCGGCAGCCAGACGTCCGTCCCGCGTGGTGAAGGCTTTACAGCGAGCGCTGCCTATCACTGTCCCACCCTGAAGAAAAGATCTGCATCAAACTAGCAAATGGAGTTCTGTGACTTTCTCATGTTCTCCATGCAGCAATGAGCAGGACCGAGATCAAACAATTGAGCAAACGTAACACCTAGTGGGAAAAATAAAAACCAGACATGTTCATGAAGTTATTGTTACCAGCTGGATGATGTTGGTTACGCTGTGCCAGTCAGCCAGTTGGATAGTTTCTCCTCCGTCCACCAGCCCCTGGTAACCCTGCATAACATCAATACAGCACATCATGGCTAAACCAGCATCAAACAGGCCATGTGTGTGTTACTGTATACAGCTTGCACTTTACCTTATTACAATCTCAAGCACATGGACAAGTTTCACCCGCTGTCTGTGATATGAGCTTCATTTTTAAAGATCAAATTACTTGGGTCATTTCTCTACATTTATAATATTCATGTGTATACCACAGCCAACATAGTGTCATAATGCAAAATCTGAGTATTACCTCAGGTAACAGTCATGTTTATGACAGACACACACACACACACACACACACACACACACACACAGCACAATATTTTGCTTTGGTAACAAATGGAAGCAATACAATGAAAACATGTTAGGATGGAATGTACTAAGGAAAAGCAGGAAAACAGATTTAAATAGATTTTAATCAGATACTTGTAATAATGGAGTATAAGAACTCTGGTGATACCCAGAATATTCGGAAAACTATATTTCCTCTCTTATTAAAAGTTAGGACAAAGGTAAGAGAAGAAAGCATTTAGCAGATTTAGGAGGTACCTCATAAATCAGATACACCTTGGCTCCAACATATATGCCCATCCGAGTGATGGCACGGACGGCAGCGTTCATACCTGAGACAGGAGACACAGGACACAACATAATGATTCGAGTTTCTTAATCACTGTTTGTAGCACCGAACACTAGCACTTACTCCAGCATGCATGTTCAGTCGTGGCTCTCTGGTCATCATTGACTCTGTTCGTGGATTATATTCCGATTCATTTGTAAGACCAAGCATCTGCCATTTAAATAAATGTAAGTGAAAGCAGTTAAGCTTTCTTTGCACTTTGCTTACTGCAAATAATTTTCCCAAAACTATTTCATAATAGAAAAAAGAAGACTTTAACAGTTGACCCCTATCCCTGTTGCTACAACTCCTTTCACATCATCACCCGTGGAACACCGTGACACAATCACATCCGGACTTACATACTAATAAAACGAAAGACACGTCATTCAACTGGAAATGTCAATACTTTGCATCTTAAAAATGCTTTTAAAGTATACATTTGGACCTAAGGACTGACTTTACTTAACCTTTAGAGCAAAAATGCACCTTTCCACATATACTAAAGAGTCGAAAATATATGAAGGTGCTTTCTCTGTGACAAGGTATAGTTTAGTCTCCTTTTTTAATGCAAGCACACACACACACACACACACACAAAAGCATGCGTTTTGATGCGTTTTGACAGCTTGTCAATCAAATCACTCCTGACCCTAGATTTCAAGGTGATTTAATTTCAACAGCTCTTTCTGGAGATTGTTTCAGATAATGTTTCCATTACATTTTTTTTTTGTATCAGTGTAGAGATAATCTACCCTGTGGGTCAATTTGCTTTACATACACTAGTCCAACACATCACACACAACCATAGCGCAAGAATCGTGGGGAAAAGAAAGAGAGATGTGACCAGGATTATAGTTTGTTTAAAAAATGAACAGATGGGACAAAACGCAATCTTATCTACCTGGGGCAAAAACTAAACCCTTGCTGTGATTTAAGCGTCTGGAAGTCAAAAAAAAGAAAGAACAAACTGAATAAAAGCTAGGTTTGCACTGTGCCTGGTGTTTATTTGATAATGAGTGAATAGTGCAGTGTGATGGTGAGTGTACAGTAGCGTACATGTCTGACTGCACGTACAGATGGACACGCCCTCATTTCCCAAACATACAACTTCCATACTGTATAGTACGTAATACAGTACGTCATCATCTCTTACGCTCACACGGGTTGCCATGGCTACTTCCGTACTAAGTAGTGTGTAAGAGCAGATCTCGACCTGTACTAAATAAATCGCTGTATTTGGCTTGTAATGCAGCCGTTGCGTCTTTTTTCCTGGGTTTCCGGATACCAAGATGAAACACATGGCACATAGTTTAGGAAACGAATGCCACCTTAAAAGCACAATGAGATGGAAGTAAAGGAAGTTGAGCTGTTATTTTGTATCCGACATTCTTTTATATGGTAAACTTTGATTTGAGCAGGATATTTATTGTTTACATTTTCGCGACGCTCAAAAACATGAGTGCATGCGTGTATAACGTGGCAACGAACTTCCTAACAGCTGTACAGCTGTGTGTGTGTGTGTGTGTGTGTGTGTGTACCTTGCGCATCTCCTCCACTGGTCAGCACGGCTAAGGCTTTCCCAGCACCCGTCATCCGGAGCTTCTCAAAACCCTGAAAACCCCGAGAACTCATTTTAAATCCCGGTAAACACAGACACGCCAGCCAGTGAAGTTAAAAGCTTAACACTCCAACAGTTAGTGAAAACTTTAAAGCACTCAGTGACCCACAGACGCCTTTAATACTTAATGAAATCCTTCGTATTGAGTAGAATAGAGCTCCCAAATGACCTTCCGGGGATACAATGTGTGTATATGTGTAGCCCCGCCCATTGTGGGCGGGGCTCGGCGCCATTGCTCCGCCGTTTGCTCTGGAATTTGCCATATCACGTTACAAAATCCCAACTGATGAATTACTGCTTTACAGCACAGAACTCCAATTCCTGCACGTTTTAATGGTTTTTTTTCCTGCACCTACTCATTAGCTGATTAGTTGAATGAGGTGTGTTGGGTGTAAGGGAAGCATTAAAGTGCGTAGTATAGACAGCCCCCTCCAAAAGTATTGGAACAGTGGCCATTTTCGTGGTTTTGCCTCTGTACACCACCATAGTGGATTTGAAAAGAAGCCATCAAGATGTAATTGAGGTGTAGCCATTCAGCATTAATTCAAGAGGTTTAATAAAAATCTTTTTTATTAATCGTCTAGGAATTACGGCCATTTTTTCACAGTCCCTCCATTTTCAGAGACTCGGAAGTAACGGAACAGTTGACTGATACGCAGTTTCGTGACCAGTTATGGTCTGTTTCCTCATTATTATTTTTTTTTAATTAAGGTGATATTATTAAGGTCTTGAATTTTCACTTGGCAACTGTTCATGGGAACTCAATTATACTGTCCAAAGTGGTGTCGATGCGAATGAAGGTGGCCGTCGTTAGACTGAGAAAAGAAAGCAGACCACAGAAGATAACTAATGTGGATGATCGGAGAGTTTTTTCCTTAGTTTAAATAAATAAATAAAAAATCCATGAAATCTAGCTGGAAGTAGGCCTATCATTGTCAAAGTCTACAATCAAGCGACACCTTTATGCATGTAAATACAGAGGGTTTATCTCAAGAAACATGGGCAACACTCAAGAACAGAAAGGCCAGATTAGACTTTGCTAGAAAGCCTGCCCAGTTTTGAAATAACATTCTTTAGACAGATGAAACCATGACTAACTCATACAAAAATGATGGGAAGATGGAAGTAGCAGGGTGAATTCTGAAGTATGTAGAGCTATATTTCCTGGTCAGATTCAGTCAAATGCTGCAAAACTGGTAGTAGAGCGCTTCACAGTACAGATGGATAATGACCCAAAACACACCGTGAAAGCAACTCAAGAGCTTAAGGTAAAGAAATGAAATGTTTTTAGATGGCCAAGTCAATCCACCAAACTGAGCATGCTTTTCACTTACTGAAGACAAACCTAAAGGCACAAAGACCCATAAACCAGCAGCAATGAAACTGAAGGTGGCGGACAGTAAAGGCAAAGCATCTCAATTAATGAAACTCAGCATTTGGTGATGTCCATGGGCTCCAGACTTTAGGAAGTGATTGATGTGCATCTACGTAATAAAAATGATGCTTACATTTATACTTATGTTAGTTTGTTCCGATTTTCTTTCTTCCATTTAAAGGTCCACTATGTAAGATTTATGGGGGCTCTATTATCAGAAATGGAAAATAATAGTCATAAGTATGGTTTCATTATTGTATAATTACCTGTAACTATGACTTCTTGTGTTTTCATAAGCGTAGAATGAGCCTTTTATATCTACATAAGGAACGGGTCCACTTCCATGTAGCTGCCATGTTGTGCCGCTACAGTAGTACAGAATGGACAAAGCTCTAGAGCGCTCCTTCTGCATTTTTACAAGTGGCAGTGTGACTCTAGAAGGGAACACTGGAAGAAGTATGATAAAGAAAAAGAAAGGAAGACAAGGATGAAGAAACAAGAGGAATCGGTTTTTGCTGGTGCTGGCTAACAACTTTGAGAACTCAAATTTTGACAAATGGAGGATAATACATATTATTTAGCACAAGGAAAGGCGAGGGAGCATGAATATAAGTAATGGAAGTATGCTGCTTCAGGCACCTGATGGTTACCATATGTTCTGATAAAGGCAGGGTTGGGGCATTCAGTTGGTTGCTGTCAACTGAATCCCACATAATGTACCTTTAAAATTGGAAATAAACATAAAAGTTTAGAATTTTGAAATATTAAATAAAGAATGAATATTTGATATTCCTCACTATGGGCCACATGCAGTGATGCAGTGGTCAGCACTGTTGCTTCTTCACAGCCAGAAGGTTCTGGGTTCAAACCTGTCGGCCAGCTGGGGCCTTTCTGTGCCGAGTTTGCATGTTCTCCCCGTGCCTGCATGGGTTTCTTCCCAAAGTCCAAAAACATGCAGATTGTGTGAACTGGCTACTCTAAATTGCCCATAGCTGTGAGTGTGAATGGTTGAACTCTCTGCGTTAAGCCTGCAAAAGTTTGGCGACCGGCTGAGTGTGTACCCCACCTCTCACCTGTCAGCTGGGATTGGCTCCAGTTTCACTGTGATCCATAATGAACACGTGGTAGAGATGATGAATGTATGAATCCTGCACCATTTCTGCTTCTCTATTTAAACGTAAACAGTATTAACCATGTTAATTGTTTTGTACAAAAGGTCAGATTTTCCTCATGCCTCATTTCTTCTATTGAAGCATGTGTTCAGACTACATTCTGATGGATTTTATCTAGAAAGGATCAGAAGGTTTTGCATAAAGCCGTTATGCTCACATGAGGTGGTTTTTCAGATGATTTCATCAATTTTGATGAACACTTTTCACATTTAAGTCACATGACATGGCATGAGGGGCAAATGGAAATGCTACCTTTCTGAAAAAAGAGCTCTTACAGAGGGCTATTGTCAGAAGAGAAAATGCAGATTTAATTGCATAGCATCACCCCAGGTGCTGAGAATGGGCCACCACAACAAACATATAACTCACCCTCCACTTTATTAGGAACACCTGTACATACATGCATTTATCTCATCAGCCAATCAAGTCACAGCAGAGCAATGCACAAATTAATGTGCATCAGGTATGCAGGTAATGTTCAAATCAAACATTAATAACAAAATTAATAAAAAGTGTGATCTCTGTGACTTTAACCATGGTGTGGTTGTTGGTACCAAATGGGCCAGTTTGAGTATTTCAGAAACTCCTGGGAGTTTCACACAATTCTCTACACAGGATGTTGTGAAACACAAAAAAAACATTCAGTGAGTGAGAATCCTGTAGGTGGAAACGCCTTGCTGATACGAGAGGTCAGATAAAAATGGCCAAATCCCTGCCATTTTCAAATAGCAAATATCTTCATGAAATTTTGCATTGTGCCGCAGCCACGTGATCAGATAACCGAATGAATGCAGGTGTACAGGTGTTCCTAATAAAGTGGGTGATGAGTGTATGCATTTCATTAACTTAATACAGAAGTGCATTTATGGTGCAAAATAGTAGTCCATCAATCTACTGTAGGTTCCATG
Source organism: Notoglanidium macrostoma (assembly GCA_030068235.1). Lineage (NCBI taxonomy): Eukaryota > Metazoa > Chordata > Actinopteri > Siluriformes > Auchenoglanididae > Notoglanidium > Notoglanidium macrostoma. The sequence continues at coordinate 20,166,652 of JAQQZR010000035.1, read as the reverse complement.
TTAGGTTAGAAAAGATGCCACTGAGGCCTTTTATCATTACATTCGCAAGACGACACAATCACAGGTTATACAGTTTTGCATGTTCTCCATGGATCCTTGGGTGTTTCCTCTGGGTTCTCCGGTTTACTCTCACTCGCACTGGCAACTCTGAATTGCCCGGTAGGTGTAAACGAGGCGTGAATTTCTGAACGCATGGTTTCCTGCAATCGCCTCACCCAGGCTGTGTTCGGTGTCCACTGCAACTCTGAGCAGAATCAAACACTTACTGAAGATGAATGAAAAGTTAATCAATCAGACAATGCGAGTAATCAATCCCACTTCCAGTGAAAGTAATGAATCCTTTAAAATCTCAGCTTATTTTCAAATACTCATCCTAAAGCATATGATTCAGTAACTACAGTGTGACTATAGTGACACATCCTGGAAGTTTAAAGGGTTAAAACCTCCAGGCTCATGCTGCAGAAGACAATCCTGTCCGAAAGAACACCCTGTAGTCTATATTTTATCAGCAGAGCAATAAAGCTTGTGCACTTTGCTCAGGAGACCTTAACGTAAACTGCACATCAGTATTATCTAAAGGTCATTCCATATCTTACTGCAAACACTAGAAGATCGAAGAACGTCTCCACTGCGGCTGCGTAAAAAAAAAAGAAAGAAAAAGGCAGCAGAATTTGATACAGTACATCAGCGTTTTTATTCCATGCAGTTGTTTGCTTTGATTTTATTCGTTCCTGTTCCCACTGCACTGTACACAGGCTAATACAGGAAATCGTCAGGGTTGGTCGATCAGAACGCCATTCAAGATAAAGGGGAAAGGGGAGGCAGGACACGAGTAAGAAACATACTGGAGGAGAAGAAAAATAGCTCAGAGTTTCCACACGTCCTGCACAAAAATAGTTTATAACAAAATAACTGTTTATGCATTAGTTGAGAAACGGAATGAGGAAAATGTGGGAAGGAATAAGATGGATGTACTGAGGAACCGGGAGAATCGGAGAAATGTGATACAGCGAGATGTTTGTACAGTTGGTATTAAAAAAAATAAAATAAAAAATCTGACTAAGAAGTACAGTTTCAACCTGATTAAATACTGAGAGCATTCAGACTTTATCTGTCAGGGTCTGAAATACAGACAGTATGGCGAATGACACACTAAAGAGAACTCTGTCTATTTTTATCCAACCATCTGCTTAGGTGTAAGAACAGCCTCCTTGTGTTAATAGGTAGATTGTTAACACAATATTTAAGCTCCTTTACTAAACCAACAGCAATGAGGAAAAAAAAAACAAAAAAAAAACCATGCCCAAAGAAACGGTTACCCAGTAATTGATCATGTTATTAGTGCTAATGAAACAGGATATTGATGCTGGGACTCGGGTCACGCCCCTGTCTAGACCTCAGTATTTAAGCTGACTTAAAGTAATATTGGACAATAAAGATGGAACGTCATAAGCAAGTCCCCGTCTGAGGTGTTAAACCGACAGTCGAAAACCAGATGCTAATGACTTCATCGTCTCTCTGCGATGAGAAACTGCGGAGAATTTTATTCCTTCAGCTCTCTTAAATGAAATGAGAGACGGATCATAGATACCGAAGCAGACTGAAACATGATTTCAGGGACTCGACTCTTTTTTTTTTTTAAGCTCTAGTTTAAACAAAGTCGTTCACTCAGATAAAGACTGAACACTCTCTTTCCAGAAATACTTCACAAATGATAATGATATGAAGGGGGGGGGGGGGGGGGGGGGGAACATCTACATGATTAGGAAAACGAACATGATTCTAAACTTGCTAGTAGTCCAAAATAAATTAATCCAAAGACCGTGTAGGCCAGCTACAAAAAGAAAAGGAAGGGAAATTAAATTAATTTAAAAACACAACAAATAATCATAACTATACAGAAAAAACATTATAGTGCTGCAGATGGAAAGACATTATTGTACTTTACTCTCAATACCTCTCTGATTTCTGTGGAATGAAATCACAGAAGCTTTTGAAAGACGTAAACAAGAGAAATGAGGTTGGTGTTTGTCCAGAAGTCGCGAAGCCTCGCGAGTCCCTTTCATTCAGACTGAAATCGTGGTTCCTTCCCATTCCAATCTGAATCGTGCTGGTCGGAGAATACAAACTGGAAATCAGATTGGTCTTGAACAGGTTTAAGTGAACACGGTTAGGTGTTGAACTTCTTTTGTTCATTTGCTGCAAATGTGTAAAGTGTAAGACTTCAACATACAAACAAACCCTGTCAGATCAGGAAAATAAAACCGAAACCATCACTCTCTCTCACTCTCTCACTCTCTCACTCTCTCACTCTCTCACTCTCTCACTCTCTCACTCTCTCACTCTCACATCGGTCGAACATGACTCAATCCATTTAAAAGTTCAACTGGTCATCCTGTCTAAACTATTACACAAGCATACACACCAAAAAACGCACACGGCTAATGAACACAGTACATTATCAATGATAAAAGATGCAGCATCCCTCATTTTGTGAACGTAAAAACATATATTATATCAGTAGGGAATCTAAACGACTACTGCTAATCCTAAGAAAACTAATAGCATTTCGACGAATATAAAAGGAATGTTGCTTGGTTTTTCGATCACAGCAACACAACACACAGATCTGCCTCCCCCTGGTGGAGTGCCACTGCTAGGACGCTGAAGAAAAGCGCTGCGCCGTGTGAGCATTTAACTTAACCTGAGCATCAAATCATCAGAACGCAGGTGATTCAGGGCAACACAAACGTCTCAAAAATAGATGTTTTTCAAAATGCGGCTTTTCCTATGACTACCTCGTGTCACTACGACTTGCCAGTGCATCTGTCCAGCCAGCTAGACAGTCCTCCTGAGCGAGATTCAACTGAGCCTGAGCGGAACCTGCGTTATTGCTGAACCCTTTTTCCGAAGGCGCTTGCGTCTTCACACTAGACATAGAGGCTCACTTCATAAACAAACAACAACGGAACAAATCATGCCAAGTCCTGAGGGATTTAAGGGGCTGCTGCATCTTCACATCGACTAAAATCATTAAATATACAAATGACCTCGAGTGAAAAATCGGAGACGAGTTTAAAGAATAGAAGCGCGGGGCTTTCTGGGGAAACTTGGGTCTGGACACACATGAAAAGGAATGTCTTAGCGTTGTCTTCCAGTCTCGTAATCCTTCCGAGCTTAAGCCTGAGGTGAGACGGAAGCTGGACTGGTTGTCTCCAGCTTCAACACTGATTTCAGGGATTTCTCAGGCAAATTCTGCTGTGCGTCATTTCGAAAAGCGAGTTGGTGCTCCACTGTTTGCCAGACTCTCAGCAGCAAAGTCTGATTGGTTGTCCAACTGGCATGCTGGGACCCCATGAGGGTCTGTGGTCTTAAGAAATAAGAGATGGAGAGATGGAGAAAAAACGAGAGAGGACAGACAGGCGCTGGTCATGCTGGTGCTCAAACCGGAGTGACCCTGATATCCCAGGGCATCGTTTATTATAAACTCAAGCTTTACCAGGTAGCTAGCGAGTCTTGGCTTCTCAGCCAAAAAGGGCGGATCTGGCTGCTTGCGTTTCTGTTAAAGGGTCCCATGTTTAATCAGAGTGATTTTTAATCAGGAGTGATCTTTACTAAACTCTCCACTACTCACACACACACACACACACACACACACACACACACACACACAATCCTTGATCTCTGTGCTTCTGGTTGAGAGTCTGCACCTTTTGTTCCATTCCAACCCAATACACTCGTTCATCGTCGTCCTTTTGTTCTAGGCTAGAATTTCGAAGACTTCCTGATCTTTTGCTTTGTTTCCTTTGCCTCGAATGCAGAAAAATAAATTATGAATGTTACACTAGCTACATTGTCAGTCCAGAGTTGCCTGAGCTTACTCGGATGGGTGGGGCTTAAGATCGAGGGCGGGGACTGAATGCGTGAGGGGGCGTGGTCTCGTACAGCAGGCCCCAGTTATTGCGGTGGTGTTTTTTTTTTTTTTCCCCCTCAGAAGGTGGGACAGTGGGAGGAGCTCACCAGGAAGAGGGAGCACACGGCTGCTTGTTCCTGATGGTGGCGTCGGAGCACTCGGCTTCCGAAGAGTCGCAGTCTGAATCGCCAAAGTGCAGCGGGTTCTAAAGGGGAGAGAAAGAGAGAGAGGGGGGGGAGGGGTTGTAGAAACAGAGATTTAATTATGTGAAAACACAAACATGTCCAACTCTGAATCTATTTTCTGTCGTTATACTCAGCATGTATAACGCAGCATCTGCTATGGAATCATAAGGATAAGGAGATATTTACACATCATATTCTAGGCGATTTATTGCGTTAAGCAAGCTGGGAAGGAATGACATGCAGTTGGACCCACACAGCTGTCCGGCATTAGCTAGGAGAAAAAAACAACCTGCGACACATTTGTGCTGATCTGGGTCATGCTTATGTGTTTTAAGAAGCGTCTTATTCATCAATGAGCTGTATTTGCATTTTATACTAGAGCGCTACTGACTTCTCGATTCTGAATGATCTATTGAATGATATATTAATTCACTCCTGCTAATCCGTTATTACAAACAAGGACTTGTGTGCCGGATGCTCCGTAGATGGATTATAAAAAGTATATAATAACTGCTTATATGGTGAAGTTTATTTCGGAAGGAGTCTCCAGTGTCAGAGCTATGCAAAGTGTTTCATGGATATTTGCCACTTTAGAATGTGGAAAATAAACAGCTATGAGGTGGGGCGTTTTTACGTTGGCCCTGAGTTGATTATTTGCCAATAATAGCATGCGTACTCGTGTATTACTCCTTGCATAAATAATGACTTTTGTAACACTACATACTTCAACAACGTAGTCTGTATTCAGGTGCAAATTTGCATTAGCGGACTTTCTCTATTATTCGCCGAACACCTGATTATTTCATTTTCCATGAGAACCCTGTATTAAGCTGAAACAGTGGCGCAGAGGTGCTAACCTCATAACTGTGTTCGTCGGCGCACAGCTTGCCCAGGGAGATCTGAGTCTTGACCCGGCGCACAGCGCACTCTTTATCAGAAAGGCCGTCCGACTGGGTGGAGATGTCGATGGGGATCTCTGGTGTGTGTGAAAGCAGCTCGTCCAGCTGCTCCTCCTGACTGGCGCTCAGTGCCTCTAGAGGTCCGCTGTGCGAGTGCTCGCTTGTGTTTCCCTCTTCCCCATCCGACACGGACAGGTTCTCCGAGCTGAACGTCGAGTACGACTGAAAGCTGCTCATGCAGCGGTGAGGCCTGTAGACGTCACACAGCAGTTACATGAGCATTACAGGATTAAACGGTTCATAATAGCACATTAAATCATAATCCAACATCTGGATGAAAAAATTAAACGGTCATACTGCATTTTAATATTTGTACATTATATTATTCCTGTACTGCAGGGGTTTGATCAATAAGAATTAAATCAGCATTCCTAATGCAGCCTGGAAGAACAGTAAGCGCTCATAAAGAGCATACTGATTGTCAATTATTAATAAATGCAGAGCAAGCTGTCACCTCTGTCTCCGTGGAAACTCCACTTCACTGTCAACCTCTCCCTCCTCTTCCTCAGATGAGTCATCCCCAGCCTGACAAAGAAGCAGACTGTTAGCTCACTCTCACACTTACACACACACTTAATCAAGATAACATTATCCTTGACCGTAACCTCGCGACTCACACACAGGAAACGAACAGTAACAGAAATGGTTATTAAGCTATTCGCAAACTTATCAATGTCGTGGTCCGGTTTGAAATCTGAAAATTTTCTGCGGCCCATCTAAACCTTTGATCAAAACTCTGATCAACACACGTGACCAGGATGAAGTACTTCCTGTTATATATTTATTTTAATCAGATAATTAAAGAATAACACTATTTCAGTCCCACGGCTTTGCTTTTTGAGTTCCGGTTACCTCTTTAAATCTAAATATTTAATCATAGTAATTTCAAACTTAACTACAAAATTCAAAACCTTTCATTCATTTATTGTAAATGACCTCTTGTAGTCCACCTGCGGTACCTTCATGGCCCACCAGGGGGCCGAGGCAAACGCTTTAAGAAACATCACTGTACAATCCAGAGTGCTTTAAAAAAAAAATTAGAAATGTACATGAAATGCTTCAAATCACAAAGCCCCTTTCAGTAGCACAGATTCGGGCCCAATATAGGGTATATATTTAGGCTGACAAATTCGGGACTGATTTTAAGGTTCCATGGCCTTAATCTTTATAACATTAATGGAATTCATGCTAATAAAGCACAGATGAGGTTTTCTTTACAGGAAGCGTCAATGTGATGTTATTTTGAATATCCACCCAACACACTATAGGGTGCTAATGGCTAACGGATGCTAAGTGTGTGTGTGCGCAAACAGTACGTTTGTAAAGTGTATTGTTTTTTGCATCTTTAAAGTATTTATAAGTGGCTTGTTTTTATAATCACGTTGTTTCTGTTTCGAAATCAATGAAGCCAAAATATTAATACCTGCTTTATTTTGGCCAGAAATACTCTGTATATGGATACCTGACCATCACAGGCTTATGTGGTTATTCCCCAAACTGGTGCCACAAAGTTTCACATGCACAATTGTTTTGGACATGGCAGCATTACAGTTTCCCTTCACTGGGACTAAGAGGCTCAAACCTGTAAGCAAGCCAATGTCCTAGTACATAAAACAAGCTCCATGAAGTCATAGTTTGCTAAGAGTAAAATGGAAGAACTCAAGTGTCCTGCACGGAGCCCTGACCTCAACCCCATTGGACACTGACCGCACTCCAGGACTCCTCACCCGACATCAGCGCCTGATCTCATTATTGCTCTCGTCTCTGAATGGGCACAAATCCCCAAACCATGCTTCGAAATCTAGTGGAAAGCCTTCCAAGAAGATTGGAGGTTATTAAAAAGCTAAATCTGGAATGGCACGTTCATAAAGCACTATGGTTGTGATGGTCAGGTGTTCACAAACCTTGGGACAGTGTAGTCTCTCTACTATTACTATGTACTCTCATCTATTTCTTTTGACTCACCTTGCTGAGGGTTCTGAGAGTGCGCTGTAGGCTGTTCTGTGGTGATCCACCTTGATCTGGCTGTTGCAGTCCCTCCATACCATCCCTGTCTGGACCTTCACGTGTATTGACCAGAGAGCAGTCGGGCCACATGTCCTGGCACTGCAAGCACCCAGGCAGTGGGTGACCCTGGTGGCAGGGGCAGAGTGCAGCTGGACCGCTAGCCGCCTGCTGCCGTGCGTCAGCCTCCAGAGTGGTGTTGATGAGGTCAGGGCTGGAGCGCTGAAGGTGCTCAGTTTGAGGGCTGCGTAGTGCGGCGGCAGGCCCGAAGTATCGCAGCTCGCTGGCGCATGAGGCTGCTGTGTTGTCTCGCCTCTGCAGAGGGAGCAGAGGGCTCTCAGGTGGTACCTGATGAGCGTGATGATGATGATGATTATTATGATGGTATTGCTGAGGCTGAAGTGGTTGCTGTTCCTCAGCCATGTTGACGTTAGGCTTTAGGACCCCGGGAAAATCATTGTGGCTGCCCTTGCTGTTGGTGCGGCGGTGGCGCGGCTTGCTGCGGTAGCGTGCTTTCCCAGGAGGAGTGGAAACCCTTGGGCTGCCTGAGAGAGGAGAGGACAGTGGGAACGCATCTACGCTGGAGATCCCATCAGAGCGCAGCAGATCAGGCCTACAAAGGAGGCAATACATGAACAAGTAGTAATACGTTAAAACCTAAGATAGGTATACTATAATGGCTTTACAACCATTCAGATAGAGCAAAGCAAAATTTAAAGACGCAGTTTGCACTGATTAAAAATGTTTCTGTATCTGTGAAATATAATTTGATATAGGTTATCTCAAAAAACATTGCTGTGCAAATTTTATATTGTATATATGTAATGTAATATTTTGTACAGTTTCACCAAAAGGGCAGGGGCAGGTGGGTGGTCAGGCGAAGGCCTTTCAGTGTTTGGGGTTTGTTTTTGTTTTGGTGGTAATTGCGTTTCACCTCAGAAGCAGAAGACGGCTCTAAACCCGTATGATTAATCCAGTTTTGAAGCAAAGCCATTTTCCAAATTGACTTAAACAAATACTGTGCATAACCGCTACCTCTTGGGAGTCTGTGTGCCAGGCTTGTGGTTCATGCTGCCTTTCTTCCTGATAAGCTTCTCGACAGCGTTGGGTCGGACGATGGGTCGCACCACGTGGCGCTTGTACGTGCCGGGATATTTTTTCTCCACAGCTTGCTCCCTTCTGCTCAAAAAAGCAGCACAGAGTCGGGGCCAGGAGTTAGAATACCCACAGCTAATGTTTTTTAAAGAACTAATCACAGATTCATCAAATAAAACAACTGCTTGACGACTATAAGCTTAAACAACGTGTCCATTTACCTTGCGCTTATGGTCATTCTATTAATAAAAGTTAGAATTAATGCTGTGTCAGGATGTTATTAGTATTAGAGGTAGCAATGAAATGTTGAAACCAGTGAAAACCAGACTAATATGATAGCGTTAGGTTTTATGGAAATATTTACATGGAGTCGTTTTATAATATTTGTTTATTGCAGCATGCTAATTAATCCATTGCCACATTTTAGTCTGTTTAAGACAATGACAAATCCATATGACATAAATTCATATTCATTCTTTCACTTTGTTTAGTTTATGTAAATTTTGCAAAAACGACAGTCCATAAAGAATTCCTATAAGAACAAAATGGATGCTTTGGAAGCACGTCTTGTCTCCTTGTATTGAACCCCAGGCCATTAGATTTAATGGGTGGGAGATCTGTTTTTCCACTGAACTTCTAAACAACCGTGCTAATCTCTAATCGCCATGCTACAGTTAAAGATATAAACTTGGTGCTGTTGATGTTAGAGATTTCCAGCTAAAACTGTGCAACGAGAGGCTGAGCTGGTGAAGGTGCGCTTACTTCATGAGCTCTTTCTCTCGCACTTCTAGCTGCAGCATGATCGCACTCAGCTCCATGTACAGGTTGTTAGCCCTCTCTAGCTTCTTCTCATAATGCTCTCGAATGTCCAGTGCATGCCTAAGAGAGCAAGAAGAACAGAGAGCAGGCAGGGTTGGAGAGACTCTTGGAAAGGTGGCACTTTGTAAAGTCCTTATAGATTGATTTAAACAAAAAAAAAAAACCCTGTTTTGCAGGATCGGGATCCGAGGCTGACCTGAGTTCATCTCTTCTGCGCCGTATAAGTTCCTCGTCCAAGCGGTGGATGCACGTTCCTTCACTTTTTATCTTCTCAAAATGCTTCTTCACTTCCTCTCTCCACTCCGCCTGATAAGCACATGTTACACCATTGAGCAAATAGCCTACCGAATTACTCCTCAGGGAATGCAAGTGATGCTGACAAACCAACGTTTACGTTTGGAGGAAATCTAAGAACCCAAAGGGAACTCGCACAGACCTGGTAAGAACACAGGAAACTGTACTCAAATAGTAACCAGAGCTCAGGGTTTGTTACCCAGGAGCTGTGAGGCAGCAACGCTACCCGCTGTGCCAGTACATAATTCTACATCTATAACTCCAGCTCTTCATCCTGGTGCGCTTAGCTGTTTGTACACTGTTGATGTTTAGAAAGCCAAACCTGAGATTTAAAGTAGGTCTCCTGGGGGGCTCCCAGCACGTCTGCAGAGGCGATGTCCAGGTGCAGCAGGATCTGCCTGAATGATGGCCTGTTTCTGGGCTTACCCTGCCTGTAAGACAGAAAGCGAGAATTATAAGGTTTCTCTTTTCACCGTTTTATTATGCACCAGATTTTCAACACGCAAATAATGCCATTTTCTAATTGCAGAAGGAAGCGATGGCAAGTCTGTTGCCTCATTTCAAATCCTCAATAAGACAATATGTAACAGGCACGAGTGTTCGTGTAGTAACTATTTTTCACTAATGCGTTCAACATTGCATTTGATGATACAGAGGGCTTGAAAGAAAGTATCGTATTCATGCATATAAACTTGTATGTGGGTGGAAAAGCGTGATTGGTGGGGGGAAAAAAAAAAAATCATTGAGAAATCAAGAAATAAGATTTCATCAGAGCCGCAATTACCATGTCTGCTTCATGAGGATTTTGAAGCCGTCAGGGCAGGTCGAGGGCACAGGAAGGTGCAGACTGTTACTCCCTACGCCCCAGATAATGGCAGAGGAATCCACGTCTTTATAAGGGATCTCGCCAGTCAGGAGCTCCCATAACACAACGCCAAATGACCTAGAGAGCAAACAGGAAACATTTAAACTTACATCCCAAGGAGCTTACACTACACCAACACTAGCTGATTACAAGACACTAATGCACCATCTGAAACAATGCTCTTATGTAAATAAAGTGAGGCAGAAGTAATGTAAGCATGCCATGGCCGCTTACCAGATGTCCACCTTCTCAGAAACAGGCTCATTGCGGATCACCTCTGGAGCCATCCAGGCCACCGTACCGGCAAACGACATTTTAGTGCTCTTATCACTCAGCTCTTTGGATGTCCCAAAGTCAGAGATCTTCACAGCATCGTTATGAGTGACTAACACGCTAAAGAGAGGACAAACCAGGTTTTTTGTTCAATGTTTTGCTTGAATGATTTCATCCTTGAATGACTAAAGAAATGCCAAGGTCAAGCTTTCACTGTTCATTAGTAATTCTGTTTGTATTTACAACATTCCAGATCACAAGCTGAACGTCTCGCGCCCAAGGGCGAGGCTGTGGTTTGACATACAAGCTTAACTTGAAACTGAATTCAATACTTTCTCTATTTACAAACTACATTTCAATCCAACTCTCATTCAGCTGGTCTAATAGAACATTTGAAACAAAGCAGAGGCTGGAAATTGATCTGATGATCTGCACTCAGTGAATATGATTTCTGCATGTGGTGAAGCGGATTCAGTAACACAACGCAACATGCACATTTCTACACTATCAAACCATGAACTTCTCAGAACTCTTTTCAGAACAAAATTCTACTTGCACCAGAAAACGCTAGTAAAAGTGACATCTGACAATTGTTCATATTTTAGAGCTTTATGTACTAAAGCAGTGGAGATCAGTGGCGTTTTCCCATTAGGTGCTAAGAGGAGCTTACTTTGGTGATTTGAGGTCTCTGTGGATGATCTTGTGGAGATGTAGGTAGTTCATGCCGCTGGCGATGCCCGATGCCCAGTCCACTAGGAGACGGGGAGTTACCTTCCTCCCTGCCCTGAGTACCTCATACAGCTGCCCCTGAGCGCAGTACTCCATGATAATGCAGTAACATGGAGCCTGTGTGCAAACACCCCTACAGAGAGAAACAAAGCAAGTCAGAAAAGGTTTGTGCATTTTTGATTGAAAGTGATTTGAAGCTTGCCATTAAAAAAAAAAAAAAATGCAAAAGACTCATTTGTGGGTTGTACTTAAAACCGATGATGTTGGGGTGCTTCAGTTTGCGGAGGTGTTTGATGTCCGTCTCTTTCTGCTCCCGGACCTTCTTGATGGCCACTTCTTCGGAGTGGAACTTTCCCAGGAAGACGGCGCCCTGAGCTCCACTTCCCAACCACTGCAGCTCCGAGATCTCCTCGAATGGAACCTCCCACACATCTACGAAGCAATTAACAAACAGCGTCACCAAACATCCGACCGATCAGAACGATGAAATCTGCCACAGCTCATTCCGCTAGGTCGTCAGATCAATGTGAATGGAGATCGGATTTTTCATTTGTTGCCAACTAAGTAAACTAGGTCAAGAGCAACGCTGACCCTTTTACATGGAGACCCAGAAAAGGTTTAATCCATATCTAAGCTGGATAGATTGGCTATTGCGTAGGGAATAAAACATGGCAGGTTATACAGTAAGAGAAAAATAATCTACATTTGTATCCACGAGACCGTTCGTTCCTCTCATCAGTTCCTTAACAGCAGCTACAAACAGCTGTTCTTTCATCAACCTCTCTTATTTTTCTCGCTGAAGTTAAGAAGACAAATAATAAAGCTTTTTACTCATCTAACAAAATGGAAAGGACAAAATCTCAAGACTTGCCTGTGGCCGAAATCATTGTTCATGATTAAAAAGTGCCGACACTTTAAATATATCCCTACACGAAACCGATAAAACGATAAAATATTTTTCGTTGGTTCATTCCTCAACTAATCCAGCTTGCTATCGAAGCATGCGTGTTTCACAACTATAAATTTCCAGGTACCACAACATCCTCTAAGAATCTACCGACTGGATGCAGAGTTAGGTTCAGTGCTGTAACGGCGGACAACCTGCAGCAATTTGATTTAATGGCAGTTCTGTAGAGAGAAGTTTTAAATGTGAATGCGAATCCGGAACTGTTAAAAAAATCTGAACCTTAATCTCAATAACTGGTGCGCAAGTAAGCCTTGCAAACCCAAGAAACACGGTCACCTTGCTGCTGAAGCTTGTAATCTGTCGAGTACGTCTTCCCTATGATATTCCACACAGGCTTTAGGCAGCCGAACAAGCCTTCCAGGAAGCCTCCTCCACCCGTATTGGCTCGGTGGAAGTGAAGTTTGATATCGTCATGATGGTGCTGGTCAGCATGCTCCATGTTACAGCCGCCGTCCTCGTTGCCCTCTTCCCCACAAGAACCATGCTCTTCGTGCTCAGCGTTGTGCGCCTCTTCGTGCTCCTGCAGCTGCAGCACACTGTTCTCGAAGTGGCCCTGCTCTCGGCTCGAGTCCTCACTGAGCGCTGTGCAGGGCGGGCTGCTGCCGCTCACGCCCAGGTCGTCGTCTCGGCCTGGCTGCAGGGGCACGGGGAGGCTGGTAGGCGGGGCCAGGTCCGTGATGATCTGCGGAGGAGGGGCAGGTGGTGGGGCTTGGGGAGAAGGGGAACTGTTGGTATTGGCTTTCTTCAGAGCGTCGCCCACTACGGTGAGCTTGAGCTCTTCTTTGAGCTTACCCACCAGAAGGCTTGGGCAAGAGGTCCAGGACAGCACCTCTGGGGAGCTACCCATGGTGCCGTGCATGGGCAGCTGCCCGACAACAGAGAGGGTAGGCTAAGAGGCTTCAAGAACAGAAACTTTGGCTTGAGATCAGGAGACCTAAACACAGAGAGAGAGAGAGAGAGAGAATGAATATCAGCATGTTAATGTTTTGTTGTGTTTAATCATGACCTTTTTACTACATAGTGCATTATTCAAGGAATTTCACCATTTTATAAATCATGTCTCATAGCATATATTGCATTCCTGAAATCCCACCATGCACTGCACGGGGTTAGGGTCCAAACAATGTAGCCTAGAGGATGCAAATGAGTAATAGTGCACTTGTAGGGAATAAGGAGTAGGATATTATTTTGCACACAGCACCAGTTTGATCTCCAGTGAGCTCATATCCATGGTCTATGGGATTGGAAGAGCTTTATACATTAACGATGATTATCTTTTTAAACCTTAAAGAGGGAGCAGGGAGAGTGAGGGATAGAGGGCCAGCGTCCGGGAAGCCTTTGTTTGATTCGATACTTGGCTGGTTTGCTCACTGCAGCACAGGGATTAAGCAGCCAATGCGAATGAAGAGCTAAACATCTGGCGCACAGTCCATCCAGCAGTCTCTCTCACACACACACACACACACACACACGCACACTATCTGCTTGCATTATTACACAAGATGCAGGTTCCCAGAAGGAAGCCTATTTTGGTGTCGTGGGGAAGGAAATAAACCCCATGGTAAACCCATGAGCTCTGCACTGAAAGTGGATGTAGGCTGGGCCAAGAGGATGGAGGCAGAGCACGCCCCCACAGCTGCCAGCTTCTCAGCCAATATACATACGGGTTTTATCATCAACCCCTGACTTATTATTAAACACCACGAGTTTCAGCTGGAGAACACAGCAACACAGATTACAACAACCCTCCTGCGGTCTTGAGTAAACATGGAGTACAATCAGGCTAAAGTCCACTTTGAAGGAACGTTTTAAGGTACACAAACTCCGCACAATGAATTACATTTCTATTTGCACAGATATGAAGTGGAGGTACATCTGACCCGAGATCAGCGGGACACAAGGAAAAAAAAAGTCAGAGACCGGACGTGTGTGACCACTAAACTATCAACTATGCACTGCTGTACTACTTATACAGTAAGCGCCAGAATTATTGGCACCCTTGGAAAAGATGGGTAAAAGGGTTCTAAATGTTTTCGTGGTTAATCAGATTAAATGCCCACTATGTAGGATTCAGCTGATTGCAACCAACTGAATGCCCCTTCCTTACCCCTCCCTTTCCAAGCCTGTATTATAATGTACGTTGGCCGGCAGGTGCTCGTAGTGTACCTTTCTGTTACTTACGTTCACACTTTCTTGCGTTTTCTCGAGCTAAAGCATGATCCGTTGAACATTTTTCAAAATTTGGCTTCTCAAACTTGTTAGCCAGCACCAGCAAACACTGCTTCCTCTTCTTTGGTCTTCCTTTCTTCGTCATTGTGGTACTTCAGGTGCTTCCTTCCGGATTCACGCTGCCACTTGTAAAAATGTGAAATGCGGAAGGCGCTCTCTAGAGGTTTGTCCATTCTGGGCTACTGTAGCCGCACAACATGGCAGCTCTGTGGAAGATGACCCGCTCCCTATGTAGATATAAAATGCTCATTCTAATCTTACGGAAACAACGATTCCTCACTACAGATAATTATACACTAATGAAAACATACTTACAAAAATACTACATTCCAAACAATATTCCATTTCTGCTAATGGGTCCCCCTAAACCCTACATTTACCTTGAATCTCACGGTGAATAAATACATTCTCCGAAAAAAAAAAACCCACACACATCACACCTATTGGCTCCCTTAGAAATGCTTATGAAATAAATTTAAAATTTGAATACGCATCAGTTACAGTTTCCTGAATGTTTAAGAGGCCAAATTCCGTTATTCATTCATCTACATAGTGAAGATTACAGAATCCCAAATGAAATGAAAGTTTGTTTACCTTCATTAATGAGGACAAGCATAATCTAAAATGTTAGAGGATTAGTAATAAAGACGTTTAAAAGAACCTGGAAAAAGGTGCAATGGTATTTTGCCCCCAGGCACAGTGACGCAATGTCAATATCCATAAAATAACTACACTTCCCTGGAACTGGATTAAATATATTTACATCTTCCTTCCAAAAGATATTCACTCAGCTGGCATCTTGAAAATGGTGGTTGATTATTAGCGCGGTCTAATAATCTTCCGTAAGCTGTCGATTGGGTTGAGATCTGATGACTGTGGAGGCCCTGAGTATAATTTACATCATTTTAACTTCATCACACCGTTCAGTGAGCCCTCGAGCCTTGTGGATTTTTCATGCTGGGGAGGAAAAACGCTCTCATCATGACAGAAATATCTCATCATAGGATAAACGTGACCAGGCAGTCAACTCTGGATTGATATGAAATAAGGGAAGAAGTTCATCAAAATGCCCCCGTGGCACAAGAGTAGCACCGGAATTTCCCTTTACCCGTGTGTGTAGAGAAAATAGAAACTGTACTGCACATGATGCTCATCTGGTTGCCATGACGAGCAGTCATGTGACATAATGCTTCAACTCTCAACCTACTTTCCAGGCAAAGTTTATACATTCACAGCAACTCAGCTCACGTCTTACATTCTGTCCCTGGATAACGGAAAGTTTTGCAAGGAGTTTTCAAAGTTTAATCCAGTTGGGTTTTGATGAAACATTCTTGCTCATCAGGTATGCAGACGGTTGTCTAAACAAACATATAAAGCTCTGTGGGTTGCAGAGCTAACGAGGCCACGTCCTGATGGGCGGGTTTGTGAAACAAGGCCGTAGCAAGAAGCACGTGACTGCACTGAGCGACGTCCATCACGCTCGAACATAGGAGAGGAAAAGGGAGGAGTGGAAAGAGTTGTGCCAGAGAGATAAACTGCCCTGTCCTTTTGTTTGAGCTGTGCAATCAGAGCAGGACCTATGAACTACGCACGATCGCACACACGTTCCTAAATTAACACACACACACACACACACACACACACACTTGCATGCATGCACACGCACAAGGTGAGTGAACTGTCTCTCCTCTTCCCAGAAGAATAGGCTCTCTGTTTCCAGCAGCATTAATCTGAACAGGGGAGTAACTGGATAGAACTCTTTCCTTTCTCACTCACACACACACACTTAGTTGGTAGTGATGGGGAAAGGCACAAGGCTGCATGTGTGTGCGCACGTGCGAGTGCGTAACCTGATCAGTGGGTGTGAGTGATGGACCAGTAGAAGGCATCAATAATGCAAACTCAGCTCTCAAGCTCTCAGCGCACAACTGAGAGTGCAGGACGCAACCAGAGCGCGCTCTCTCTCTTATTCAGGTAACACAGAAATCCTTTCCTGTGTGTGTGTGTGTGTGTGTGTGTGTGTGTGTGTGTGTGTGCGCGCGCACGTGCACGCGTGTGTAATTCCACCCTGGGGCCAGTACTGATGCACCGAGCTGCATTACACCCTTGATGATTATCCAAAGCCCTGCCAAACACACACACCTCCAGTGCTGTAAGACCACACACTCCTACACTGGTAGGAAAGTACAGGTTACACTTTTTCCGTTTTTGATATCAGGTCTCCGTCAACCCCTATAGATCTGATACTCACATACTTTTAGCGAACAAGCTGATGCGGAGCCATTTTATGTGCAATATGAGCGCTTGGGGCGGCACGGTGGTGCAGTGGTTAGCCCTGTCGCCTCACAGCAAGGAGGTTCTGGGTTCGAACCAGCTGGCTGACCATGGCCTTCGTGTGGAGTTTGCCTGTCCTCCCTGTGCCTGCGTGGGTTTCCTCCGGGTGCTCCGGTTTCCTCCCACATCCCAAAGACATGCAGATTAGGTCAACTGGCTACTCTAAATTGCCCAGAGGTGTGAATGTGGGTGAAATGGCTGTTCGTCTCTCTGTGGTAGCCTTGCAATAGATTTGTGGCCGGCTCAGGATGCACCCTGCCTCTCACCAGCTTCCCTGCAACACTGTACAGATAATGGATGGATGGATGGATATCAGAGTTCTAATCCAAGCACTGTCTTATGTTTTATATAAAATTTGAAGAAACTACACACACACTTTTCTCACATCTGCAAAGAATGCTCTAATGAAAACACAAACAGGTATTCACAAGGTTGGAACTGCATTAAAAATCAAGTGTCGCAGCAAGGAGTCGGAATATTTAACCAAAACTGGTGTGTTGGATTCATTATGGAGTCATTTTTAAGACTGACTCATTTTACAGCAAGGCTGTAATGTAACGAATCGCAGAAAAAAAAGGAAATACACTATTTATTATGCGTCACGTCTTCTTCGTGCAAATTGAAGTCTAAAAGCCAGACAGACGTATTTGATTTACTTACACATCTTTCATAAGCTGTACAAGAAGTACTCACTCAGCAAGTGCTTTATCCTGATCAGGGTCACGCTGGATCCTGGGAACACGGGGTATTAGGAAGGAATACACCCTGGTTGAGGCACCAGTCCGTCACCGCACATGTGCATAATTAAACTAGTATAGGGTTAATATTAGTGTAATTTAGCTATTTTATTGCTATTATTTTATGCTATTTTATATACACGTTTCGTGCAAGTCAACTTACAATTGATTAATGAAGCAAGATGTAATACAGTTTTCACTGTAAACAGTATTACATGTATATGGTTGAAATGACAATAAAAGCTACTTGACTTGACTTGAAGAACGAAGCATAAAGTCAACAGAACAGACAAAACAATTGTTTGTACAACAGAATTTAGCTACTATTTTCAACTGTGACGGGCCAAAACATTAGCCTGGATTCTGAAGCGCAGGATTATTACGGCCAAAACAATGCAAGTGCAAGAGCATCCAGTATTTATAAACCTCAAGTTACAGACGTCATCAACGTTCTTTGGCCTACACGTCTGAACACAATTTTTCCAAACGCATCCGAGGGCAGAACTAACGCCAGCGCGAGACTGAGCATTTTCATGTTTGTTTGTCGAAGCGATCGAGTTTTTGGGGAACTGGGGCGAGACGGGTTCCAGTGTTAGACTTGTTGGTTTTGTGCTGACAGACAGGTTTTAAATGCTTGCTCATCCTCCATATGCACAGAAGCCTCCTCAATCTGCGAGGTGAATTATTCATGGGTTTGGTTGTCTGCCCTTCTATAAATAATGTCTGTGCCTTATCGGCACAGGGCCTGACCCAGCCGGCTAATTTACACGCCACTTGGACCTGGTTGTGACCGGTGAACACTGCTGATGGGCAGGATTGCATGACCAAAACTCACTCGCTCGCTCGCTCCCACACACGCGTCATGAAGCATGAAAGATAGACAGTATGTAGGGTGATGTTCTCTCCATACATTACTGATGGAGATGGTGGTGATGAAAATGGATTGAGAGAAACAGAGAGAGAGAGAGACAGCGCGAGCGAGCGAGACAGACAGAAATAAAGAGAGATGCAAATGGACAGAAAATGAAAACTGAAATGAAAGTGACATGAAAAGAAATGAGTAAGCAGAATTCTGAGGAGTTGATTCATGCACTGAGATCTGGAGGGTAAACAGCTCGGGTCAAGCAATATTAACAGCGGGAAGCTGTCAGAATCCACGGAGCCACAGAAAAGTCACAAAGCTGCAGAACATCCCATAAGTGCATAAGTAGGCATGTAACAATACATTGTGCATCAGGATACAAATTTATGACGATACGAATCGATGGAAATAAAAACGAACCACGACTCATCTTAAGTTTTTCTAGCTGTAACGGCGTTATTTAGACAGCGGTAATATACAATAGAGGGAATACATGAGGCCACTGTAACGTGAATTCCACAAAAACACGCACCTAAAAACCAGATCTAAAATGGAAAAGAGCTTTTGTGCAATTAACTGTACAAACAGATTCAGCATGAAATCGGAGCCATCTTTTGACAGACTGGCGAATTCTAAAGAAAAGAGAAGCAAATGGAGGTAGTTGTTTTATATTTAAGCCTTTTTTATTTTTTATTTTTTTTTTATAAGAAAAAGCTTGTTAACTTTGTTCATGTTTAATTAAAAAAGAATATATTTTAGTTGACAGGCTACTACGTTATACTCCAACCTTTACAAATGGTTGTAAATAATTACTGTTGGTTATAAAGAACATGAAACAAAAGTATATATTTTAAGGTAAATAATAAATATTTAAGTTCATAAAGAATAGGAAAATAAAATGGTGCATTTTTTCTTAGTTTCGATTTTTCCTCCCAAAAATAACGTAGCACAGTCAAATCATGAGCCCAATACTGTTAAACAAATCAATTCGCGAACAATACATGCCTATTTATAAGTAT
>JAQQZR010000035.1:20136537-20147268 GCA_030068235.1 Notoglanidium macrostoma | reverse complement strand
TCTCTGTACGCTACAGTGAGCAGCTAATCAACTCACTGAGAGAGTGCAGATACAACACACACACACACACACACACATTTTCCCCCTTTCTCACCAATATTGTATATTTACATGACTTTATTTCTGTTTTAATTTAACTCATTTTATTTATTTATTTCAGGTTATTTTCATTCTTTCTTTTTTTAAATATATGGCAGTTCGTTTATCTAAACCAACTTACACGTGAGGTGCATTTAGCTGCATCATGCATTTACAGATGTTTAGAAGATGTGTTTGGCTGCGATTTTATGCCATTTAAAAAGAAAGCTTACCAAATTTAGGCAGAACGCCATCGCTCCTATTAGTAGTCTTCACCTACTACTTATTACAAGACTCCACTCAGTAGGGATTGGACACGGACACTAGGGAAGGAGCAGCTGGTGGGGTCGGGGGACCGGCTTCCTGCGTCCCCACCCTAAACACACGCACACACACACACACACACACACGCGCGCACAAGACTCATTAAACAAGAACAATTAATCCCAATCATACAGAAGGTCCTACAATCTGTGCCACTCGGCAAACGTTTGCCAGACAAAGAGACACTAATACTATTGTTCTCGTTTACAAGAATAGCTCCTGCATGTAGCTCATACTCACTGAAACGAGCCTAAATAAGCCATCTTCCTCAAGCAAACACACTCCAGGAGAAGCATATGCTCCCATCAATCTACTGAGCAGCAGAAACACACAGCCACACCCACAGTCGAACACACTCAGCATCTGGGTCCCCACAACTCTAGGCCTCATTAGCTGCAGGCCCGGGGGCGGTCTTTAGGGGAGGCGGGGGGTCCGGGGGATGGGGTAGGGTGTACGCTCCAGAGGGACCAGCTGGAGAAATGCAACAAAGAGCCAATTTAGTCTCCGACAAAGAGCCATGCACCCTCTATCTGTCTGCCTGCCTGAAACACACACACACACACACACACACACACACACACACACACACACACACACACACACACACACACAGTCTCAGATTCCCTCTCCATTTTTCCAGACACTGCCTGATCCCACTGCGCTCGCTCGCTCTCTCCTCTTACATTCTCAAAATCGATCAGATCCCCCTGCTGCGAGCTCCAGCTCCTGTCTGACCCTGCGCCAGTCCCACGCCGAGACGCTGACTGACGGAAGAAAGAAATCACTCAGTGTGATTCACGCCGCCAATTAGCCGTGGCAGCCTCCCACAGCACCTGAGCACCATCGTCACCTTATTCACACTGCAAGTCATTATTAAGCACTGCTCTCCAAGCCCAGGCCCTGTAGCCTTCTCACTTCATCTGCCCACATTGGATCCAGCCCGCTCAGGAGGAATTAAAAAAAACCCAACAAAAACCATCTCTAACGAGACCTTAGTAAAGTGTTCGTGAGGAATATCCAACTGGACTTGTCTGATTAGCACGGCTCGTAAGCCTTAGATGTTTCACGCTTCAGGGGACACACGCATTTCATAAATATGTCAAACCCACGGCTTATGACCACGCATGTCTATTAGGCTAGGTTGTTGTTTATTTTAGATTCCCACAGCGGTGTGACGCACATCGATGCTCTAACTCTAGCGCACACTACTCATTCCGAATCCCACCGCCTGCTGCTCTACACACAACGGTTAATTCGCCATCTTGCTGGAACGGTTCCTGCTACTCGGCATGATTTGGCATGCACGACAACGAGGCACGTCCTGAATCAGGACTGCGCAGGTATGTGGAAAAACTAACGAACATGGCGAGACGGATAACGTGATCACGTGAGCACTCCAGGCTGACGGCCCAGCCCGATCAATTCTGTGAAACAACCAAGAGCCAAAGCACTACTCCGAATCAATAACATAATCACGCTGATCAGATCCATCTGGGCAGCAATAACATAATGTGCTCGATGAAGAAATCTGTTTTAATTACAATACGCAGACTTACCAAATGCACAATTATTCCTCTGAAAGAGTAATTAATAAGCACACGCAAAGCAAAAAAAAAAAAAAAAAAAAAAAGGTACTGCGAGAGGCTTGTTCCGAGTTCAAGATTTCACACACAAATATAGCTCTTGTAACAGACATGTGCTGGAAACATGAAGCTGCTGGTCTGACAGCTGATTATACATCCCCCATCCCTCACATTGCACACACTCACTAGATGGTGTATAAAAAGGATGCTTTGAATGATTTTGTCGCGCGTTAGAGACGTGCAGAAAAAGAACGCGCCGAAATTGTTCAAGGGGAATTCGGAACAGTAAAGCGGCGAAAGTAGAAGTACAGAAGTCGAAGGGTTTCAGAAAAAGGAACTGAAGGTCATGTTGTTGTGGGGAATATGCAATCACAGTCACGGAAAAAGACATGACGGGTTGAATGACTGAATCGGTGTAGTGTGTTGAACTGAATCAAAAAGTTGGACAAAAAAGTGAGAAATTTTCAATTGGGGGAAAAAAAAACAAAAAAAACATTCAGTTTAACTCCCAAAGTTTCACATGGCTAGTACCCATTACTACTTCCAGCTGTAGCATTGGATCCCAGACCCTGAACCGTGCAAGCTTTCTAAAAAGCAACACATGGTGTTTAAAATCTGAATTTATTCATGTCATTATCTGTTCGATCTAATTAATGCATTCAGATTTACCGACACTCCTACTACATAGACTACGAACATGCTTAAATCCGCTTTCTGCTCAAAAACCCCACATCATAGTTCCAGCCTTCCAGTAAACCCGCTTCACCCAGAAGGAACCTCGCTGCTCTCGTCTGCCAGACTTGGTGGCGTTGTGCTTCAGCAGGTTACGATCATGGAATATTTAGGGCTTGTGTGGGAGTGCAGCATGGGACTTTCCTCCGCTTCCCGCATCCTGATTTGCAGACTACAGTATGGGCTGATGTGCAAATCTGCTTTAGTCTCTCTCGCTCGCTCTCCTGAGGCAGGCAGGTAAACCTATAATCTGTTCTACCAGAGCAGACTGAGCAAACACAAAATAACCTGGCTGCTTCTCAAAATATCACACGGCCCAAAAAACAAGGCACTCGCTCTCTCCAACTCCTCCTCTTCATTTCAGTTCTATACAGAACAACACAAGCTCCAGTTATCTTCAGAGATAAATGTTCCACTTCAGAGTATACTAATAAAATCAATGATGCATGCCATGACAGTGATACTTGGACACTTGGCATACCGGGTTGTGCAGTGTTTGCTGCAGAGAGAGAGAGTGAGAGAGCGAGAGAGCAGGAGGAGACGAGCGAGACAGAAAAAGCCCTGAGACAGTGTGGACTGTGATCGTATACCTTTTCCTGCTTAGACACTAATGCACCTAATGTAATGGAGAGCCTAAATAATGAATTTGCTATCAGTTCCTGGACTTAACCTTTTTTTTTTTTTTTCCCCCGCGAAGACTATCGGAGTAATCAGTTTGATTTCTTTTAGAGAACGCTGGACGGGTTTTGTTTTCGCCTTCGGGCAGACAAACAAATAAAATCGAGTCGCTAAATCCGTTCATCTTAAAACGAAAAGGCAGTAGGAGAATTCTAGAAGGGATTATAATGGCGTTGGGCATCACCCTGAGCATAACAAATGTACTTCTTTGCGGTTAAATGTACACAGGTGTGCTGGAAGTTTTTAAAAAAAACCAAAAAAACCAACATTAGGCCAGTACATACCATGATCACGTATCAAACGCCATACACAGAGGAGATGAGTGTCTGCGTGTCACGTCTGTAATAGCATCTAAAATGTCCCGTGCTAAACATTTCTCACAGCAACGAAATTATTCCCACCGAGTTAATTTTAGTAAGAACTCGGATATTTGCGTCACACAAGGTCGTGTTATATTATACGCCTTAGCGGCGTTAATATAAGAACATTACTGGAATGTTTATGATCGGATCTGTTTTGTAGCTTCTGAAACTGAAAGCGATGCACTGACTTTTTTTTCCCGGGGGAAAAAAAAAAAAAAAAAAAAAGTGGTAAATTGTGACCCAAGTGAAACATTTCTTATAAACGGTTATAAGATAGAGGTAATAATAATAACAAAAAAAAAAAAAAAAAAAAGTCTTCTGTAAAAGGTCACGCTTCAGTTTGCTCTAGGGCTCGTGTGAAATCGGGTTCCGTTTCGAAATTGCGGAAATCGAATCTTTTCGGCGTAAAAAAAAAAAAAAGAAAAAAAAAAAAAAAAAAGTTTGGCGCGATATATGCGGGTTTCTTTTTTTTCCAAAATTCCTTTGCTCACTTTTTAGTTCACGGTTTCAAATGAGCAGCTTAAAGGAAACTCCCACAAATGAATTACAGCTGATGCGAACTGGTCATTGCATACGAATGTCAATCGTATTCTGAAAAAGTACCTGAAGAAAACCTTTTCAAATCGCATCAAGGCTAAATTCAGTCCTCTCACTCGATATTTTCCCTCTCAGCCACGTGAGTACGGCGAGGTCTATAGAACAAGGACGAGTTCGGCTCCTGGGTCGCCGGCTCCGTCCCGAGCTTGCTTCACTGAGGAGCTTAATCGTTCTTCTCATCTGGATGTCCATGTGGGATTTCACCATGTCCTCCAGTTTCTTCTCTCTGTCCAAAAACGTGCTGGTAGACGATCATAGTTATATTGAGAAAGTGAAGACTGGTCTGGGGGAAAAAAAAACCCAAAAAAAAAAAGGCCAAACTCTGTACTGTTGACGTTCAGCTGGTGCAGGATGGAGAGAATTTGCAGGTCAAATGAAGTTTAAAAGTCACATTGGTAACAGCAAAACTGCACTAATCCAGCTTTATCCCTCAGCACAGAGCTGAAATTCATTTCACAAAGCCTCACTCACTTGATACAGGGACCTGGCACCTGAGATACACCTGGTACAAATCTCTCTCTCTCACACACACACACACACACGTTTAGACTTCATGACGAATGAGATTAGCAACATTCCTACTCTGTTTACATATTACACTGAAGGATATACCTGGCCTAGCGGAGGAATGTTTGCGTTTTCCATCTGATCTGCTCCATAGGGGCATTTACTAAAATGTCCATGATGGCTGTTTATTCGTAATTTGATGCTAATTAAGCATTGGTGTCAACACGCGCGCCTACACACACGGGCCTTGCTGAGATGAGCGCGTTAACGTGACGATATAAAGTCAAGTGTAAACGTGGTTAGTGGGCAGCGAGTACGGCGAGTCACACAGGCAGAGATATGGTCATGCGCCGAAATCACGTGGCATACACCGAGCCAAACCGACGCGGCAGAACGCAGCTCGGAGCGTGTGGCATTTTAGCGTCGTTCCTCGGTCCCTTGAGCAACGAGGCCACTTAAAACCCCGGCGAACGCAGGCGAACGTGCTCCCGCAGGCGACAGAAGTGATGCGTTATCATTAATGATCATCATCCACTCTCGTCCCACTTACGCGCCTCTCTGAAGCCAGAATCAAAAATCAAGAGATTTTAAATGTTTGTGGGTAAAAATATGACACAGTGTCGCTTTCTGGCATGCAGTCCTTCCTCTACACACCAAACACAGTAATCCCAGTCTTTATTCCAGGCCCGACTCTTTCGTCATGAGGAACTAACGACTAAAACTGATCGTGATTATGGCCTTATCGTGAAAACCAGTTGGCCGTTTTATATGCGAGGACTGAGCCGTGCTCTTCCGGTTCTTCCGCATTCAGCTCAATGGTGTATTATTTCTCAAGTTTGAAGCCTAGATCCCATCTGCTGAGAAGACTGATGCGAACAGCAGCAAGGTAATTTAGGAACACAGCTTGATATATTTACATTAGTGAATACCGTATGTTCTCTCCACGACAAAATGGCTTTTGAATCCGTTAATCAAAACGGATTTCTCCAGCTACGATCAATTATTATTTTGTGATGATGGAAATCTAGAAATATAAAAGGGACACGTGAGAGAGACAGACACGTGAGAGAGAGAGCGAGAGAGAGAGAGAGAGGAGAATAAGGCAGACAGTGAAGAGACAGAAGGAGGTAACGCTGCTGCTGGACTGATACGAGAGCAGCCCAAATGGGAAAAGATCCCAGAGCGACTACAAAGGACACAAGAGGAGCTGGCTCCATGTGAACAGAGCCGTGAGCCAGGGAGAGAGGGGGAGGATGAGAGGAGAGACAGAGGAGAGGAGGACGAGGAGGAGGAAGAGGAGAGGGGCCACAGCTGACCAGCTGCTCCCCCTTAACAATCAGCACATAGCTTTTAAATCAACACACATAAAAGCCAGCGTGCTGGACAGCATGAATAGCACAGGAGGATGCCTGTGGTGCTCATTACAACCAGAGCGAGTGTGTTCGAGAGATAGGGACAAACACGCGCACACAAACGCGCATAGACACGCGTGCACACATGCACATACAGACTTAGGATAGCAGGAATCCCAGTATTATACGTCTCTCTCTCTCTCTGTATATATAAATAAATACACATACACACGCATGCATGGATGAATACATACATACACACGGTCTCTCTTTCTGTACCTCTCTCTCTCTCTCTCTCTCGCTCTCTCTCCCAGTCATCTAGTTTGTCTTGGAATCTCTTTGTGTTTCCCTGTGCATCTCTCCCAGTCACTGTCCAGCTCTGTCTTTGATCATCTGGGTCTCTTTCTGTGCATCGCTTTCTTTAACTATGCCTCTCTAACTTTGTCTCTCTGTCCTGTGCATCTCTCTCTCTCCCCGTCTCCGTGTGCGCGCGTCTCACTCTCTCCCCTATGCCCGTCTTCCTGAGCTCTTAAAAACCTCCAAATAAGGAGAAGAATCGATACTTTACATTAAAGCGTCCATTAGCGGCGGCGGCAGCAGCCTACTGGACTTTGCTGCTGCTTTTCCATACAAATAAACATACACAAGCACAAGGTTGAAGCGGGGACCTCAGTATATAACTAAACGGAAACTACACGGCTCATATCAGGGGCTGCGCGATGATCACTCAAATGATCAACACATCAGCGGGACAGTGCTGTTGAAAGAGGATTCCAAATAGTGCCCAGTCCAGTATTCCTTTACATCTGTGAATTAACGCGACGCTCTTTAGTCTCGTGAGAAGTGGTAATCTGAGAAATGCTACATATAAAGAGGAGTAAACTTTATGCCAGACTATTCAATAAACATAATAATCTGGTGTGAATTAGGGCTGGCAGATATGATGTACGGATAGCCTGATATTGGAGTCATCTTTTTATATGATAACCACTTACCTGACTAGCTAATTTATTAAATGAGGAAGAAGCTGATTGGTTTTAAATCAATGAATCAGCTCTGGCATTCGGAGACTGTAATTCTCCTTACTGCTCTCTCTCTCTCGCTCTCGCTCTCTCGCTCGCCCCCCAAGATGACATTATATAAACACACTAAGCAGAGGAGGCAGAGATGAACGGAGCTACACTCCTCCACCTCAGCAGAGAGAGAGGCAGAAAGCTGTGAATGAATGACACAGCAACTATATACTGTATTACACATTTTACACACATAAAACATACACAAAGCTCAGTTCTTACACAGATAAATATAACAGCACACACACACACATATAGTGTGTGTTGGAGATCGACAGACTGAGGTTTGTCCTTCAACAGGGGACAGCGAGATGAGAACTACTGCATCAAACCTCAGCATCACTGCTCGAGCCAAACATAGCACAAGTACGCACATGCGCGCACGCTCACGCGCACACACACACACACACGCGCGCTACATTTCTTACACATACACATCTACTGGTTTAATAACTGGGCTATCAAGGTATGTATCTGTACACAAGCAGCCAAGGAAATAAAACTATTCAGTAAGGTAAAACACACACACACACACACACTAACATAGAATAGCACTGCAGCAGATTACTTACAGATAAAAGCGCTGGGATGCATGCTCGGTTTTCAAGGAGAGGCTGTGCAAAGGAGAAAACAGCCGAGAGAGAGAGAGAGAGGGAGAGAGAGAGAGGCATGGATGAAGAGAGAGCCTGCAGTGTCGGTGCGAACGGGTGGGTGGTAGCAGAGCTGGTGCTGCTTGCGTCACATTTCATGAATGAAGGGGGCCTGATGACGCAGGCGTGACGCAGCACCACACACACACACACACACACACACACACACACACACAGGAGGGAAGGGGAGGGGAGACCAGAGGAAATCAGGAGAGGAGAAATTTTGGGAACAAATTCAGACGGAGAGCGGAGGACAACGCTGACTCCGAGTGCTTCTACATCAATCTGATCGTGTGTGCAGTGTGTGTAGCGCGTGTTCGCGCACAATCAACTCGGAAAAAGGATCAGACTCCTGCTGTGTGCATTTGGATCTTGCAATTTGCACAAGACTCCACACGTGCGTCAGTCCTTTAAGATTTTCACTCCGCAGTTATTTATAACTGGCTGCCCAGCACGCTTCAGCCTCGCACGCTGCCCAAAAACAACACCATGATTAATAACCGCTCTCTGACGTCAGGGCAGGCTTTCATCAGTGGCACACCGCCTTTTCTACAAGAGCCAGAGAGGCTGAAGGTACCGAGCTTCTCCTTAAGGCTAGAACACGCCAGAAATAGCTCCTGGATCTGCTCAAATAACAATTACTATAAAGTCCATTATAACAAAAGACTTGAAAGGCTACACCAGGATAACTCCGCATCAAGAACTAGACATTTGATCTCCCGCAATATTTAAAATGCAAGGCATTGTTAGGGAGGACACTTTCGTGTAGGGCTAAGATTAACAATCTCGCAACTGGAAAATGATCATAATAGTTTTTGCATTCATTGGCATATTTTTGCAGTCCGTGCAAACGGGTATCATTTTAATTCAACAGCTAAGGCTTTTTAAAAGTCACGTTTATACACAAAAAAAAAAAAAAAAGTCTTCCAGCTAAATGACTGTGTGCACAGTGAAAACAGTGTTTACAGCGGTCATTCGAGAAAAACCTGAGAAAAGCACGACAGGAAAGTGTTCGTGCATCATCAAATAGAACAGCCAATCAGGGTTCAATATGCAAAATGCCCTGATGTTACAGAGGAGATGTAGGTGACCGAGTACTCGGTTAATGTTAAGCAAATAGTTCATCAACCGGTCGGCAAGAAAACCCTGGCTGTGCTTTCAAGCTGTGAAGGTACGGAGTGACTGCAAATAAACAAACCTTCACAACACCTATAGGTGTAAATCTCAAGAACATATCATACGATTTTGACTCATAAGGCTTTGATATTTGACAATGCCACTGAATCTGCTACGATATGATGCAACTCCGTTTAGCAACTCAAAAATAAATAAATTCAGGAATCACCTTGTAATTTGCATTTCGGAAACAAATACCTGCACAAGGCTAAATATGCAAATGAGTGTGCAGGTCAAAGAGAGTGCTTGCAGACCTTAATGAGCTGTTGCACCTTGCTGATTGACAGGAAACACGGCCCCGACAAGAGACGGTCAGCTGAAACAACGGAAAGGATGATAAAATTCCTTCAAGAAGGTAATTCAACACGGAGTGTGGCAGAAGATGTTGGTTCCCAGTCGGCTGTGTCTAAAATTTGGAGCAAGTGCAAACAAAATGGGACGGGTCTAAAAGGGAAACGTGCAGGTAGACCAAGGAAGACGTCAAAGCAGCAGGACAGAAAACTTAAAGCAATAGGCCTTGAAAATAGAAAATGGGCAGCAAAAGAAATGGCAGAAACAGGAGTCGATGTCTGTGACCGAACTCTAAGAGATCGGCTGAAGGGAATGGGATTTACATCCAAACATGAACCGTCATTAATGCATAAAGAATGCGGTCACAGTGACGGCAGACGGGTTTTTCCCCCAAACCATCACGAACTTGCTCAGGAAGAGGCAGGGCAACTAGTTTTACTACAGCTAAACAAACACTGATGCGGGACTACGCGCCACCCTGCACTTTCCTGCGGATCTGCTGTGTTTAAGCCACGTTTTGCATTGAAATTAGTGGAGCCATTTTTAACATGGCTGTTCTTTCAACTAATCCTGCTTCCATCATCTACACAGAGGACAGGGCATGACCCCGATGACCCTGCAAAACAAAACTGACCTCCACCAGGACTCTTTTTCAGACCAAGCTTAGACACGAGTAAAATTTGAAAAGATACGCCGAGACTTAAGTGCCCAAAAAAAATTTAAAACCCCTTGAGGTTGAGTGGACTGACACATGGCTATAACCCAATCACCTTCTCATCGTCCGGAGTCCAGGGTTTGCCATCTCTGTTACTTCCATGCTGGATGTCTCATTAATGAAAGAGTGAGATAAAAAAAAAAAACGAAGCTCTTACAGCAAAGTCTGGCTGTTATTCCTTTCATTTGAGACTGAATCTTTTTTTAAACGTCATTGCACCTGTGCTAGCAATGTCTCCGACACGCAGTGCAACAGACTGCCGTGCTAACTGCCATCTTCTCACAGGGATTAGAAAAACACAGCAAATTAGAACCAGACGCACATGAAGACATCACGGACATCATTATAAACTGATTATAAGGAACTGATCCAATCTGGCACCCGATATTAGTATTAGGCCAATACAAGATGGAACGGACATCAAAATCTGTAACAAATCGTAAAGATTGGAACTGGATTTGGAAAATAACTATTTGGAACTGGAAAAGTTTACATATTAAAGGATTGATTTTATCACTGTCGCCTCACAGCAAGACGGTCCTGGGTTCGAGCCCCGGGTCACCCAGGGTGCCTTTCTGTGTGGAGTTTGCATGTTCTCCCCGTGCATGCGTGG
>JAQQZR010000035.1:20087437-20127505 GCA_030068235.1 Notoglanidium macrostoma | reverse complement strand
ACACACACACACACACACACACACACACACACACACACACACACACACACACACACACACACACACACACGTTAAAAACTTTAAGACTTTCTAGATCATCCCCATCTCTCTCTCTCTCTCTCTCTCTCTCTCTTTCACCCTCTCTCTATATCTCTCGGCCTTGTTTCTCTCCCAATCTCTGATGTTCTGTCTCTCTTGCTGGATGTCTTTCTTTGTCTCTCCCTGTCTCACTCTCTTTCTCTAATTTCTCTGCTAAATAAAAATAAATAATAAGTGCCTTCCTCCATGATCCACATGCATAACCAAAACCTCCATTTTCACCATCAGCAACCGTCTCTCAAGATACAAGGGAACTGTATAATACATAACACTTAGGGATACATCTTGGCCTTGCAAGCCAGTGCAGAATCCTGCTACGTTTGAGACGAAAAGCATGGTACGCAATCCTGCGCATGCACAGTCACACTCTGGAAACGACCTTGCGGTTATCGCTTACGCTCGCCTGTGCGGACTGGACACGGACTCCACACGGACAGGCAGCGTCTCGTCGCCGTCAGCAATCTTTGCTGATCACACGGCTTGATTTGCCAACTCACTCAGCCAGACGAAGTCCTACAGCTCTCCCACTGCGTACATTAACATCAACACCAACAACCAAACACAGCGCTTCCCACACAACCACCAATCCATGAGCGCCGAATCAAAGGCACAGATTCTAAGAAGAGTTTAGTTCCCAGGAAATCGGGTGGCATTGTGTTGGAAGAGAAGCGTGGTTTTAATTCTGCCCACAACAAAACCTTGCAATTCAAAGGCGGGAGTTTCCCACTATTTAGAAGCGATTGGTTAGAATCCGAATGCATGGCTGAGCCATGCCTTTTAGATCATTTTCTCCAGGTCCATTTGCATGGTGATTATTTGGCACGGGAATTATTTCCCTTTTTCCATGTTAACATTTCCAAAATCACTAATCATGCTTTTGTTGAACGGATCACAAAGACGAGCTCTCTTTCCAGACTGATTGGAAAGGGAATAAATATAAAATGCTACGATATTACAGGCTAAAAAATGAGGCTTTGGGAGGGGGAAAAAAAAAAAAGAAACTTCAGTGACCAAGCTAAAAATAATAATCCCCAAGTTCCAGGAATCAACATCATATTCAAGGGAAGGCAGTTAAAAGCTTATACAGAGCTCCTGAGGGCTATAAATAACTTATTAAAATGTAATGCAGGAGGTTCAATGAAAGTCATCACGAGAATACAGTATATATATATATGAGATGTTTAAGGTTAAAACATACAAGGTGTATGATCCTGAGCATGGCTACCAGAAACTGCTGACTAGGCAGGTTCCAATCATACAGGCCGGCCCACAGCAGCAAGACAGTGCCGTTTTGCGCAGCAGCTCCTAAACGAGACCTACCTGATAGTAATGAAGACAACCAAATCGCCGGGTAAAGAAAAAGCCCTGCAGGTGAAGTCCAAATGGACACCGACGAACACGGCGTTTGCTCAGAGACAGGAAATCGGACTGTTTCACGAACTAGTAACCAGTACCGCTTCCAATGTTGCTCGTTAAGGAAATAAACTTATTTAGCATCAGCTGGATCTCTTATGAGGAATATCTGAACCGAGCTAAACATACATATCTTTCCCGAAACAGAACCGAGTCTGCTTTTTCACCGCCATCATCACAGGAGTCATCGTTCACCTCATGCCGGGATCAGACTACACAAATTCAGAAATTCGATTTTGACAGTTCTGTCATGAGCCGGGCGGAACATGAACGTCGGGAACAACGAAAAAGGCCTTGTAGGGCGAGGTGTCGTCTGGGACGCCTCATGACACCCTGAAAAGTAAAGCATGTGAGAATTATTTGTATATTACATACATGCGTATATTTCGTATATTACTAGACTGAGGACGCCTATGATATGTTCGTTGATCTGTTGACCCGACAACATGCAAGGAGAGCTGAAGAATGGACATTACGGTGGATCAGGAGCCTATCCCAGACACGCTGGGTGCGAGACAGGAATACACCCCGGATTAGATGCTAGACCCTTACAGGGCACTGTGGGGTAATTTAGCATAAAAAAAATAAAAATCTATATTCCAGCATGATTTTGGAAATTCGGAGGACACTGAAGAACCCGGAGGAAACTCAAGTTCAAAGAGACAGCACGCGCGCGCGCACAGGATTGAAATCGCGATACTGGAGCTGCGAGCTGGCAACCATCCAGGAACCGAAAGAAGATATTTGCATAAGGCTAGATAAATAAATAGTTAAACAAATAAATAAACAGTAGGCGTGAACACGAATAATATTCTAAAGTGACTGTGATATTAACAAGCTCTGTTCTGCAAATCCTGCATATCATTAGCTCTGTAAGCTCTTCAAACTCCATTTAACTCACTAACAAGCAACAAAATTGGGTATTAAAGTTTTTGATATCAATTGTCTCTAGTTATACACTTCAATATCCCGCTGAAGACTAAGTACAACAGTATTTACCCGCGTGGCTTTTCCTCCAGCGCCGCTCCAAGCAAATCGAAACATTGTAACAAATATCGTAGCAATTATCGCGACACTTCCCTTCATCTCAGCCAGAACATATTATTAGTTACGTTACATGAATATCGACCGACCCATGACTCGGATGCCAGTGTTGCCATATTAATTGCGCAGCTACATAAGCAACACAAACACCTTACTTTGTATTTTCAATCGTAAAAGGCTAATATTTGTGAATTAGACAAGAGAGCAGGAACATGCAAACCATCACAGCTCCACGTCTCCCTGCGCTGCCGGTGTTTTGATGTAAAACCTGACACAAGATCAGCATAAAACCGACAAATGTGAATCAGAGACACATTAAAACGCCAAACAGTGCGATGTACAAACTACAAATGCGTCCATACCGATGAATTCCTGCTCCTCTCCCGTCGTCTGGTCCGAAAGCAGCTCGCCCGCTTGGATTTTTTTTTTTTTTTTTTTTTTTTTTTTTTACGGGAATCCGATGGTTTAATCTGATTCTCTGAGTCTCGTGAGCCTGCACGTCACTTCCGTGTTTTGCCTCCTCCTGACGTTAACACACCTGTAACCTTGCGCGAGGGCGCCGACGGCTGCGTAACCAAACAGTACCCTACTCCCTACACGAGTGCACTACATAGGGGGTAAAAAATAATGACTTCTACGCCCTGTGGCGTGCACTATAGGGCTAAAAAGGAGCGATTTGATATTCGCGACCATATCAGCCCATTCATTCTGCTGGTAAATATAAAACATACAGTCTGGTTTAAGATTTTTATACGTCTGTAATATTTTTACGCACCATAATTTATAAGATATCAGAACAGTTAAATAGTTTTACCTACCGTTAAGAAATGTTTTAATTAAGTTCCTGTCCTGATATGGACCAAACACGGTAAATTACAGCAAATAAGTGCATTATTACGTGTACATGTGCAGGCTATTACTCCATTAATCCATTTTTAATAACTAGCATGGAGCTGATTGGGGTTTTATTTTATAAAACTGATTGTTTTGTTTTCCCTCATTTGATTCACTTTAATATTCTGTAAAAGACTAAGTACAACAACACCTGAGCTTATAAGGTTTTTTCCCCCCCCCTCATATAATACAGCCCCACTGCTCATTTTAAATACAATATTGACGGTGTTTTCACTTTCATTGACAGCCGTGAGTTGGCACTGGCGGGGGGCGTGTCTTGGCATATTTGCGGACCAATCAGAGGACGTAGGTACAACGTGTCCCTGGTTTTGGCAGCCAGAGCCCGGATGGTCTAAATATCGAGGTAATTTTTAATTGGTGCATCAGTACAGGAAACTTTATTATAAGACTCAGGCATATTTATTTCCATGTGAATTATATAATCGAGTCCAAGTCAATATCTCTGGGAAATAAAAGGATTCAGAAAGGCGTTATTCGTATTATATACACTAGAGGGCAGCATAGTCACCAAGTTACAGTAGGAGGGTAAACAAACATTAAGGTCAACAAGCAAACAAACAAGCAACCACCAAACAAATTAATAAATAAATAAATTAATTCTGGACCAGCGTGATGATACTTCTTCTGCACTTCATAAAAACTTCATATGCCTCACGTGGATACTGCTCTGCTGCTGTAATCCTAAAGACTGACTTTTCTTTATATTATGCTCAGACGGAACATCTTTTCAACACTGAAGAAGATGTTCCTTTTTAGTCTGATTCCTCTCAAGGTTTCTTGATGGTACAGTAGCTGGTTAGGCAGATGTGGCTCAACGGTTAAGGCTCTGGGTTGCTGATCAGAAGGTCAGAGGTTTTAAGCCCCGGCACTGCCAAACTAATACTGTTGGGCCCCTGAGCAAGGCCTTTAAATGTATCTGCCACAGGCTGACCCTGTGCTCAGATCCCATCTAATGAGTGAGGACATGATAAGAAAATAATTTCACTGTGCTGTAATGTGTATGTGACAAATAATAGCTGTCAGCTCAGGGAGTTTTTTTATGCAACTGACACCACTGGTATTCTCATTAGGGATCTAAATATTCCGTAAAACTGTCTTGTGACAATGTTTATTGTTAAAAGCGCTACACAAATAAAATTCATTTGAGACGAATTGAATTCAGCTCAAATGCAGAATTGAAGCCTAACAGAATGAGTCCTGGGAATTTTCACACAATAAGGCTGTTGCACCAACATCCCCCTGGAAAGAAGTTATTGCTCTCTTAACTCCAGCATTACTACTGGAGTCCCTCATGGGTCAGTTCTTAGTCCACTCTTAATCTTCTTTTATACTAAATCACTGTGCTCAGAGGTCAGCTCTCATGGCTTCTCTTATTACAGCTATGCCAATGTTGCACAACTTTCCTTTTCCCCCCTCCATCAACCGCCTAACTTCATCAATCTCTCAGAAGGTATCAGACTGCCTTCTAACAGTTCTTCCTGGAAAATAACCCATTGTCTTTGATAAACTTTGATAAAATTGGCAAAACCGCTTTAATAGATGATTTGTGTTGCTGCTTCTTCAACTGTTTGCATGTTTTGAAACGGCTAAATATAAATGTTAATTAAACATCAATTCAACGTTTTAGATGTTCATTCAACACCAGACATTTTGCTATGTAACTGGAAATGACCCCAATACTGGACTTAATATTCTCATGCAATATTGTAATTAATAATATTAGAAACCAGCTGAGTTTGAAGTAATGAAGCAAAACTCCAGTGATTTAAAAAAATAATTACTATAATTCAACAATAACAAAAATAAAGTAACACTGAACTGGTTTCATGAAAATGTTTTATTTGCACACATTTTCTACATGTTCATAAGGATTTTACTGAGTTCAGTTCCAATAGATACTCAATCCATTGTATGTTTTTTCATTGATGCCGTGTTGATTACACCGTGTTAATAATACTGATTACAGAAAAAGAAACATTTTTTGGTTTTGTAAGCAGCAGCCAGTCAAACACATCCAATTTTCAGTTCATTATCAGCTACCATGCTGAATAATGCCAAACTGGCAATCAATAATATCAAGTTCATTCTCAAAACTGCTATTGTAAAGCCTCTGAGTAGGAAAAGAAAATGCAACCCTGCTGTACACTGTACGTGATGTAGAGCAATGTCTAGCCTTCCATTCTCGACAAAATTATGTAGTTAAATGATTTTCGCAACATAAGTAAAACACTTGTGCAACATTTGCTCAGGTTTTCCAGCCAATCATAGCAGTAAGATGATCTGAAGTTCATTAAGGTGTGGGTATGCAGTTTATCTTAGATTCCAGTTCTTCTTATGATTCAGATGAGGACAGGATTCTACACGATTAGCTGAAGAACAAAGTCACAATTCAGATCCTGCTTATATGTGATTGTGAAGATGATGCATGGATACTTAATGATAATGCACAGACAAACAATCAGAACAATCTGTCAGTTACTTGTTCTTGGAAATAAAACGAATGGGGGAAAATAGACCAGATATTTAGCCTTATTATTCCTGAAGGCCAAAAACGGTGAACTCAGCTTAAAAACCCTGCTAGTAATGCTGCAAAATATCACTCTATAACCTGTATAACATCTGTAATCTTATATAATCTCTGAGAGACTGATTCTAGTATACCAGGTTATTATAAATGCTTTTATATGTTGCATACATTCTTTATACAGAACCTTACAGGTACAGATTTAGTACTATTGAAGCCCCACAACAGGTGTAAAGTTTGGGAAGTGAAACGTTTGTTTGTGCATTTTCCTGTGAGTCAGAAGTTTCCTCAGAACTTAATGTTGTGTTTTTGGGCAATGGCACGGAGAGCTTCTCGTTGGTATGGATGCACAGGTGTTTTGCTGCTCACCCGGTGCCAATGAAACTTCTCAGTGCTGCTGGGAGACTAAAGAGAGAGTACAACATTATATTCAGCGTACACTACCAGTCAAAAACATTCAGTTACACTTTTACATTGTCTTAAAGACATTATATTTGTGAAGACAAATGTAAATAGTAAAATGTACAGTATGTCCATGCATAAATTTATTTCTGAATTTAAATGTATTTTCTAATAGGTAGTAATTAAAAAAAAAAAAAAGGTTTTTACAGCAATTTTACAGCAACCAATTATAATGGGAATGTACAAATCAATGTGAGCTAGCTAACTATAGCTATAAGACATGCTTCTTCAGGATCTATTTCTGGTCACAGAGCAAAGATAAATAGAATGGCAATTATTCGATATTAATATCTTGTTTATAGAACTGTTGTATAAAGGCAATATCACACTCGAGCTTGTGCAATATCAGCAGATATTCAGATATACAGTACAACAGCACTCCTTCTCATGTGATATTGCTTAAATGGAGAATACTATTAAGGAGTCATAATATATGCTGTTTCATATTACTAATCTCAATCATTATTCTAATTAGAAGAACACAGTAATTAGAGGTATGAGCAGGTCTGTCCTTTGTGTTCATTTACTGAGATTAATAGAAATGCATGAATTTACAGTCTGGTGTACTTACCTACGCACCCTGCCCTACGTCTCGTTCTCTACCGTAATCAATTTATGTATGTCAAGCCCTTTTAATTATTTATGCATGGTATTTGTGTACCATATGCATTAAATTTCATGCAGTACTCCCCTCCTTTCCTCTTGCACCATGTCTCTGGGAGACATGTCTATTTCTGTTGCGTGTATAAATGTCATAAACATCTGATACTGTGTAATTGAATGTCATTTTATACTGTACTGTATAATGCTATATACTGTATATGCAATGCTTCAAAGTTCTGTACTTAAATGGCAATGAAGCTTGAACTGTAGGTGAGTCAGTGTATAGGAAGGAGAGTAAAAGATCCCTACCTCACCACCACCACCACCACTTTCACCACGCCCCATCATCAGACGCCACTCATCTTCGAGGTGAATTGTTATTACAGTGCTTTCCACCCAGGCATTATCAGTGTTCCGGCTGTCATCTACATAACCCTTGTATACCTAGAACAAATGTCAAATATCTCTCTTAAATCAAATAAAAATAATAATAAACTATGCATTTTGGCTTGGTATCAATTACAAAATAACAGATTGTTAACCAAATTAATTCTTCAGCTTCGGCAACAGTAAGTAAAAGGTAAGTCTAATAACAAGATCAACTTTTGCTCTCTCCATGCAGCTATATGTGCACTCAAAATTATATACTGTAGATCAGTGGTGTCAAGCATGCTGCCTGTGGGAAAGGTTGTAATACTGGCAACTAAATCAATTTGTGATCCATGTTCTAAACTAAAATTATTTTGTGAACCTAGGGGGAAATAGAGCAATAAAGTCAGGGCCATAAACTCTGATAAGTTGAAAATATGTTCTTCGTTATTAGCAAGTTAAAAGACAAAATTTGTCTCTTTTCACAATAAATAAATAAATAAATGAATGAAAAATAATAATTTGGGCTATTTGTTTACATTCAGGATGTATAATCCCAATATCAATTATATCTAATAAAACAGTAATTTAGTAATGAACTTCTGTCAGTATACATCAGTACATTTTGTAGATGATGTAGATGATTTAATCCATTTGTGCATTGAGCATTATAAATGAATATCGTTAAGAGGAATTGTTATTGTGTTATTTTCCACCACACTGATTTTTTTTCTGGCCTTTATGTATAATATGGCCTGTTACCTAAAATGAGTTTGAAACCCCGATATAGATTGTTTACAGCAATGGTCAGGGCTAATAAGTATAAGTATAAGGTCAGGGCTGGATTAGGACACGGAATTTTACATTTACATACAGTTTATCCATAATACATCTGTACTATTCAAGCATAGTAGCAAAAATCTTCTCACCTTAAACAACCAAATAGATTACACAAAGCATTCAAATAAAAGCACACCACAGAGACAGAGCACTGACCATAAACCATCTCACCAATGGCTGATGCTAAAAGCCTGGTACATATTTAAATCAATAATGCAAAACTAATACTCTGTAACAATGAATAAATATACATGGATATGGTTAACAAACAAAAAAGACATGTCACATGGAAATATCAGCCAACAAATGGTGCATGAAGTTTATTTCATTCATATAAAGTTTATATACAACTTGTGTAGAAGAAGTTAGGTAAAGGCTTTTTTGTAAACAGTGAAAAGAAATTAATAAAGCGAAAGGTAAACATTTTGGGTTGCATTTTAATCTTTGAAAAAAATATATATATATTCCTATTTATTCTGTAAATATTTCCCTTTTGACTTTTCCCTTTCCTTGTATATTCCAACCTCAGGCCCAGGGTTTCTGGATCCACCCTGACTAGAATAAAGTGCTTATTAAAGATGCAAGAATGAATGCATACTTCACATTGATCTACACACAAGTATTCTGCATTTGGACTGCTTTGTATTGATTGCTTGTGGTGTATATAAAACAAATGTATATAAAACAAATGATTATAAAACACTCACCTCAGTGTGGCTTCCTGATTTTATTTTGGCTTTAATTTTCTGGGAGATATTCCTCCCTAGTGCTGTTTCCAGTCTCTCAGGTAAGAGCTGGTCAGGCTGGATGGGGCCCTAGAGGAGAATACACATTTATTATACACAGCATTTATTAAGTATTTACACATCAAATCCTACAGACGTGATTACAGCCCATAGATAACTTTCAGTGATAAAAACCTAGCTTTGAAAACAAGATTAATTATGTCCAATCCTCATTTTTAAAGAGCCAATAAAGAATCGGTTAGCAGCACAGAAGTGAAATCTTATAAATGAAGCTAGATATGTGGGACCTAATTGATTGACCTAATCTGCATGTCTTTGGACTGTGGGGGGAAACCGGAGCACCCCCACGCATACACGGGGAGAACATGCAAACTCCAGACAGAATGGCACCCTGGGTGACCCGGGGATCGAACCCAGGACCTTCTTGCTGTGAGGCGACAGTGCTAACCACCGCGCCACCGTGCCGCCCTAGTGATTTTATAATATGTCATATTCAGCCGATGTTAAATTGTTTTGCAATTAGCTGAGGAGTTCAATCTGGTTTGTTAAGTGAGGTGCAGTGACCCTTCAGAACTGAATAGTTTCTCACCCCGGGTAAAGTCCAGCACCCTGCTGTCTCATCCCACACAGCCAAGAACTCCAGTTGTGAGCCTTCATTTCTGCAAAAAAACAAAATCACTACAGTGCAATCCGCCAAACTCCAACACTCATACAACCTCTGTGAACTAACATTTAATGATGTGGTCATAATCTTATCTTAGTCAAAATTTGGACACACTAATCCAGTGATCTGCAGTTCTGTGGGCAGAAATGCCTTGTTGATAAGCGTGCTGATAGGAAGGGTAACTAATTTTAAACTTAAAGAACTTAAAAAAAAACTTTTCTGTATTACTTGCCAACAGTCTTTAGACTGATGGTAATCTTAGCCCAGGTCCAAGTGAACTGATTAAATCCAAGTAAGTCCAATTAAATGTAAATGTAAAGATCTACTCTTTACATCCGTAGCAAACAGAAAAGCATCACAGAATGCACAACACTCCTGAAGAAATGCTGCTCCCTGGATGCTTTTTGCTTCCAGCACCATTCTGTGTAATGTCTAGAGACTAGTGAGTTGTACGTGACAAACCAAGGAAGTACTTGCACCAGCTTGTATTAACAATAATGTTGGGATGGTAGTGCTTCAGATTTACCTAGTGATAACTGGAACTATAATCTTGTTTGGTCCAAGACTTTTCAGAGTCCCTTTTCCCTTTAATCCTGTTCTTCCTTTAGGGTTCCTGGAAATTCAGAAATTCATTAAAAATTCTTTCTATCGAATTAAGTAAACAACATAGAGGCAAATTAACAGCTGAAACCAAGTTTAATAGACTTAAATGTTTGCATATTTTGATGTTAATTTAGCTTAGGAAGAATTTCTTACCTGAATGTGTCTAAGGTTAAGATGTCTGAGCTGTTAAGAGCATTAAAAACATTTTTAAAATAACGAAAATGCCAAGGTGAAATATGCAACCCAATATGAGAGTGACAGTTTCTTTCAGGTTTGAAGATGGAGGATGTGCAGTAAGGACTTACTCTTGAATTTTCTCTTGATTGTAAATTGCAGGAGCATACGTTGAGAAGTCCACCTGTAACAGAACAGTTTTTATGATAACTACAAACACATACTCATGCAAACATACATACAGTATGTAAATAAACACTATGCTTAGTGATGTTTTCGTGTAGCTGAATTTCTGCTCAGGCACCTCCCAGGGCACTTTCTCCTCAGGAACAGGGAAGCGTTTAACAGTGCTGCCAGGGTAACAAAACTGTCGGGCATAGACATGATGACTTTTCTCCCGAACTGCTTCCTTGTCAGTTGATTCTTCAGGGTCAATGTCAGTGCTCATAATGACACTAGCTGAAAGGGAAAGGATAGGAAGCTTTATCTGCCCACTTCATGATACTCAAATGCTATTCAATCTAAAGCAGACATGAAGAAGCTTACACATTGAGTGTAGATTACAAAAATGTGTGTTTTGTGTATTTTCAAAGAGTAATGTGATCAGTACAGAATGCAGTACTTGAACAAAGAGAAGAAAAGCAACAATCTTACACATTAAAGGAGTGTCCTGTTTGGATTGGTAACCCTGAGATTTAAGTGTGTCCATGATCCATTGTAGTGCTTTAGCTGACTGACAAACCTATCAGAAGAGAAACAGTCTCATAAACATCCGCATACACTATATGGCCACAGGTTGGTGAACACCTGACGATCACACCCACATGTGCTTATTGAACCAAAATCATGCACATTAGAAGTACGTTGGTCTCCTCATTGCTGTTATAATGAGCTCCACTCATCTCCTCTAGACTTGCTCATGCAGCAACAACAGCATTCGGCAGTCAGGGATCTCAAGTTCTTCCACTCCAACCTTGGCAAACCATGTCTTCATGGATCTCGTTTTGTGCACAGGGGCATTGTCATGCTGAAACATGATGAGCCTCAGCTCCAGGAAATTGTAATGCTACAGCATACAGTACAAAGACATCCTATAGAGTTGTACGTATGCTTCTAACTCCTGGCACCAGTTTTGTGAAGGCCCATATGTGAGTGTGATGGTCAGGTGTGCACAAACTTTTGGCCATATGGTGTATTTCTGTAGAAATTTGAATATACTCCATACTGGTTTCAAATTAAAGAAGTTATTTAGGTTATTAGATTAGGTCTTAATTTAAAATTTGGTTGCTAGTGGTTGATTAGTGAACTAATCAAAACACTGATGAAGTTTAATGCTACTAGGCAATATGTTAACAAGTCCATATACTCTTTCTATAATACACTAGTTTTAATCAATTAAAGATCAAGTACTGTAATAAAATCGATCTCAGACCTGCTCCTCCAATCGTCCCAGCCTTTTTGCCATAGACACAAAACCCCATTCTTCTCCTTGCTTTATTATTTCAGACACGGTTCCAACTCTGAAAGAGAATATGGCTGTTTATATTAACCTAAATAGCATTACCAAATAAAACTGCTTTCTGAACTCACAGAGCTTATAGAGATTCATCATAAATTTGCTTCTTATGTTATATAATTGTATTAAAAACACGCACGGCCTTTGTCCAGGAGCCTGTAGCATAAGCAATGTTCAGATTTGCACAGTATGCACCATCATGTTTTATTCCCTACTTATCAATTTGTTTTTATAAGGCCCCTGTTAAAATCTTCCTTAGGCCAAAACTTTTCTCCTCTGTTACACATTAAGCTACGAATGTCTGAAATAATTCATTGTTCTCTGGACTTATCATTATCACAGTTACTTATGTATTGAATGGTCTCTGAAATAAATATGAATATGAATGTAGTAATCTTTATTTATTACAAGAAAATATTAGAAATACTTAAAACAAATGTAACTGACTGGTTTTGAAATGTAATGTAACAATTTACACTGTAAGTGCAATTTAATGAATGCAAGTGCCTAAGTACGAGGTTTCATCAAAATAACCACCTGTTGCCTTTATCACAGCAGCACAGATTCTTGACAAGCTTTTTCCAAAAATTGTTAGAAAGCACTGAAAGGCATAACCAAGTGGCAGGAATAGTGTACAGAAACATCTGTGCTACGTATGGGCTAGAAGTTCCCAAGTCCCAATGGTAGACACCACCGAAAGTGGTTGAAAATAACAGAGCTAAGATCCTGTGGAACGTCAAGTTCCAGACAGATGAGCAGCTGCTGGTCAACCAACCAGACGTAGTGGTGGTTTATAAGGAGCAGAAAACCGTAGTAGTGATAGATGTGGCAATCCCAGCTGACAGTAACATCAGGAAGAAGGAGCACGAGAAGATCAAAAAGTACCAAGGTCTGAAGGAACAACTGGAACAGATGTGGAAGGTGAAGTCCAAAGTGGTTCCAATAGTAATAGGAGCATTATGGGCTGTGACTCCCAAACTTGGAGAGTGGCTCCAACAGATTCCAGGCA
Source organism: Notoglanidium macrostoma (assembly GCA_030068235.1). NCBI lineage: Eukaryota > Metazoa > Chordata > Actinopteri > Siluriformes > Auchenoglanididae > Notoglanidium > Notoglanidium macrostoma. The sequence continues at coordinate 20,114,524 of JAQQZR010000035.1, read as the reverse complement.
AAACAACGGAGGTCTCTGTCCAGAAATGTGCAGGTCTAGGAACAGCTAAGATACTGTGCAGAACCATAAAACTCCCAGGCCATATACTCCCATATGTATGTATGTATGTATATGTGTGTGTGTGTGTGTGTGTGTGTGTGTGTGCGTGTGCGTGTGTGTATGTAAGAAAACTGTGGTGAGGAACAGGTTTTACTTTTCTGCAGTGTCTTCTATGCGGGATTCCATACTCTGACTATTGTCCTGCTTTATAGATGCCAGATAATTTTCCTTCATGAATGACTCCCATGACATCAGCTCCTCTTCTTCTGTCTGATTCAGCTCCTGTCCTATATAAAACACAGAATTTAGCTTTACAACTGAAGCCCATTTCAGTTTCAGCGTTTTTGTCCATTTTGTGTCTGTGTATACCGTTATACACAGTAGTACAATAATATCATTGGGGTAACGTACTTTAGATAAAAAAAACAGCTTAGCTGGCTGTAGATTTTCATTTTCCATCATTCTTTCTTTTCCATCAAGCATATAAATATTTAATTTAATAGCTTACTGATGATCTCATGTTTCTGACTGGCACATCGCAGGAGCATTCCTCTGATAAAAAGGTAAATGTGACTAAGGAGGATGAAGGGTGGAGGTAAAGATGGACGGCTGTGGTACTCCTTTATAAGCTCATAACGTTGAAACTTCCAGATTATATCTGTATTGCCTTGAACCTCCTCAAATGTGTAGCTGTGGAACAGAGTAGTGCAATTTTTAACAGAAGCATGCACACTCAGGTATTTCTCCTAAAAACAAACTGAACAATTAAGTTTTTGAGTCAAAATTAAAAGAAAAATCTTATTATCGGATTCCTCTGCACAAAACAGTGAATAATTACGCATTACTCCCCCCATGGTGTTACAAAAAATAAATGCATAGAAAAATAAGAGTGACACAAGTAGAAGAAGAGGGGGGGGTTAGATAAATTAATAACTAAATAACTAAATGAGGGTATCAATCAGCAGGGATCTAATAAGGACTCCACTGAAAGGAGAATCTTCTGCCAAACTTCAGTAGTTTGACTGCATGCTATGGATTTGGGCTGTAGCTCCATTGAAATAATGTCCAGAAAATTTAAAATCCACTGGCACCTGCATGTGTGGAGGATTCCATCAGTTTTGATAAACTGAAAGATGAAGTGAAGAGAAATCATTCAAAAGAAAAACAGAAGCTGGGCATTGAACCTGTTTATAATTCCTGTGATGTAGTCAGTTTTTTTTTTATGTTTCGCACCCTTCCTATGTATGTGTATACTGTATGAAAGTGACTTGCTTGTTATGTGAAAACCATTCTGCTGTAAAATAAAACTTGTGGCTTTTACTGCTCATGGCATTATTAATAAGTCCTTCCATCCATTATCTATATCACTTATCTTTTAAGGATCACGGGGGAGCTGAAGTCAGCTGACTTCAGGTGGGAGGTGGGTAATTTCAATAATATATAGCTTAATATTTCAATCAAATACATTACAATTAAATGCTTTTTTTTTTTTTTTATTTATCTCAGTTTCTCCCATTTTAGACTTCGCCGACTGCTACAGCTGGACATGCTTTTAGGAGAGCACTAATTGCTCTCTTATATGTACATGATCAGAGATGCTCCTGCTTGGCTAGTGTTGCTCTAATCAACTTGCAACCTAGAGACAAATGTCAGTTATACTCTCTCTAACTATCTTGGATGGCCGTGGCATCATCTGGATTTGGGATCTTTCAACTATATGGCAATCGCTTGACCACTGTACCAGTTGGAATCCCAATTACATTGTACATTATAGATATACTCATGGTTATTACACTGTCAACAAATGACAATTAACAATACTTATCTAAAGAACTCACATAGTAAAATATGTGTTGGCCATAATGCTAAAGGTTTATTAATTAAGCTAATAATATATTAATTAATGCACTGTTAATTAAGTGATCTATAATTAAAGTTTTGTTTAATTGTATAAGTCTGTAGGGAAGGCAGTCCTTGGGCCTCCCTGGCCATTTTCCATCACCTCCATTTACTCAGTTGTCTTTCTTCGAGAGCTGTTTCTGCATTTAAAGTGTGAGTATAGATCAATAGCTTAGTTGACTGCCTGACTGGCTTCTTTCCTCTCTTGTACAGTGTGTATATTTCTCCTCCATTAGTTACACTAATACTAATACACTAATAACACTATAGTTAAAAAAATAAATCAGAAGGGCATGGATCATCTTCTTTTTATTTCCATTTGTCTTCCTGTATATGCATTTATCCACATCTAGAGCGATGCCATATCAACATTTCTTAGCAAAGTTTGGGTTGCTAATTTAACCTGAATCCATTCTGATATGAATGGAATACAGCAAAACATCAGTAGACACACGATACATTTGCAAGGCAAGGCCAAACATGCAAGTATATGGCAGATTGTCTATTGTAATGACACAAAGCAAGACATGCTGTATGTGGATAACTATATTTATACTACAGGTGTAGTGTTGGTACTCACTTGAAGATAGCAATGAGGAGGTTAAGGAGCAGGATATTGGCGAATAGAAGATAAACACACAGCATAAGGATGGTCAGCCAGTCAGGAAAGGCAGGGATGTTGTCACTATTCAGCACTGGACACTTGGGCTTTAGAGGATCAGTTCCATTTATACTGCAACTGTTTATGTCAAATTGGGTGTCTGGACCACACAAACACGAAGAGTACTTAGGAAGGTCAGAAATCACAGAAACAAATTGTGCCCCCATTTACTAGGATTTTAATAAAATCCCAATCCCAGAGGGCTTTGCAGTTTTTCTGTAAATTGGCAAACTGTATTTTTTGTGTGTTTTCTAGAGAGAAACAAGAGATTGGTAAGGAAATGACTGTTTATAGTTACTGTAATGTAAGTGCTACCATGAACTGTTTGTGTGGACATCACACAACATGAAATAACTATAAATGATTAAAAATTTCTTTAAATAAGAAAAAAAATGTTTAAATAAACCCAATTGCCAGAGATGGTGACAGAGTTCATTTATTTAAAACAACTGGCAATAGCAAACAAATAAAAAAAACCACTAGGCCAAATAAAAGGAACAGGTAGTGGGCCAGGTAAAAATCCAGGAACATGATAACACACTAGGGTCAACACCACCAGAAACAACAAACATGAATTGAAGGCTTGGTACATCTGGTGAACACACAGAGCTGAACAATACTTCTGACGTGAAGGTAAACTAATGGTGCTTATATGTGTGTGCAAGTGATTGAGTCAAAGTGTGTGCAGTCAGTAAAAAGGTGACTGTGAAAGTGACAATGAATATGTCATGTGGATCTTGTAGTCCAAGGTGTTCCAGTTTGTAGGCAGAGGTGCCTTGGTGGAAGTGTAGATACTGGTGTGGACATGACACCAATATAAGAACAATTCATAATTGTTTCTGTAACAACTCTTTTGGGGTGGAATGTACTTTAAAAAGTTTTACTTACTGTCCACATTTGCAGGCATGGTCCCAAATATGATGAGGTAGGGCTCATAGACAGCACCACGTATAAGCCAGTTAATTCGATCTTCATTGTCTATCAGGATGCCCTGTGTGGCCACTCCATAGGCGACCACCCAGATACTGAGCATAAACATGAAGAAGAACAAATCCATTATCTATAGAGAGAGAAAGAGAGGTGAAGAAAGATTAAATCAATCACCTTACCATGTATGAGTATCCATAAGTTTTATTTTACGTTGGAAGTGCATAAAAGAATCACTATCTTTGTATGAAAAGCAGATGAAGAGCCTTTCATGGAGTTCTCGGTTGGATTAGGCATCTACATCTGGATTTCTGTAATGCTACTTCGTAAAAAGAAAAGCTCGATATAAATAAAATCATTCAGAATGTTACATTATTCTCACCATTCTCCTGACAATGATAATCTTGGGTCCCAAGGTCTTGCTGATGGTAAAGATAGCCATCAGGCGCAAACTGAATACGATGAAGTCAATGCAGAGGATGACTTTCCCCACATAGAACACTGTACTTGAAGCCTGGAGCCTTGAGGAGAGATATAAAGTTTCTCACTTAACGTAAGGCTCTGAGCTGATATGATCCCTTGTACTATGATCAAATGCAACTATCTATCATAACTGGGGAAGGAAAACATCTAGATGATTATGTAATTGTGTGTAAATCTTTAGTGTCTGTGACACTGACCTGCAAACTAGGCCAGTGATGAAGAGCAATATTGACAGCATGTCCAAAATGTTCCATAAGTCTTTAATATACATATTCAGTTTCTTCCACATTGAAAACCCATCAAAATCATAGAAGAGCTATGCAGAAGGAGACATGAGAACAAGTGAGAAATAGTTGCAACCTTAATAAATACTCATACTCATACATTCATCCATCCATTGTATGTAGTTGCATTATTCTGGTCAGAGTCATTGTAGATTCTATCCTGGGATCACTAGGTCAAAGGCAGAAGACGTAAACTGTAGAAAAGATGCCAGTCCATTGGGGTGCATCCAACACATACCAACACTACTTGCTTTGCCACCATAAATACTGATACTCAAATAGGGCAAAGCTCTGTAACCAGTGGCACTACTGACTGATTTAACGGAACAGACAATCTAGCACCAAGTCACCATTTCAAGCCAGTACCAGCCAGGATACTGATATACAAACCCAATCTCTACAAGGACAAGGACAACTCTAAGAGAAGGTTTTTAAAAATGTGCTTTGTTATATATTACCCAAGACCTGGGTGATGTGATGTGGCTTGACGTGAAGCAGAGTCACTGTTCCCACCCTAAAGTCAAATATTTTCCTGTAGCAGCACATCAGCACCAAAATGCTTTATTGCCCTTATACCATTGCAGCATGCCAGCAATTAATTTTTCGTCAGTTAAATGCCACATAGTCTGTTTTTAGCCGCATTTAATGTTGTGGAATGTCTGGGAAACAAGTTACTTCCAGTTCACACTTATGTTATTGCAGCCAAAAGCTACGTATATTGCCAAAAGTATGTGAACACCTGCTCATCACACCCAGATATGATTCTTGAACACTCTATTCCTGATTTAATCTCCCTTTCTGCTATAATAACCTCCACTCTTCTGGGAAGTCTTTCCAGTAGATTTTGGAGCATGGCTTTGGTGATTCATGTTCATTCAGCCTTAAGAGCATTAGTGAGGACTCCTGGGGTGCACTCGGGGTTGCAGTTCATCCCAAAGGTGTTCGATATGATAAAAAATCTTGGCAAACCATTTCTTCACTGTGTGCAGATCAAGTGAAGGGAAATGATAATGCAACAGCATACAAAGACATTCTAGACAATTATATGCTCCCAAAATTGTGACAACAGGGGAAGATCCGCATACGGTGTGGTGAGCAGGTGTCCACATACTTTTGTCTTATAGTGTATAGACTGTCCTTCCCTTAATTTCTCTTGAATAAAAAAAACAACAACAAAAAACAAACAAACAAAAAAAGGTCCACCGTATGTCATATTACTGAGAAAACACAAAATGCAACATCCTACATCCTTAGACAAGTCTTTGCAAAATAGCTGTTACTATTGATAAGACGTTAGAAGCATCTTATTATAAGGGGTTCCTGATTAAAATGTTAAACAAGATACAATAGAAATAATGCTGACACTGATCACTGGTCGCTCGATTAAAGCAGCAGTGTAACTCTTCTCTAGGTGCTATTTGGGGGAATGGCAAATCTACCCTTATAATACTAAGGTTAGACATTCTGCAAAACAACTGGGGTTTACGGAAATAATATAATATTATTAATGATGGATAAACAAGTATATCTTACCTGTCTGACCTCCTCAAACATGAGTGAGGTGAGCCAGACATACAGGAGCAATTCCTTCCAAGATGGCGTAGGCTGGAAGTCCGCCATCAACACCAGGGCAAAGAGAAACAGGAAGCCAAAGTAAGACAGGATGTTCCAATAGAACTTCACCTGAGGACAGGTGTACAGACCCACTAATCTCATCCAGCGGTTTAGTGGACGCACAGAGCTCCTGTCAGGAGAAAAAATAACACTGTGACATATTCAGTCTTTTTTCAACTAACACAAATATGCATTTTTAGTTAAATAATATAAATGGGCATTATGTTCATGATTTATGAGTACTTGTATAAAAAAAAGAGTATAAAAACATATATGTCCTTCTTAAATGCACAACATGTCCAAGTTAACAGATGTTAAATTGATCAAACACTAAGACATAATCTAAGGCATTAAGACATCATGTTACTGAAAGTCAGGTTTCTTCCTGTCAGTAACAGACATCCCAGTCACCGAATCCATAACCAGCTTCTCCTGTTCTGTCCTCTCTGCTTCCCTGCGGATGATCTCATCACGCCTAAAAGGGACACACAGACACACATTTATCATCATCATTATATTTATATAATTATAAAAGCCTGATGCCTGATAATATCTAACTGACTCTCCTTCATTGCCTTCACTGTGCAAGTTTCTTATAAATGTGAGCGTCACCACCATTCTAACAGAAACACTGCTACCTTGTGGCAGATCTTTGCACTGACAGGTCATAATTGTATAAATAATGACACTAGGAGTTTTTCTATTGAACTTACAATTTTATAGGTAAAATATGCAGTTTTACATGTTATTGCAAATGTTTTGGTTTCATGCCTTTCTGTTTTAAAAGGCAACCACTGTACAATGTAATTATATACTGTATGGCCAAAAGTACTGTATGTGGACGTCTGACCATCACATCTATATGCGGTTCTTCCTCAAAACATTGTATAGGATGTCTCTGTATGCTGTGACATACAGTGACATACAGAACTAAGCAGCTCAAATCTGGTCCAGCATGACAAAACTACCTGTAAACAAAGCGAGCTCCATGGTTTGTCAAGGTTGGAGTGGAAGAACTCGAGTGTCCTGAATAGAGCCCTGACCTCAATCCCAATGAATACATTTGGGATGAACTAGAACACCGACTGCATCCCAGACCTCCTCACTCAGCATCAGTGCCTGACCTCAGTAACGCTCTTGTGGCTTAATGATCACAAAGTCAAACAGCCATGCTCCAAAATCTAGTGGAAAGCCTTCCCAGAAGAGTGGAGGTTATTATAACAACGGCGGGGGAATAAATTTGGAATAGGATGTTCAACAAACACATATGGGTATGTTGGTCAGGTACATAGAAACTTTGGGCCATATAGTGGACCATGCATATAATATGCACAAATAAATGCGCATACCCTTTGGAAAAAATGAAAAAGACAACAAATGTATTGAAATCTAACAGATATTTTCGAGTTATATATCGATTATTACGATTAACAAGCAAAATCATTTGGTGTATGTTTGTCTATTGTGTGAGAAAGGTAAAAAAAAAAAAAGATGTCAGGGCAAATAAGTTCTTATGAAAGACGTTTTCTCTGTTTATTCTTTACCAAAATGTTTCAGAATATTTTTGAATATACTTAGAATAGTTGTCTTGTTACATGACACACCCACATTTCATTTGAACAGTTCTTTTTATTTGTAGGTAAATTGTAAAATGTATTTTTTTATTTCTTCTTTTATTGAAGACCATGGGAATACAAACTTTTGTGTTCATTTATTCGTCCCTAATGATATCATTTGTCTATGATAAAAAGGCTAGGATGCATTGGTATCCTGGTTACTGTTTAGAGAATGTGCTGTAATTGTGAATGTGCTGTGGTGTTACCTATAGACCAGAAATCCAGTGTAGATAAGAGGAAAGAAAAACATGGAGAGGAGCAGCTTCCAGTATGGGTTTTCCACTGCTAACTCACCACACCAGATCTGAGTTAGCAAAGCCTGAGAAAACAGGATTCCCTCAACCACATTATATCTAATATATCATTTTCCAAATGCAATACTTTAGCTCATGTTGAGAGTTTTAAGCCACACTCTTTACCTGGACCCCTGAGTGAGCTATGAAGTTCTTGTCATGGGCCTCGAGAGCGAGACAGAGACTGGTTGTTCTACCCCATGATGGAGAGACATGGGTCAGCAGTTTCTGTGCTCGCTGCTCATCATAGCGATGGCACTCATTGAACACACCTGTGATAGAAAACAGGAATATATTTCAGTGAAGATAAGGTAGAGATGCTTATGTTTGAGGTTGCTGTTTTATTGTAATAATGATTTAAGGCTATAAAAGTGACTGTATACATGAGCGAACAACTTGGCCTTCATTGTGAAGAAAAATAATAGTGGTGCTAATATTAAGTATTTTGTAACTTAGATAACTTAAATTGGAAGTTTGGCTTGAATTCCAAGGCAATTGGGAAGATTATAAATTGTACTGCAGCCAGCCACTAGAGGGCCTTAGAGACATTTTTGCTTAACTTTTAAACCCTTGTTATGACCACCAGTATATACTGTACAGTCCTTGGGTCATAATCAGGTATAACTAATCTTTTCTCCAACCTCAAGTGCAGGTAGTTAGGTGAGCAAGCATTTATGGTTTTTTAGATTTGTTCAGATTTGATCACTCCAACCAGTTTGATTGTATGGATATGCCGAATGATAATGTTTACCTGGTTGCCTGTGCTGGGAAAAGACTAAGCTGTAGCAATTAGCATTAGCAAGACAAGAAATCAAACTTATGCATCTCTCCAAATAATCAAAATCATGTCCTGCAAAATTACTGTTTTGCATTGGCCATCTCAGTCTGCAAATTTGACCTTTACTGAAGAACATGCACAAACCTATGAATCCTTAGAGATTTCTATTAGCTGAAAGAATGAGTGTGTGTTTGACTCCTTGTTAAATAATTCAGAAAAAGTCTAATTCCTATTATTCTATCCAGAGGATGCTTAACCAAATATTAATTGCTTGCAGAAAAAAAACAGTACTTAATAATGAAGTAAAAGGTTTCTGTGACATCATATGTTTAATTAAAAAATAATAGTATATAGCATAGCATGTGTTGGTATCTATTTATGTTTCCTAATTTGCCTGTAATATATAGGTGCCTGTAATTATGAAATTGGTTGTTGTATGAAAAGATGCTGAAGTGGTTCATTACCAATGGCTTGTTTCTCATAGTGATCAGCGAGCTCTCTCATCGATCCAGCCACTTCCCCATTATCATCTCCTTCCTGAGAAAGCTTCTTAAGTATTTTACTGGCAGCCAGAGCAGCAGCAATACAATCACTGCACTGCAGACACACACACACACACACACATACACACACACACACACACACACACTTTAGTTATGTGTATAACACTATTTAAAGCAAGTGGTGTCTTTATGGGTCCTTGCTAGGCAGAAGTAAAGACCTTGTCAACAAGGTCCCTGCTATATCATATCTCCAGTGCTTGGAGTGCTGACTTCAGGGTTTTTGTAGCCTCACTGATGGTATTAATGAACGGAGCTCTTCATGAAAACCCATGCACCCAGAATGTGAGTTGTATCTTAACATGCTGGCTCAATGGCTCCTAGCCTAAATAACACCCATAATTTAAAATGCAGTGGGTCGATGCTGTGAATTTCAACCCTAGGGATTCTGTATCTACGTTTTCGCCATCATGTCTATTTTGTTAGGTTGCTCTTTCATGATCTTGTAAATGTGCAAGATAGCATTTCATGAAATTGTTACACTGTGAGATAGCCTAGTCACTTGTCAATACATGACAAAACAAGTTAGGTGTTTGATCAGTTCTGTTGGGTGGAAGATTAGTTTTGATGTGTGTTAAGGTAGTCTTAATTCTAGTCTACAGCACATTAGTTGCTGCTGTCAGGCTTGCCTCAATAGGGCTTTTCTATTTCTGTTCCTGCTGCAACAAAGAAGCAAAGGAGCTTCCATTTTTTTCTTTTAACATGGCAGAGGGTACTACTGTCCACTTTGCACCCTCTATCACAACAGTATAGGAAGATAATCAGGAGTCTGCAGACATGGCCTGTTACTTATATCTGAAACCAGGATTGGATCTGGGCTTGTTTTTGGGGCTTATAATTAAAGATTTATTTTTACATAGACGAATTCGATTGAACTGTGGAGCAAGTGCTCAGTTTCATACATATTTCTATGCAGAAACACCTGAATATAAGATGAGGGTCTCGTATAATGTTTAGCCATGCAGGTTCACAGTGTAAGCACTCGCACCACAAAAGTGAGATAATTACAGTAACCTTGCTACAGTCCTATGATAATCTATCCATATTATGCATTTTTATGGATTATATAAATCTAAAATAAAAATATAATGTGCACCATTCCTGGAATATTGTCCATCTGATAAAGTACAATACCCATGCACTATTGGCTCTGACCTGTAACACCATCCCTTGGACTGCTGCATTCCAGTAATGTAGCTGTGTGCTGCTTACAGATACAGATAGTCTGACTAGGGCACATTCCTATTCATCTGTGACAATAAGTCTAGCCCAAGGAGGAAGTCACCAGGGCTGTGGTAACAGTGGAAACCCAAGTCTCACTGGCAATTTCGTGGTCACAGGTAGACGTCTGGTGAACCCTGGTGATGTAGTGCGGCTGTGTGTCAATATGTTGTTTGAGCAGATGAGGGTCTCAGAACATGTTGCATGAACCTGTCAGACTGCTCTTAATCCTATTGAGTAGATGCATTCCCATCTCATGCTCTTGCATCACACTGGTCCTTATTGAGTGAGAATGGTGAACATCTTTTTCAGTGGAGAAACTACACCTTTTATGAGACATGAATCACTGAAATGAAAATGCATCATTCTTGGTTGCACCTGGGGTACAGCAGCTGGTGATTCATCTCTGAAATTCCTCTAGTTCCAGCTGGCTCAAGAGCACCAGTGCTGCTTGCACCATCAACCTCACCAGCATTCTCAGTAGAGATTGGAATTTGACATAGCAGCCTGCTCTCATTTTGTTGGTGCATGTTATGATGTCTGTCATGTGGTGAGGTCTGAGTAGCTATCATTCTCACTGAATCCAGCTCTACATTGATGAACTGAGTGATTCCCATCTTTGGTACAAAGCTTTTCTGAGAGTTTACGGTGACAAAGTGCTTTGAGATGTGTGAGCTGAGATTGTATGTGTCCTGAACAGCCTGCTCTGTGGTGGAGGCACCGAGGAGAGAGCCAGCTGTGTGGAAGGATCCTGCCACCTCTGGCCATCAGAGATGACAGGGAAGATTACATGCAATGAATACATGAAAATACATGAAATGGCACCTATGTTCTGGAGAGTTAGAATCAAGAAAGTGTGCTTCATGCAGGTCTACCAAAGTAAACCAGCCTTGTGATGAATAACAGCAGACAACTTTAACAAGAGAAAAGCAGGACTCTCAGAAACATCAGTCCTCTCAGATCTAGAATGGTAGGAAGCCTGCATCTTTTGTCTGCGCAAGACTATATTATTACTAGAACCTCTGGTTTAGCCTAGTGTTTTGATTGCTTGATCTCTGTCCAAAAGGGAACACAAATCTTGAATGTCATTCTCATTCAATTCTTGGAACACAATTCTTGGATGAACTTTTTCAGGGTCTGGAATTGATGAGGCTTGTAACCTCAAGAAGGTTGGCGCTAATTTCGGGCATTTAAAGGTGGATCAGGGGTTTTTCAACCTTGGTTGTATTCAATAGGGCCTTGGCCTGTGGGCCTCTGGAGAGTGTTCGTTCGGTCCTATTCAATCCTATGTGATAATTAGGCCAGTCTATGTTTTTCTGTTGGCTGTGTAATTCTGTATTTCTGTGAACTGTAATTTAACTAAAAAATTATGGACTGCCCATTACACTGAACATCTATTACTAGGCTAATTTGGTTTTAAGTGAACTACTGAGTTATTCCCTGGAAAGAATAACTGAAGAACCCCATATTGGTATTTTTCTAAGAAAATACTGATATAAGAACCTGTTCCCAGATGATTTGTGCCAGTTCTTTTTGATTCTGCAGCACACTCCAAAGGAACAGATCTCTGCCTGCACACACTGCGTCTGTGTCACTCTCCTCCCCTGAGCCAGTCAGCTCTCGAACGTGGCTTTTGGGTGTGGTCTGTAAAGCCAAAGGAAAAGGTGATTTGTTTGAGTAGAGTTTACTCAGATTTAATTTATTTGAACATGTTGATTTACTGCATGCATTTACTTCACTCTCATCTGAGACAGGGAGACATTTTTGCGTTATATAAAATGATAACGTCTAAGCTTATTAATAAGTTATCTATCTTAAAGCATTATGTGGTAAGTAGAATAGAGTCTTACTTAGCGTTTATAATTACTTATTCAGTAACTGTAGTGAAAAAAGTATAAAGTCTAAAATGTGATGTATAGTGAGAGATGTAGTAATCTCTACCACCTCATTCGGATCCACTATAGAACCATTGTCATCACTGGATATCTCTATTTTGTGAGGAGATGGCACTTCGTGGTAGAGCAGTTGAGTGAAGCTGCCAAGAAGGTGCCGCACTTCAGCAGCCACATGGATCAGGGAAATCCTCTTTCTTCCCTGCGCTCGCTTGGCCAGTTTACGCAAAAACAGACAGCTGGGAAGATGCTTATAAAGGTCACACAGTGTATCTTCATGTTTGAGGAACTGAATGATGCACAGCCCATTCTCTAGCAGCAGACGTATAAACTCAGCCTTATGGCCCACAAGGGCAGAGAACATGGCCTGGTGCAGGTCACAGGACTGAGGGAAAGTAGCACAATGATTAGTTACCTTAAGTTTTATTTATGTGTTTAATGATTTTTTTATCTGAAGCAAAGAGGCAGAATCCAATCCAAGCAGAACTGTACTTGTACTTAATCTTAGAATCCTTACCATATGAGTGATAAAGAATTTGCAAATATGAGATCATATTGAAAAAAGACTTCTAATTTCGGTTAAATCATTTACTACTCTCAGCACTGCCTGTAATAATATCGGAGCTACTGTTATACTACATCATCAAGACATTTCTGACCAATCAGAGTGGAGAATTCAATAATGCTGGGGTATAAATATTCAACAGACCTTCCATTTACTTTCTTCAGTGAAGATTTCACTCTCTGCGATGTCCACCCGGTTCCAGGCCACAGCCAGCTGCAGCTGTCTCTCTCTGTTCACACTGTCACTACATCGGGGGGCTGTGGAGATAAAACTACTTTCCCTCTTCAATTGTTCATCAATTACCAACACAAATAAAAAACCTTCTACTAAGTAACGAATTCATGGATGTCACACAGCATCACTCTTAATATGCAATTAATTGTCTTAAAGCATTAACCATTGTCTAGTGTGAAATTGATAAAAGGCATTACGAGAGTCTGGTGAAGTGTAAGTGCCATCCACCAACAAGTCTTAGGAGTTTGTAGTATGAGGTTCAACCTTTTCATGTAATATGAATAAGGCATTCAGCAGACACAGATGATGTTAAATCCAGACTATGTTAAATCCATAGCCACTAATGGGAGTATAAAGCAGTTCCAGACTTTGCTGGGCAAATTTCCATTAGGGTACTATATTCCTTACAGTTATAAATTCCTTTGAGCATTAACCTCTAAGTATTTCCCGCTAATGAAGGGCAAGATGGATATCAGTGTAGATCAAATTTCACCTTTTAAAAAAGCCTGGAGAATGGCAACATCCACATCATTGTTTTTCTCCTCGTCGATGCGGAACACCGTCAATAGCTGCGGCATCTGAACAATGTCTTGGATCTGTGAAAAATATGGTAACAAATTGGGGGGGTCACTTATTAGAAGTTAATTTGTGACTAATGTTTTCATATCCTCCTGAGTTCCAGGGAAAAAAATGTCTTCAAATTATTTTTTCCTTAACTTTCCTGATTGTTTTGAAGGCAATGAGCATGCTGAAAAGACTGGTGGTATTACTTAAAAGTCCTGAATATCCTCTTTAAAGACCAGTCTAAGTTAGTTCAGTAGCCTGCTTGGTGTCAGAGATAAAGAAGTTTAAAATGTCCTAAAAGTGAACTGCTGGAACTCGAGAGGATATAAATCGTGAATACATTTGACCACACTAACTTATTAATGGTTTGTTTAGTTTTCTTATGTTCATACAATGTATTGTAGGTGCTATCTGATTCACCATCACCATAATTACCATAATTACTATATTAATATTATTATAATTAATAAAATGCTACTGGAATCCACTAAAAAGGTCCACTAATAAAAAAAATTAAATTAAGCTAGTATTATGTAAACAGGAAATTTATACTCCCGTATTACAACTAGAAGGGCACTTGGAGAGCACAGGCATCCACCAAGGACAATAGTTGACTCTTCTATGATATGTAAATCTGCAGCTGCAACCACCTATATATCTCTGGAGATATTTTCAATAGAGTCATTGTATTCCTACACTTGCTGTGTTTTGTGACTACTGGATTTTCAGATGTATCGCATAGGTAATAATTGATAACAGTTAACACTAAGGTTCATGTACACTTATGTAACAGTACTCAACATGAGAAATAATTAAATTTCCTCATGCCCCTACAGCCAGAATTGAGCTTAATTGTATAATAATAATAATAATAATAATAATAAATATAAATAAATATATGTGTTGCACAGCATTGTCAATACCTTTGCGGTACGTCACCTCCCCCACCCCCCAAAAAAACAAAAAACAAAAACAACCCTCAAATTAAACACTTTTTTACTCTTTTTGTTCAAACCTTTTTGGTCCACTCAATGATCTTCAGTTCAGAAAAGTTCTCATAATCTTTTGCAAAATACTTCTTCATCAGTCGTTGGATGAGTGCTATTGTGATCTTGGACAAAGGTTGACCAGCCACATTGGCAATGATATCAGCCAAGCGCCCAGAACCTTCCAGAACAACACACGGAGTGCTGTTCATCATGGAGTTGTAGATTGTCTGTGGGAAATGATAGGTGGTTTCAGACCGAAATGGACAATACATTTTCTAAACAACTGTTTTAGAAAGAGAACTTGAATTTGATCTCACATCTAGGGTTCCAGGTCCACCATCTAGTACCACACACACAACCGGAATCTTCAGTTCACTCTCTGGTAAGGATGATTATCAGTCCATTAGGCAAAACTGCTAAAGCACAACTAGGTACAGTACTGTAGAAGACTGTAGCCATAGCCTTTCAGAAATGTACAAAGGCATTTAATAAAGTTATTTTTTTTTAATAAAGCACCTCAATAAGAGACTGGAGTTATTCATCACTCACCGAAACAAATCTGTTCGCTCACCTCGGTTTTCTAGAGGCTGGTCTGAGATGAGTTTCTCCAATCGGCCACGAAGTTCAATCTCAGCCCCATATTTGCCAGATGTTCCATCATCCACCAGCAGGAAATGAGAGTGATTAACATCCAGGCAAGATAAGCTGCCCTGACCATGTTCATCCAGATAGTAATGAGCAGGAAAGCGACCCTGGAAAATGCAATGGACAGAAGAACATACAGATAGGGAGATAGACAGATAGAGACATCATTTAGGGTGTCATATGATCAAATCAGGGTTCGATATAGCTCGAGTTACTGTCTGTTTCCTTCAAGTTCCCAAAAACAGGTGCCAGGTGGATTGATTATATTGCTCCCTAGGTGTGAATGAGTGTGTAAATGTGTGTGCACGGTGCCCTGCAATGGAATGGTATCTCATCCAGGGTGTATTTGTGCCTCACAGCCAATGTTTCCACGATAGGCTTCCTGAGCAGGATAAAGTGCTTACTGCAGATGAAAAGAAAGTCACATGACCTGACATGAGGAGAACATGCACAGAATCTCCAAACAGACAGTAACTTGAGCTTGGGTTTTAACTGAGGACACCTGTGAGGTGGTCATGCTAAATACTACACCACCATGTTAAGTTGCTCTGAATAAGGGAATCTTGTCAAATGAATCAAAAAGGTAATCACTTCTGAGTGAACCAGAGCCTGGCGGTTGTGGATGACCCCCCATGTGGCCACTCCGATAGCCACAATCTGTCCCCCTACAGCATTACTGTTTAGATTATAGTCCCGTACTGCTTTCCCAACATGTTTCATCACACCTGTGTGTGTTCCCCCAGTCAGGATCCATGCACCTGTAACAGACAAAATTGAAGTGAATTCGTATAACTGCTGCTGTAATCATAAAGAATGTCCTGGGCTCATTCCAGGAGTCATCAAAAGTCAAAATATGCTCATGCTCATACACACTGAGTTTTCCCTTTCCCTCTTTCTTGCTCATTAAGGATCTAAATCCACATTTATATTTCTATAATACTTCTTTGTCATAATGTCTCCTCAATTTTTAGCCGAACCAGCTGGACAATTTGGCAATATTTTTGTATTTCAGCCAAAGGTAATAATAATAATAATAATAATAATAATAATAAGGCCCTCCTGGTCTACTGTTCTATTACTCTAAAGCAATGTTCTTGCAAAGGCTGTGTACCTGTTGTTTGGGCGACTTTAATTAGTCCTCTACGGAACTTGTTCGTCAGGTCAGTCTTCATGTAAAAGTTTTTGGCTCCTCCTGTTACTGATATTAACAAGTTGGGGGGCTGGAGCCTCCAATGCTCAGTCATCAGTTGGTACAGTTTCTCAACAGGCGTATCGGAGGATACACGGACATACTGGTCCCACACGAATGCATGGAATCACACAAAAACAGATATTAAACATATTGAAAAACTAATTCCAATGTTTCCTTGATAAATCAAAGGAGCAGACACACATACTTTCACAGAGAAATCCGATTCCCATTTACCTTGCCTGTTTTCTGTCCAATTCCTCCAAAGCTAATATCTCCATATGCATCAGTAGGAACCTCCCTGATGTGCCTGTGTTTGTCATATTCCTGCCCCATGTAGTCCTCTGGCTTGATGGCTTCATCTTTGTGATGGGCCTTCGGATAGCCACACATACAGATCCCTTCTCTGATTGCAAAAATCCACATACACACATGTTCATAGTCAAATGCTGACCTACTAACAGCCAAAACTTGAATGGAGAAGGATATGAAGGATATGGTTGCAAGGATAGTGACAGAAATATTTAACCAAAGTAGCACACATAGCAATATACTAAGCCACAAAAAATACATATTTCTTTAAGTCTGTCTTGACTCAGCGGAACATGCAAGGTCAGAATAAGGCTGCGTATTTGCTGATGTGTACCTGCCAGCTTCTACATAGAAGTAGCACTCTTTTTTCTTGATGTTATTTTTAATCCAGGGAGAGTAATAGCATCGCTGGAAAGAGGGAGACAGAGGAAGATGTCTTCTTTTAGCCACACACACAGCTAGAGCCTGCACACCGTGTTCCATCGACATACTCACACACACGCAGAAACAATCACATTAGCACACACACTAGGGTTAACAAAAAAACAGACACTGCAGTGGAGTGTGCAGTGGAGCCAGAGCGTGGAGCTTGTGCTCTCGGTCACAACGCTGATGACGTCACTACTCTGAGACTGCTGAGAAAGATGCTGATCAGGATGAGGAAGCTCCATTAGGGTCTCATGTGTCAATAAAATAAAGTTTTCCAAATGGAGAAAGCACTGTTAAACACACACAAGGATATTTAGAAACCATTTTCATTCATCCTAACTTAAAGTGCTTGGTTTTGAAGAAGTAAAGCTCTAAAGGCAAAAATGTTAAGATCATGTAATTTATATCCATACATTATCTATACCACTTAATCCGTGTGGGTCACGGGGAAGCTGGAGCCAATCCCAGCATCTTCAGGCGAGAGGCGGAGAACAGGCAAACTCTGCACAGAAAGGCACCCTGGGTGACGCAGGGATCGAACCCAGGACCACCTTGCTGTGAGGCGACAGAGCTAACCACTGCACCACCGTGCCACCATGAAATTATACGAAATTATATGAAATAAGAATTCAACATCACATATTATTAAGTATTCACAAACAGTTTCCAAACATAATTGGATTGCTTCACCTTGTTTATTTGTGACATCAGGGTGTTAAAGTTTATATTTACTAATTGTAGGTTTTCCACATTCATTGGCTGTATTTTACTGTTCCTTCTGGGCATCTCTGTAAAGATATTTACACAAAATATGGATGTCAACAATGCAAAACATCTTGGCCATGCGTATACATATTACATAAAATTATTATTATCAAAGCCACAAGTAAAACCTGTAAAAGTACAAAAATACAGTATATGTGAAGAATTCCCTCTAAAATAGCAAGGACTGCTTTTCCAAGGATGTTTTTTTTTTTTTTTTTTTTTGCACACAATTCATCATCTAGCAGCTGTGAATTATCTCACCTAGATGCCCCCGAGAATTGAATTCACATGCAGCACTCATATTGAGAGGCATATAATCATATACATCCTGTATATTCAATACAATCAGTAACTTCAGCATCTCCTCTTTTTAGTACATGCACACATGAGCTCATTGTACATGAACAAAGTACTACAAATTATCACAGGATTAAAATTAAAATAGGGTCCTCTTTACAATGTAGGTTTACTCAAATGCCTTTTCAAGGAGTTTTTCTTTGCCACTTGCTTCCTTCTAGGGATCTAGATCTGAAAATCTGCTTTGGGAAAAAGTCTATTCTTCAGTGCATACAAATACAGTCTCAGCCCTAGTGATCTTGACTTCACCCAAGATCCGGACCACAAAACAAAACACTGATTAATAAAAAATAAATGAATAAACTTCTACTTACTGTACATTGTTTCTTGTCCTTTGTCGTGCTGCAGTGTCAGAGGAACACTGTTCATATGAACATCGATCTATCAAAGCACAACACCACAATGACGACAGTGCAATCTACATCAGTGCAGTTCCAAGCATCTCACCTCCCACCACAAGCTTCTGCTCTCAACATTGTATGTACCAACATATAAACTGTCAAATAGGCAAGATGTTTGTTTGCCTCTGAAGCCACTCGTTCCCTGTAGGTGTAAAAATCTTTAAAGCAAAAAAAAAGCAAAAATCCATCTGTTCTGTGCATCTTACCTTATTTATACCTACAAAAAAAGGTCTAAGTGGTTCATCGGTGTTGTCAGTTTGGATCTCCGCCATTGCTTCACATGCTTTCAGATCTGAATTCATTAGAGTTCTGTTAATTTGTTAAAAAAAATAAATAAATAACAAATCGAGGAGCGTGATTAGACCAGCAGCTTTAGTGCTGGTTCCGCGAGAACCTTCAATTGTGTCTAAGGTTATTAGTAGTCGCAGTGATGGTTGCTGAGTGACGCCTGAACTAAAAGTTTTCTATGAATCAGCAAAGTGTCAAGTAGTACTCAACCTCTTCAAATGAGCTTATGTGCTGTTGTGCCAAGAGCAAGAATAGCCCTTGGGTAAGTATAAAGGTTATGCTCTGTGATCTGACTGAGATGAGGTTACATGTTGTAGAGATTTACTGTTAATTGTGACAATTGATTTGTATTGAATTCTCAAAAAGAAAGTGTTGTCTTATATGTTCTTTTGTAAATAGTAATGCATACAGTATATTTGCAAAAGGGTGTGACAGTATGTGAAGCAGTTTATATTCTGCTTCTTCAAAGTTTGTTTATCCATTTTCATTTTTTTTCATTATTTACTACTGCCTCCACTGGGACAATCTTCCAGGATGTTTAATATAAGCCAGATGACTAATGGTTTTAAGTGCCATGTTTACATCATCACAATCTAAAAAGAGAAAAAGAAAATTCCGTTTTTTTTAGCATAGGATAATTTTTTCTCAAATATGAACTATAGTAACTAAATGCAACGGAAATTCTACCATGCATAGAAGACAAATTAGTAGTAGAGGTGGACATCTGCTGTCCTCTGCTGGGCTATTTGAAAATCACACACATAAATATCAGATACACTCATTTTTGTTTTTATAAAAAAATAATAATTTCATAATAAATTAACAAAATAATTTGTATTCGTTTTCTTTTTCTTTTTATTACTCAAAGTCACAATGCCTAAAAAATAAGTAGCATATTAGCAGTGTATTATAGTGTGTATACGTTATTGGTACAGATACATAACCCTGTCTTATTCTCCACTTCTTTAATTAATAATAATTATCCTTCCCACACCGATTTCCCCCTTTTTTAAAATAAAACAAGAAAAAGACTTAGCATACTCAATGCAATGCAGAGATACCTGATCAGAATTGTAATACAGTTCTGAAATATTGAATTTGATATTAATATCTGAACAGCTGGATGCACAGCAGTGCAGTGGGCAGTCTTTGTGTCTCACAGCTCCAGGCAATCTCTGATCCTGAGCTCAGGTTACGGTCTACATGGGGTTTGAGATCTTCCTGTATTTGTGTGAGTTTCCTCCAGGCTCCCTGGTCTCCTCCCAGCTCATAAAGACATGCCACTATGTGGACGGGATAAAACAAATCACCCCCAGGTGTGAATGTGTGTGTGCATGGTACCCTGTGAGGGACTGTTATTCCAACCTCAAGCCCAGTATTCCCAGGATAGGCTCCGGATCTACTGCGACCCTGACAAGAATAAAGTGGCTGAAAGTGAGTGAGATGCCGACAGATAAAACAGACAAACACCAGGTGCAATTTATATATCAGACAAACCATATTTGGAAATTTACACTACAGATGTTTTACGTTTGGAGTAACTAGATCATGCAGAGTTGATCACTAGTAAGCGAATGCGGGATTTACGTTTGCAGCAATTCAACCATGTTCTCAAAGTTGTGTATTTAAAGGTATTTGGTAATAAAATGAGTAATAAATCTGAGACTTAATGTGATGTACCTTTTTTATTCATTATGAAACATTTGGTTTTGGTTAATAGTTAATGATAATAGTTGTTTTCTGAATATAGTAGCCTGTCTCAGGGATCTTGATAAACATACAGTACTTTGCTTTTGTTTTGTAGTTTTGTGCAGCTCTCAAGGTTCAGGTGGGAATTGACTGTATCCAGTTGCTACACAACCGCTGATTTAATCAACTTCTTTGAAGGTTCAGCCAGATATTGCTTTTGAGTCAGTTCTCTCTACTAGCTTTCACTTTTGGACCGTGACTCTTATCTTAGTAACTCCTCTGCTGCTTAAATGTCACCTTTCTTAATTCCAGATGGTATCTTTACATTGCTCAATTGTTTCTTAGTGAACAGATGTAACTTGAGCTTGACCTTTGACTCTGCCTGTTTTAGTCTTTGACCAACTGAAGTCCCAAAACATCTTGTTTATAGCAATTACCTCTGATCCTACCTGAGTACAAGCTTTTATCTCTCTCTCTCTCTCTCTCTCTCTCTCTCTCTCTCTCTCGCTCCAATTTCTGTTATGATTTTTTTTGGTTAATTAAGGTTAATGCCTATAAGTAACTGTGGATGTAAATAATTTGAGACCCTAAATGTTTAAAATTTTTGATGTGTTGATATTTTGAAATGTACTATAAGGGGAAGATTATAAAAATATTTACAGTCACAAATTTTTCCACCATGCAAGAGTCTTCAGAGGATTTTGTAGCGTAACTATTTTTTGTCTTATTATCTTTAATAGAGAGGAAAATAGTGGGACCTGCTGTTTATAACTGTTATAACTTCAGGACCTAACCTGTTTACAGGATGTTCTAATAGGTAAAAAAGTGCCTTAAGTATCTTAATTATAGGAAAAAATTTTAATTGTTGGCAAATTGGCAAAATGTTACTCATCGAGTAACACTTTAAACTTCTTGAGTGCTTAACTCTTAACATAATTAGGCCTCATATGATTGTTATGTTAGTCCGTTCCAGACTTCAATATCCAGAACACGCTATAGCCTACAAACACGGACTTAGAGGGCATGTCAAATTACTGCTTATAAAATGAATTATTCACTTGGGAAAGTAACTTTTGCATTACTTCTAAATGTTTACACTAATTCTCTTACTCGCATACATAGCTATATTGTTTTAATGTTTATTTTAATGTTGTTATTATGTTGCTATGACACAGTGTGGGACAACTTGTCACGCACATGTGTTTGTGTGTGTGTGTGTGTGTGCACGGAGTCCTTAAATAGTGGTGTGGCTATGACTATGAACAGGTGTGTTCATGTGTGAACGTGACAATAATAAAATAACTAAGCCCACTATCTATACTCTCTCCCTCACTGCAGCACTACAAAAGCCTTTTTCAACAATAAATACACACATTTCACTGCAATTAATATTATACAATGAATTTTACACAACTGATAAATAGGCTGGAGCGTACTTCTTGCACGTTACACGGCGACACTTTCATCATCAGCAGAGTCCATGCGGACTGTCCACACAGAAAGTTTTTGCCCGCACGGACTTGTGCATGTTGACTGCGCATGTGTAAAACCGAGTGTGAAGTAATACTCTGATCGTCGTACACGTGTTCCACTTGTGTGCTGAGACACATTCAAAACAGCAGAAAAACATAATCAGAGCAGTCAGAATGGGAAAATCAGGAGATCAGGTGCTTCTTGAGTACTTTTTGTTCAGATACTGGGAACACAGGAGCCTCCTGTGGGCTTAATATGCACAATATTCCCTACACTCTATTGTGTTTCTGACCCCATTCCAGTGCGAGCTGGATTACCAACCACAATTGTTTCCCTGGAATACCAATCCCACTGATTTCCCAGCCGTGGTTGAGTAGTTTAGGAGGACTGAGCAAGTGTGTGAGGTAACATATTACCTTGACCTGCCATGACACTGCTGAGTCGCTCCCTCATTTTATATATCACTCCCAAAACCTTTCACTCCTGGAACCCTAGCCTCTAATGTTCTATTGACCATGCCAACTGCACCCCTCATCACTGAGGGACAACTGGCATACATTGTCAAGACCGTTCTTGACTCACATTGCAAGAGGGGGAGGTTGGAGTACTTCATCGAGTGTGAAGGTTATGGCCCATATGAACAGTGCTGGGTTCTGGCACACGACATCCATGCTCCATTACTATGTCAGGAATTCAATGCCAAACACCCAGAGAAACCAGGTCCTGTCCTAGGGGTCACCCAAGCGGGAGGTTTGCTCTGTCATGTCTGCACTGGAGTGCATTCCTGAAACCAATTCCCAGAATGCACTGCAGCCTACAAGCATGACTGCCAGCACACTGCACGTTCACAATCACCGGACTTCTGATCACAGTCCTGTTGCTCATTACACACACTCTTTTTTAAAAGACTCAAATATGGACTCAGTGCACAATAATGCTCAGTGTGCCATACCTGACTTACTAAGCCTTTATCCTCTGTGTTGATATTCAGATTTTCTTTTATCTTGTTTTGCTTCGTAGTTTTCAAATGTTGATTCTGCCCTTGAACTGTTGTTTTTGCCTGTTTTTTTATTATGACTTTGCCTTACATGTTTGAATCTGTTTGCCAGTTTTAAAAAAATGTCTTATCGCATTTGCATCCACCTGCAGCCTGTTTTCTGACAATGATTATATGTGATCCTTGAAATTAATCATGGAACCGTCTTATTTATTTAGTAGATCAATTTTATTCTTTGTATGACCATAAAATGTTATGTTTTTACATCAAACTTTAACAAAATTATTTCTTTGCAGCCAACAGAATACCGGTGATGGGCTATAACCTTGCTGAAGCAAATGGTTTGATACTTGACTTTGTTGATGACACTTTTGTATTTTTATTTCACTAGGCAAGGAATTTATGCTTCAACAGGGGCTTATGATTCGCTAGGATGAATGAAAGAAAGATGTAAAAGGACATTAAGGTAAAATAAGCCTCTCATAGACATCTGGACAGGAAATTCATTATGCAGCTTCACCTCAGGTCTCCTGACTAAGGAATGATTTATACACAGTGTGGTAAGAGGCAGCCGGATGTATTAATTCACCATGTATCAAATGGCTCCCTGGGAATGCAGAGGGCCCGAGACATGTATGCAGACATTGCCTCTCAGCACCTGTGGGTTTAAGCGACCAAGGGAAGCCTGAGCTGTCCAGAAATAAGAGCTGCACTGGCCAGAGCACTGGCTCTGCTAACACAGAGGGACTTTTGTGCCAGCCCAGTCCCTGGGAGTCTTGATAATAGGCATTGGCCTGGTATCTGAAAGGCATTTCCTTCTGTTCCTGAACCCTCTCAGATTAGAGCTAGTACATGGTCAGAAAAGTGTTAGACAGCTACGGTTATTAAAAAATATTGAATTTGGGTATGGGGTCAAACAATCACTGCACAGAGCTACAAAACCTATTAAAACTCATATTGTTTTCCCTGTTTGCAAATTCATGGGATAATTATGACTAAGACTATTCATGACAATCAAACACAATATATTTGGTTAGTATTACATTATTATTATTTGAATTCTTCTTATTTTCAAATGATCATTTTATTGAAAACTCATATTGTCTCTTGCAGTTATACTATTTCATATTACAATTGGCAGCAAAAAGCAATTTGCTGTTTTTTTTGCTTGTTATTGTTTTTTCGTTGCCTCATTTGTTTTCCAGTCTAGATACTCTAAGAAAAACTGACAAGGGAGTTTTACACAAGAAGTAAGAAATGGTGTGAACAGTGCACAGATAATTTCAATAATACTAATTAATGTGCAATACAGTAGCCTCCAAGGAACATATGAGAGACACTACATGATATGACATTATCTGAACATACTGGCATAGGACAATTCTTTGATTGTCCATTATTAAGAAACACACTGGTTTATCTTCTCTGTATGTCACTGTAGCTGTAAAAACAGAAGATTGCCTGCAGCAGTACCCTTGGCTCACTACATCAATAGAAACCAGATGAGACTTTCTTCAACACGGTTCTCTAGAGACGTCAGAGAATATCTCCGATCTTTGGCTGTAGGTTGGCATTTACAATCAAGACAGATGAGGATATCATATCTATGTGAAAGATAAACATAATGTAAATACTTGTGTAATACATAACAATGAAAATACATTCATGTCAGTTATCAGTCAGTACAGTGAAATTCAATGTGTAATTATATCACTGTTGAGTACACAATTAATGAGTGTGTATACAATTAATGCAAAAAAAAAAAACTCCATAAATAGATAAAAATTTGAATTTTAATCTATATTCAGTAACAAAAAAAGTTAAGTACCCAAAGGAATTGTCCGATTTGGATGTAATTCGGTACACGTGCAGTCTAGTGAAGAGGTATGTAAATGATTCGATTTGTAAGAAGCTGGCACGTCTAGTCACCAGACACAAGGATGCCTCATAAATGCATTAGATAGTATTACCAGCACTTGACGGAGTTTGAAAGAGATCGCATTGCAGGTTTGCATGAGGCCAGGTGGTCGTATGTGGGGCATGTTAGGGCACCCACACATGTGAAGGTTCTGATTACCCAAGACAGACCACACCAAGGGAAGATCATTGTGATGTGCACCAAGTATTTTAGAACCCCATGACATCTGCGCCTGCCATCCGGACACCAGTACTGGACTCCCCGTGTCATCCCGCACTTCTCGACAACTGGTATCAGCTGGACTATGGGTTCACTGTCCCATGCACAGGCTGTCATTAACACCAGCGCAGAGACAGTTGCATTTAGAGTAGTGCTGTAACCGGGAGGCATGGACTGATGATGAGTGGTGTTGTACCATGTTCAGCGATGAATCTCGGTTTTGCATTACCATGGATGACTGTCGTGTGCGTGTATGGCGGTGCCAAGGATAGAGGACCAATCCTGCCAATGTCGTGGAGAGACACATCAGCATTACTCCTGGTTTCATAGTGTGGGGAGCCATAGGGTATGACTTTAGGTCATCACTGGTAGTGATTTGGGGGACCCTGACGTCAGTGACATTATGCGTCCGCATGTCTTACCCCTCCTGAGACAGCACCCTGGTAAAGTCTTTCAACAAGTCAACGCCCATCCACACATGGCACATATGTCTCTGGACTGCCTGTGTCATGTTGAGGTCCTCCTGTGGCCTGACAGGTTCCCACAATCTTGTGTGGGATCAGCTTGGACGTCAACTCAGACCCAGAACCAATCTGCATCATCTTGAGGGCCAGTTACAGCATCTGTGTACCGACTTGCTGCAGGAGAGGATACAATGGCTGTAGGACTCCCTTCTGTAATGTATCCCTGCATGTATCCAGTCCTGGCTGGTTCCACACCCTACTTACATGGGACCAGCATTGTGCCCATACTGCCAACTCTGTTGTCTGTTTGATCTGATATTGTAATCATTGCGATACAGTCACATGACATTTCACCATGTGCAGGTTCATTTCATTTCCACCACTATGTTTGGATGCTTAACTTTTTTGTCACTTAATGTGTATTGAAAACTTGGAGGCAGTATTATATATAAAAAGAAGGTTGGTTTTCTCTCTCTCTCTCTCTCGCTCTCTCTCTCTCTCTCTCTCTCTCTCGACATTTGGTTCATGTTACAGTTAGTCAATTAATCTTGACCTACAATAATAGTAAATAGTCACAACCAGCAACAGGTGGGAATCTACTGACCTAGAATTATGGTAGCGATGTTTGTCATTTCACAACAAATCATTTGTGATTGCAATGGTGAAAAATATAGCAAAAGATATATTGTTTTTTAAGTAAGCAAATCTATTCTCATTCATTTTTATTTCTTATTCTTATTTGATAGCTATCCCAAACTCCAGTAAGGTGGCTGTTTTTTCTTCTGTGTCTAAATCTTTTCTGGCCAAGCATAACCCTGGAATCTGTGCTTGTGACATGCTCAGGACTGAGCTTTCCAAAGATTCAGGCTTAACCTCTAAGCCTTCCTTTGCCTTAGCCTCATTCACACATCTGTCAGTTTCAGATCCTGATCACATCCAGAACCTTCCAGTAAGTTAGTCTCAGGCACTGTGCCTTTTGCCATTGTCATATTTTCTCTGCCCAGTGCTGCTCACTGGTTCCTTCATAAAGACAGTACCTCCACAATTATCACTGGTCTAGCTCGTTTACTCTGTTTAAGAGCCTGTCTAAGACTCTGGTCTTCTGGTGTAAGTGTAGGTCATAGCATTGTGACTAAAAGTGCATTAAGAGTTTTGTCCAGACCAGTTAAAGCAAATGTGGTACTCTCACAATTTATGTAGACAGGTTGGTTGGTTGGTTGGTAGGGTGGCATGGTGGTGCACTGCCACCTCACAGCAAGAAGGTCCTGGGTTCGATCCCCGGGTCACCCAGGGTGCCTTTCTGTGTGGAGTTTGCATGTTCT
>JAQQZR010000035.1:20063087-20076445 GCA_030068235.1 Notoglanidium macrostoma | reverse complement strand
TTGAATTTGATTACTGGATTATTATTATTTCTTTTTATAAAATGTGTGGGTAGTCATGAAAGAATCCTTTGTCATTAATGTGGACGCAGCGTGATGATGAGTTGAAACAGGGTGTATTCATGAAGGGGCAGGATGTTGGAGCGCAACCTCATCTCTCCATTATACAGAAACAACTATACAGCTCTCCAATTGTCTAATTTGTTCTAGCTACTAGTGGTATCTCCTGCAGCTCTGTCTATGCCACCTGATAAGTACAGAGAACGCTTGCAAGTGTCAGGGTTTTTGCAATATTTGCTGTATTTCTCCTCTGAAAGTATGTGTTATAATGCCCTTTTGATCTCATTGCTCAAAAGCAAGGCTTTAGTTTGGCCTACAGCCTTGTTGAACATTTAAAAAATATTTTGATGGTCATATGAGGATTTTTTTTGTTTTTGACATTGGGAACAGGGAACAGAACAGTCTTTTCTTGTTTATACAACCATAAGAACCTAGAAAGCATCAAGACTGCCAAGAGACTCGCACCCAGATATACTACGAGGGCCCCAGTTCACATCCTGAGTATGAAAGTCGTTCATGGAAAAGTTCGGGGTGTCCATTCGACTCACCTCAGGTTACCATTTGCAAGCAAAAGAAGAAAGGGCCAACCAGGAAATTGGCTCATTCCTTCAGACCACCCAGAGGAATGGTCACGCTTCTTACCATGGGCTTCTTACCAGTTTTAGGTATATACAAAACTCACTCACTTACTCACCTAGCCACTTAACTCACTCAATTTGAGCTTCCATTGGAATTCCATGCTCACTAAGTACAATTTCCCAGACAATATCATATTTCACTTAGTTTCCATGTCTCTTTCATGAAACCCCTGGATGAGCAGTCTCCTGTTGGTGCACCACCTCTGGATATATAAGGACTACCCACTTACACCTCAGTTCACAATTTAGCACAAGTAGATTCCAGTAGCTTATAGACAATAGGGTTACATCTGTGAGGAACACTGCTGGGAGTCATAAGATTCAGCCTATGAATGTTACATGTATATTTGGCTGTTGCTTTTATCCAAACGGAAATACAAATGAACAGTTAAGGGTCTTGTTCACAGACCCAACAATGGAATTTGATCTCTCAACTTCCCCTTTATAAGCTCTGAGCCTTAAGCATTTGGCTATCCAGGTTACCCAGAATCCCACTCCATATTCTGTGCTGCTGACCAGTGATAGGTAGATGACTGGAGCATTTTAAACATACTTCTTCAGAACTCATTATCTATTGCTATGGACGTGTTCAATCGCTAGCTGTCCTCGCCCATATTTGTTTATAACTGATAATCTATACACGTCTGTGTTTGTGATACATTATAAGCATACATTGCTTATGTAGGTTGAGCAATTGATATCTAAGATCCAGTACTGTGCAAAAGTCTTAGACACCTCATTTTCTAATACAAATTTGGTTATACAGTAGATATCTATTTTATGAATTCCGCGTTACTGCGTCAGTTCAAAAAACATTTTTCAACATTTTCAAACATTAAAAAATAATTTGTATCTGAAAAATATTTGCATGTGAGTAAAGAAAGCAACATATGTTGTAAGAGACCACTTTTCAGACAAAAACATAATTAAGGCTAGTGGCTTTTGCTTGCAAAAATAGAAGCATGTGCAGATTCTCATTAAAACTTACCAGCTCGTTTCTTTATAAATTTTATCTGGGATTACTGTTTAATAAAAAAAAAAAGCAACGGGTTGTCACATCAAATATTGATTTTGTTTAGTTTTTACTGTTTCCTGCACAATGTAGTATTTTTCTTTTAAGCTGAAAGATATAATTTAATTATTTTTGAAGTCAGTTTTACTTTACAGCATTTCTTTGCATGTGTGTAAGACATTTGCACAGTACTGTATCTGAACACAATCTTACTTACAGCTGAATCAATGATCAATCATGTATCATTGACGATGGGTAAGCTCTTTTGGTGCCACTATCAACTTGCAAGACAAAACTACAACCATGATTTCTGTTGTGATTGTTTAAATCCTTGAATCATTTTAATTGTCCAGATAAGTAAAAGAACGTATATCATATATATGATAAATGCCTCTATCCTTTTGTGCAGTATTTAGAGGCTGAATAGAGCTGCTCCATTCAGCTACGTTGTTAGTTTACCCCATGAATATGGCCATCGAAAGCAGGGCAACTCTCGGGGAATATGAGTAAACTGGAAGAGATATGATACTGGAACAGATTTATTGTTTGGACATTTGATCCAGAATACCTGTAGCTAGTCATTTGGACAGAGAGCAAAGACATGAAGATACACAGAATGTGATCTGGAGCTTAGGACAAATGTCTGCTCATGGCTTTTGGGATTCAAAAGAAGACAAAACAAGGGTCTGTTATGTTGGAATGTTGATCAAAATGTCTTCTGTACCTATTTTGCTAAAGTTCCCGAGTTAGTCTTACTTCCTTCTAGAGTTCAGTCAAGCTCTATTGTAAAAGGAAATTCAAATCCACTGTGTGCTACCATGTCCGTTCTGGAATAAAAAAAAGAAGTTACAGTAGAATAGACATGAGATACTCTTTCATTAACTCATCTGTTAAATCCTATAAGCCCCTGCTGCCTTTCAGAGGAGAAGAAGGAAAGGTTCTTGCCTACAGTTACATATTACAGAGTGAGGTTTAAGCTGCTCAGAGACTGCAGTAAGTGGCATGAATGACAGCACAAAAAACTGTACGCATCAGGTTTCTGACTTCACAGTCACCCAAGTCAGACAGTAGATCTAATTTTCCCAACTCTCCGTTGACGACTTTCGACTTGAGTCACGAAAGATTATAGCCTGGCAACCATCATGATTATCTGATATTTAAAGTGATGTTGAAATTTGAGTTCTGGATTAACATATTTACTTTCTTTCACCAAAACAAAAAGACAAGAATGACTTACCATGCTCAGTTTTGGGACGGTTGTGCAAAGGAATGTCCAAGGCAGCAGTTCCATGAATGGGGTAGGCCTTTCAGTGGTTTGCTTTCACGACATTACAGAGCCACTGATGCAGAACCCCTTTCACAAAGCCTCTGTCAACAGAAGATAATGGGGTACAAAAGACATGACTGCAGTCACTTAATGCTACTTTAATTCAGCAGGCTGGGCTTTGAGGATGAAATCACAGTGTGCATGACAGATTAAGCATGAGGGCCACTGTATTTTTCCCAGAGTTACGGTTGTGTGCATTCTTTATGTAAGAGAACAAGGGCTGGTCAACTTAAACACCTTCGGCTTTAGTCCGTTTCATGGGCATAGGATGGACATAATATGCTCACTTCAGCCGCTTCCGTCCAACTCTGTGCCTTTGTGCTCTGATGAATGTGGCCTTTATACTGCCTTTCTGTTGACACTTTCTTACTGGGGGATTTTTTTGTCTATTTAATAATACTTGGCAAAGGAATCGTCTCTTTTGCACTTGGCAACCAGAAACTCCTATGAAGACTCGTTCTTCTGTCTTTGTCACTTCTCCAAGCTCATCACAGAGATGGACAGAGAGCAGCAGCTTCGTCGTGTGAATCACATGGCTTTGTTTTTGTTTCTGAACATCTGTCGCTAGTGGAATTCCTCAGAGGAAAAGAGGAGTAATAAGTGGTGCAGAAAAGCATGGCTAGACGGCGCTGTCCTTGTTGGACATCAGCGTTTTCATGTTTCTGAGAAGGTTGTCTTTTCTCCGGGGTGGTAATAAATCCCCTCTTTGACATGCTGCGTTTACTCTGAATACACACAGGAAGAAAGCCCCTGACTTTTTTCCTTTCCATTTAACTCTAAATGTTGTAACAAGCTGAGACAGATCAGTTTTTCCAACTTGTTCATACTGTTCGTGAAAGGATTGTGTTGCACACATCTAAGTTTTTGGGCAAAAGGTTTTTTTTTTGGTATTTGTGTTGAAGAAACAGGTTTCAGATGGCTGCGAGAAAAATCTAGTCAGTGCAGTTCAATATGTAATCAATCGTCTGGTGTACACTCTGGGACTTTCTGTATTCTCTTTTTGGACTGTGGACTAAATGTGTCTAGTGTGTATACATACATACACTTACCATCCACTTTATTAGGAACACCTGTACACATGCAGATTCATGCAATTGTGTAATCAGCCAATTCTGTGGCATCAGCACAGTGCATAAAATCATGCAGAAAAAGGTCAAGAACTTCACTTCCTATTCACTTCAAAACATCAGAATGTGGAAAATGTGAGCTCAGTGACTTTCAAGGTGGCATGGCAATTGGTCACCGAATGGCTGGTTTAAGTATCTACAAAACCGCTGATCTCCACGGATTTTCATAGCCACTCTTTACAAATGTGGTAAGCTGAAAAGCATCTCAGAAGGCACAACATGTTGAACCTTGAGGTCAATGGATTCCAACAGCAGTAGACCACATCAGATTCCACTCCATTCAGCCAGTTAGTTCAATTCTGTTAGTTAATACACCAAATACAAATCTGAAATTATTGTTATTATATTTGAAATACTGACTTTTGGAGGTTGCATGTTTATTTACAGAACAGCTCTCTTTCTGAGAGAGCCTAAGTATTTGCAAAGTTTCTGCAATCAGGGTTTCATTT
Source organism: Notoglanidium macrostoma (assembly GCA_030068235.1). Lineage (NCBI taxonomy): Eukaryota > Metazoa > Chordata > Actinopteri > Siluriformes > Auchenoglanididae > Notoglanidium > Notoglanidium macrostoma. The sequence continues at coordinate 20,071,835 of JAQQZR010000035.1, read as the reverse complement.
TACAAGCCTATTGCTCAAGACTATAAGTTTAGTTATTGTTCCAAATTTTGTAGTTATTATTATTTTTTAATAAAGGGGTGACTCATAAAGGCAATTGGCAACCACATACTCCTGTTGTGACGGAGAAATAATAGTCATAAACGTGTTGCAAGGTGAAGCTTATGCTGTGTTTAAACTCTTTTTGGCATTACATAAATCATCGTAGTTACTTTTTAATTACTATTGTGATTATTGACATGACCAGATGTGTACATTTTGTTCCTGAATTTCTGTCTCATTAATTATTATTATAAATTCTGACCCTGGAGCTGTCAAGTGGCAAGGAGGCAGCAATTTATTGGTACTACGGCTTTATCTTGTGTCATTTTGTCAGATATCATGAAGACCATTAATGTTAAATAGTCAGATAAAATGCAAAATACTGAAAGTGTAGCCTGAGGAAGCAAGAAGACAGAAGCCCTCAGAAATGCTCTAAAAACAGATGAAGGTATGCTAAGTTTTCAATTAATATAATATTTTTCAAAACTTTTAGTCATTGGATTTTACTATACATTTTTAACTGATTATTTTTGGATAATTCTGACAAGACATTTGGTCATTTTCGCACTTATCTGGCCATTGATTATTTATGAATTGACACAGATGGCTCTAGGTTTATGTAGAGTTGTTTCAACTGCATGTATTTCTAATGGGGTTATCCTGATAGCTTTTAAGCCCTTGAACAAACACAGAGTATCAAAACCTTGATAAAATACAGAGAAGAAGTTCCTGAGGAAGACATCACCCAAGATACAATAAGGATAACCATCTCTGTACTTCTCACGAGATGCCTTGATTCCACTTTGGCAATGAGACCTGCTGGAAGGTTGTTGTATGTTCAGAAAAATGGCATTTTTCATAGAGGTGATATTGCTGAAGCCACACCAGGATGGACGTTACAGTATCCGCTATAGCTGAACAACCCTTCTCACACCAGCCCATGGACATGTAGTTCACCTCAGATCTGTCAGTGGATAAACACATTTCCATTACAGTTCCAAACTGTATAATCTCAACAAATTAAAAAACGTCCCCAAAGTGAACACATTATGTATATTCTTTCTATATGTGTACATAGCCAAATATTGAGGTGACGTTGTTGGATGAGGCCATGAATTAATATTTTGAGACCAGATTCTCATGGCCTTGAGTCAAGTTTCAACTGGAACTAGTTAAACAATTATATTTTCAAATTGGTGAGACCGAGTAATCAACTGAATTAGACCACTGTAGCTGAAGGAACCTAATCATAGAAATGGTTGATTATATTACACTTTACTTCAATCTTGAAAGGATACATAAATTTAACTTTGGGTGAATAGGGCAGGGAGCCCGTGCAAAATCCTTGGGTATTCGTTAATATGGGCAATCCAAAAATCAGATATAATCTAGTATCATTTATCAGCTGAGATTTCTGACCATATATCGAGCCAGATATAAGAAGCCAAACTAATTCTAAATCAAACGCAGAACAGTTTATTGTGTCACTAACAGACCAATGACAGGACAGTGGTGGAGACAGGACAAAACCTAAACAAAAGTACAAGGCAATATACACCGATCATTCATAACATTAAACCCACTGACCGATGACGTGAATAACACTGCTTATCTCGTTACAGTGGAACCTGTCAAGGGGTATGATATATTAATCAAGTTCTCAAAGTTGATGCATTGGAAGCAGGAACAACGGGCAAGCGTAAGGATCTGAGTGACTTTGACCAGGGACAAATTGTAATGACTAGATGACTAGGTCAGAGCATCTCCAAAATAGCATGTCTTGTGGAGAGTTCCCAGTATGCAATGGTTAGTTCTTACGAAAAGTGGTCCATGGAAGGACAACCGGTGACCTGCTGTCAGTTTCATGGGCACCCAAGGCTCACTGATGTGCATAGGGAGATAAGGCTAGCCCATGTGGTCCGAGCCCACAGAAGAGCTACTTTAGCACAACTGCAGAAAAAGTTAATGCTGGCGATGATAGAAAGGTGTCAGAACACACAGTGCATCACAGTTTGCTGTGTATGTGGTTCCAAAGGTGCAGACTAGTCAGAGTGCCCATTCTGACCCTTGTCCACCACCGAAAGCTCATACAATGGGCACGTGAGCATCAGAACTGGAGCATGGAGCAATGGAAGAAATGTGCCTGGTTTGATGAATCACGTTTTTATGTGGATGGCCAGGTGCATGTGCATCACTTACCTGCGGAATAGATGACACCAGAATGCACTGTGTGAAGAAGGCAAGCCAGCAGAGGCAGTGTGATGCTCTGGGCAGTGTTTCCTGCTGGGAAACCTTGGGTCCTGGCATTCTTGTGGATGTTTATTTGACACCTACCAGCTACCTAAACATTGCTGCAGACCAAGTATACCTCTTCATGGCAGTGGTATTCACTAATGGAAGTAGTCTCTTTCAGTCAGATAAAGCACCCTGCCACACTGCAAAAATTGTTCAGGAATGGTTTGAGGATCATGATAAAGTCCTAAATCCCCAGATCTCAATCTATCAGATGTTCTGGACAAACAAGTCCAATCCATAGTTCCCGACATCACAATTTACAGGACTTAAAGGATCTGCTGCTATTGTCTTCATTCCAGATACCACATCACACCTTCAGAGGTCTTGTGGAGTCCATTCGTCGATGGGTTAGAGGTGTTTTGGTGGCACAAGGGGGACCTACACAATATTAAACTGGTGGTTTTAATGTTATGCCTGATCAGTGTATGATATAAAAAATCACATGAAAAGCTAAACAAGTGAAATGAGCTGGGAGGGGATAATTAATAAACATCAAGACATACTGGAGTTGCTGGAGTTGTTTGATGGCTCTACCATAAGCCATGTCATCTTAAGGAAAATTTTTATCATGAATAGAGTTTTTTGCTACTCCTGCCAAACAACTGAAGTCTATGTGTGACATTTCAAAACATTAAGCCTGAGGCTTATGTTGAACAATTTGTAGCCCGTGACTTTGGCATCTTGTGGCCAGAACATATTAGTGAAACGCTGAGGAAATAATAACATGTGGCCTTGTGACTACAATGTAATCCATTCGTGCCTACGTCCTATTAAAAATAATCACCTCAGAGGTTCTACAGTGCTGATATTAAATATGTAGGAATGCATTTTTCTTCACCTGCTCAAATAGAAGGCAAAGACAGGCTCCTTAATCAGACTGTCATTGAGCATGGTGTCCACAATAACCTGATGTCCTGGCATGGAGGCCAGACCTTTCATGTAGAGGATTAGTGAAATGATTATTAGGTTCTGTTTTATTCACCAATCTTCTGATTTTTGATTGCTGGATTGTCCGTCTGTGCTAAAAGAATGTTAAAGTTCACTGACTAATTTGACTATACAGTATATTTACTCAGTGAGGAATTAAATATTGAAAAATAAGATTACTGTCATTATATCATAGCCAATGACACCATTAAGACTTCCTGTGCCATAGTGGATAGAGAATTATTTATTGTTTCTCTGGTACATGTGGGACTTCTTTGGGTTGAAGGGATGCTGAGCTGCAAAAAAAAATGGAGAATTTAGCACACTAAAATGAGCTGCAGAAAAGAATAAAGTTTTGTTCATACAAGAACATAGCCAAGACTTGCTTCCTTTTACAGGAAGAGGCCATCTGCAAGAGGACATTGCAAATTCCCAACCACAGACTTTTACTGTAGCTTCTTGGCAAGCATGCAAGAGTGTTTCATTTACTTTCCCTTCTGCTATGGGAAAAACTTATTGATAGCTTTTATGAAAATTGTAGATGGGATGAAACAACCTTTTTTAATCTAGTCACTATAACTTTTTCTTGTCAGGGTATGTAAAACTTAGTTTTTTCCATGCAAGCACAACTGGTACCAGAAGAAAGTATACATCAGGGATGTAGGCAAATATGGGTTACAAATACATTACTCAGTGTGAACAAATAATGTATTTGGTGGATTCAGAAATGAACAGGAGGTGCAATATTCCTTTTTTTTCAAAAGAAAGCATGCCAGACAGCTTCAGGGCATCAGGGAATTTAGTTGAGACTAAAGGTGTGCATCAAGGCTGGGATCCTGTGGGGTGCAACAAAAAAGTAGAGATCGAGCAGGAGCTTTTTATTTTCATGTAACTGTATAACATTTATAGTAATACAGCAACTGTCTGGTCAGGGTAGGGGTGGTTTAAATTAGTTTTTTTATCGTTTGGGAAATATAACCAACTAATTTTAATGGAAATATTTCAGGCAGCTATAAAAAAATGATACCTGACTGAATGGGATTAAAAACAGTCCTGCACACATATCAATAGATGAGTCCAACTATGAACTTGAATGATGGTCACTATATGGCCAAAAGCTTCTGGAAACCTGTCCATGACACCAGTATGTGGTTCTTCCCCAAAGTGTTGCCATGAAGTTGGAAGCACACAATTGTTTAGGATGTCATTGTTTAATGTAGTATTACAATATCCCATAACTGGGGCTAAGAGGTGGAATACATACGTTCCAGCATGACAATGCCCCAGTGCACAAAGCAAGCTCCATTAAAACATGGTTTGCCAAGGTTAATGTGGAAGAACTCGAGTGGCCTTCACAGAGCACTGATCTCAACACCACTGAACACCTTTGGGATAAATTGGAACACCGACTGCACTCCAGAACTCCTTGCCTGACCTCAGTGTCTGACCTCACTAACGCTCATGTGGCTGAATGAACCTCACTAACGATAATGTGCCAGATCAGCTGGCTTGAGTATTTCTGTAACTGCTGATCTTCTTGGATTTTCACACACAACAGCATCTAGAGTTTGCTCAGAATGGTGCAATAAAGGAAAACACATCCTGTGGCAGTTCTGTGAACGGAAAAGATGTGTTGATGCCCCAGGTCAAAGTGGCAAGATGGTTTGAGCTGACAGAAAGGCTACAGTAACTCAGATAACTGCTCTGTACAATTATGGTGAGCAGAAAAGCATCTAAGAATGCACAATATATCGAAACTTGGGGTGGATGGTCTACAACAGCAGAAGACCATGTTGGGTTCCACTACTGTCAGCCAAGAACAAAAAGCAGAAGCTGCAGTGGGTACAGGCTCACCAAATCTGGACAGTTGAAGACTGGTTAAACGTAGCCTGGTCTGATGAATCTCGATTTCTGCTGAGGCACACAGATGGTAGGGTCAGAATTTGGCTCAAACAGCATGAATCCATGGAGCCAACTGGCCTTGTGTCAACAGTCCAGGCTGGTGGAGATGGTATAAGTGTGAGGAGAATGTTTTCTTGGCACACTTTGGTCCTGATAATACCAATAAATTATTGATGGAATTCCACAGCTTATTTGAGTATTGCTACTGACCATGTGCTTCCCTTCATGGCCACAATTTGCCCATCTTCTTACAGCTACTTCCAGCGTGATAATGTACCATGTTACAAAGCAAAAGTCGTCTCAATCTGGTTTCATAAACATGACAATGAGTTGAATGTTCTTTAGAATTCGCCCTGTCATTAGGAGATCGCGAGTTCAAATCCCCATGATGCCATAGCTGCCCATGGTCAGGAGATTAGAGAGCAAAATTGAGCAAAATCTCAGGGAGGGAGGGGTGGCTTACACTCTCTCCCCAGTCATATACTGCAACAATAGCCAATCATGGGTAAATGCTGGCTGATGTGCTCTGAAGGGGACTGTCCTCTGAGTGTGCTACGCTGCCCCCTGGCAACGCATGGGAAAGCAGTTCGAAAAGATGCGGTTGGCCGGCTTCACGTACCTCAGAGTAAGCAAGTGGTAGCCTCACCCTCACTGGTTGGTGGTGTCGTGTGACAGTGGAAAGACCGAACTGACAGGTGGGAATTAGATATGACCAAATTAGAGAGAAAATCGGGGAACAATCAACAAAGGTAAAATGGGAGATTTGCAGCATAAATATGTACCCTAAAAAGCTGCAGGAATTGTGTGATGTAATCATACCAACAAGGATCAGAATCTGAAAGAATGTTTCCAACATTTTGTGGAATCCATGCCACAAAGAATTGAGGTTGTTTTGAGAGCAAATGGAGGCCCTACCCAGTATTAGTGTAGTATTCCTAATAAAGTGTTATGTGAGTGTATGGCAGATGCTTTGTGGGCTTGAGACCAAATTTAGTTCAGTACAATTCAGTGGGAATGCACAAATGTGTTACGCATAACTAAAGCACTTGTTCTGTTGTTATCCAGATCCCAGCATATATAGTCTTAAGTCTGGAGATCTTAATCATACGAAGACTGCCTGTCTTTTGTTAACATGTGGCCTAAATGCCATTTAACTCCAAGACATACTTTACATTTGCCACATAGTAACACAGCATTATTAATTTACTGCCTCCAACTGTACTTTTAATCCTAGTTTATACCAGAGAACAAAGTGATGCATTGTCCTTTAAAGTTATACTGTCAATTGTGGGATCTTAGAGGTTTCTTGCTGCACGGTTCGCCAAAATTCTTCAAATAACTATCATTGTTTTTGCTTCTTTTATGTTACTCACAACAGGCTGTATTCTTGTATTAGACAAAGTTGACACAGAGAGTGCTGGAGCAGGTGTCAAAGTGGACATAGAAGTACTGCACAGGGTCTCTTATACCAATCTTTCCAAAGGAGGCAGTGATATTAATCATGGGCTGATGGAAGACCACATACACACGTCTGAGAGTTTAAATATGTAGGTCAGGTGGAGTGTCACTTAATCCTGTATTAAATGTGCAGCTGCATGTTGTTAAGAAAATCAGCCGGACACCTGGACATCTTTATGAGCACCGATAAATTGATAACAAGAATTAGGTGAATGTTTGTCCCAAATGTTACCATTTTAAGATTGAGAAATGAACACCATTATAATTTTCAGTAATCATTGAACTTGCATTCAGTTGGTTGACCAGGTCTTCTGAGTAAATGTGTTCAGAACTGTACTGTTCATACTTCAGAATGTCCTTATTGAGATCCGGCTTCTCCATTATGGTCTTCCATTTGACCAGAGGAACTCTAGGCATGCGGCATTGCATTGATTATGAAACGTATACTTTAAACTGCTCATGACTATGATAATTAATACCATGTTTTCTCTCATGTGCCTCATTCCTCTTCAACCCTTGAACCAATTCTGGTCCCTAATGTCCTTTTTCTTTTTCTCTTACCTGACGGGTCCTTCAGTGAGAGCCAGACAGAGCAAACTTTTCATACCATTAGACACATCATACCTCCGCACACCTCTGTTCCTCACACTCACAATAGCCACCTAAAACAGAAGTATTTATAACAACTTGAATTGACTTTATACAACCACGATGGCCTTATTCAAACACATCTTATTTGTGTTTGAATTAAAGTAATCTAACAACTCTAAAAATTTTTAGGTGGCAAGCTGATAAGCTATTCCATGTTGCTTGGCCAACAAACTTAATATCGGTAGGATATTATATTAGGCCTTATAAGAGTTATATCACTACCACATTTATTTGGCATTACCATCTTTATGCCAGTGCAGTGTTTAGTTCTTTGACTGTGACCTTCAAATTCCTGAAGCTCCACCAATTAATGTGAGAAGATGTTGAGGGAACAACTGTTTATAGCTGCTATAACATAAGTGATAGCAGACACCAACGTGTTTTGTGGATGTTCCACAGCATTAAATGCAAGAATAAATGGTTAAAAAGTACAAAGTGCCATACATTCATACAGTAAAGACTGTAATCAGCAAATTGCTATGATATAAGATGAATAAAACTTGAGTTGTTCTGCTATTGAAAAATAATCAGGTTCCTGATGATAATAGCCCAACACACCACCCCATCCTTGATTATTTTCCTGTACCAGCATGTCCTAAAGTAAGAAATGAACAATTCTTGAAAATACATTGCTTTCTCATTCCCTGAGGGTAGAGTGGTAGACTTTCTTTGGGAACAAGGAAAGATTTTTCACCATGTATTTTTGTCCTCCTCAAACACACCCAGTACCAGGAATGTGTTTGTGTGAGGTCTGGATATGCCACGGCTGCATGCTACAGGCCAAACAAGACATGAATGACCTCTCAGGATGAAGCAAGCTAAAGGAAGAACTGAAATACTACATTCCGTCTTTTGTCGTTCCAACACGCTTCCCCGGAACGTCAAAACATCCATGTGATGTCCCTCCCCTGTCTCTTTTTCTCTTTTTACAGGAGCCTTTGAGGAATTTCAGCTTGTCCTGGCTCTGCCTACAAAGCTGGATTTTTAGACATCATTGTGTATCTTGTCTTTCTGCCATGGAATGAATTCACAAAGATATGGTTTAATAAGATAACCCTGAGGTATTTACAATATATAGCATACTTTCTTTGTGTCTCCCAATTCATGTACAGACAATTACTGCCTCGGGATTGTCATGATCTAAAATCTCAGGATGATTTAAGATGAGCTGTACTAGGAATGTGAATTAATGTGTTACGATATTAAAGGCAATAACAGAGCTGAGATTAGAACTTTGATGCTCTCTCAGGGGAATGACCCAAGAGTTGTGCGCTAAATTTAGCAGTGTGATGCTAAATGTAGCAAAGGTTTTTGTGAATCAGTAAGTGTGCAGGCTGATGTGTGGAGTGACAGAGACACAGGTGGTGAAAGCAGCTGTATGATTGCAGTAGGCCCAGACTTCTCCACACACACACACACACACACACACACACACACACACACACACACACACACACACACACACACACACACACA
>JAQQZR010000035.1:19944922-20018975 GCA_030068235.1 Notoglanidium macrostoma | reverse complement strand
CTGCCCAGGGTGTACCCCGCCTCTCGCCCCAAGATGCTGGGATTGGCTCCAGCTTCCCCGCAACCCAGACGGATAAATCGGTATAGATAATGGATGGATGGATGGACTTTACTGGAATTCTATCTCTTGTGTCAGTGGGAGTGACATAGAAGGCTGACTTAGCCTCTGAAGTGTTCATTCTGCTTTTTAAAAGAATGAGATGTACTAGAGGGCAGAGAGCACACAGGGCAACTTCATCAGGCTGTTAAGGAAGAAATACCAAGGCTGTAGAAAGAGAAAGAAAGACTCACTAGCAGAGCACACACATACCACACTGTCTCTCTCACCAGCTGCCCAATTTAGGGTTGATGGATGGAGAGCCTAATGAAGTCATTCTCTGTTTACAACCTTTTTCTCTTTGCTAATGGGGTCTGGATGAGCCTTTGATGGTGACCTCACACTTGCACCATTTTTTATACACAGGGCAGAAAAATGGAACCCAGGTTGAAGAATAGATTTGCAGATGTTTAAGGGAAGAGAGAGTAGGAAGACGTTTAGGATACCCAGGTGTCTCTGAGAGCGAGAAGAGAAGGCAAATGAAAAATTAAAGTGACATTAGTGCAAATATGAGTGAGTCTGCTTAGAGAAAAGCCCAGAATGGGGGATGTAGAAAGAAGGAGGCAGGGGGTAGAGATAGTGAATGAAAATAAGAATAAAGAAAAAAGTGAGGAAGAAAGCAAGAGAGAGACAGAGTGAGAATAGAGGAGGGGCTACAAGGGGAATATGGGGAGGGGAGTGATAAATAAAGGGCCGTGCAGTCACCTCCCCCTTGCTCCTGTGGAGCTGAGTTGCATGACCCCAAAAAGCTTTGTGAGTTTCACTGAATACAGAGAGAGAGAGAGAGAGAGAGAGAGAGGGAGAGACGAAGAGAGGGAGGGAGGAAAAGAGGTAGGCTCTTAGATCAGAAAGTGAGACAGAAGAGGATGAAAGAAGAGACGGAGGGAGAGAGAAGCAGCAGCAGTTGATCTGATCTCTCTTAGGCGTGTCATGGATTTGTGGAGCAGTATTGCAGTAGTGAATAGACTGCTCTGGAATTCTGTACCTGGTCCAGTGGAATAATCAGGAATATTGTGCCAGTCCAGTGGAATAGTCTAGAACTGCAGGCCTGGAGCTGTCAGCGTGATCTCATGATGCCTTCTGTGTCTCTAAGTATGCCACCGGCAATGGCTGGACGCTCTCGGACATGGGTCTGTCTTTCCTGCATGTTCTGGGTAAGCCATCGGATGTTGTTACTGAGACAATCTCAAGAGACAGGGCTCAGAGAGTACGTGTGTGGCATGTGGCAAGACGAGCTCATGTTTGCTTAAATGAGGTGATGCTGAAAGTGCTTCAAGCTTGAACGAACATGTGAACATCTGCATGCACTACATGCATTATGCCAAAATAGATCTCTCTAGTTCTAACCTATCTGACACTTTCGGAAGGTCTGTTTTTCTCTGATCAGTTACCTGATCTTGCCTGACCTCTGCTCTTTTAATTTAAGCACTCTTCTTTTGAGATTGGACTACAGAGGAAACTCAAATCCCACCAAAGCCTTGTGTCCAGGCACTGATTGGGTAGACAGGGAAGTGGAGCATCTTTAGATTCCCTGTGGGGGTAAGATTAAGGAGTTAGGCCTGCTTCCTTGAGGAGTGCAGGATCTTACCTGGCAGGTTGAGTTAGACATGAGAGGAACTGTGTGTACAGCTGTAGATATAATCATATAGAAACAAGCAGATGTATTAAACAGGCAAATGAAACAGCTGTGATTGATGTACTTTCAGGGTCTGGAAGGAAATTTCTTCTAGAGCTAAAGACTAAATCTGGCAAGTGATTTACTTGATTGCTTGTTGAAGAAATATGGAATTTTGGATGACAAACGTCATCTGTTCGTAAAAAGTCCATATTGCTTATATATAGAGTGGAGGTTACAGTATTCAATGCATAAAGAAAAATTCGAGATGGCACTTCCTCAAAATGTACTGAATTATAAATGAGCCATATGAGCAAGGTGAGAATGGGAGGACGAGAATGTGCTCTGGTCACTCGAAGGAAGTGAGGAAGAACACACAGGTAAAAGGAGAAGGTGGTAAGGAATTAGATTTGCAGATACGAGAAAGAATAGCCAGGTAAGTGACAAATCAGAGGACAGGCTGTGTCACTGCCATCTGGGTGGTCTGTAAATAAGATCTGAAATATTGGCCTTGAATGGAGACTCCTGAGACAAAGTGTTACCTAAAGATAGGCTTTTTAACCACTGATGCAAACACATATTGAACCTTTGTCAAAAATGTCAAAGACCTTAAGGGAAGGATCAATGTCCATTAACCCATGCTAATTTGATATTGAGAATACATGAAGGCCCAATGTCAATCTATTTCGGCACTTTAGTTTTAGTCCCTAAAATGGGGTTCTTTTCGGGGAGTAATGGGTCTTTTGTTCAGAAAGTGAGAACCACTCAGTCATGCAGATCAATGGGAATTAGCACTTGCTAATAAATAAGGAAGAAGCAGACAATAATACTATATGCATTTTTTTTTTTTTTTTTACAATAATCACGTTTTCATTAATCGCTCACCCTTTGCCCTATGATATTATAGACTAATGTGTTCCAAGCCTCCAAGACTTTGAAGTCTTTATATGATTGACAGGCTTTAAACACTCATTAGTGTACCGATGCTCAGCATTTTAAAGCTAAACCGCATATGGGGGTTATTTTGTCAAATTCATAATTGCAGCATCTTGCCTTAGACTGTCCGTACAGCTGCTTTAATAAACAATTTGTCGTAGTGTTTCTGAGGGTACCTTTGTGTGCACTGACATGTACATGTCAGCAGCTGTATGAGCTCTCTGTGAGTGAGCTGTTACACTAGTTTGTAGTGAAAAATGAAACTCAGAGTGACATTTAGGAGGGAGCCTGGGACAACATGAAAGGCCATGTGATTTATGATGTCTTGCACCCAGAGTGCCACCACTTAATGCTTCACTGACCACCACAGCTCTCCTGCTCCCCAATAACACTTGCGCTGCAATCTGGAACATCTAACGGTCCTAATCACTTCCCTTTTTTACCACTGACTTTCTTTTCCTCATATTTCACTTCCTACTCCCCCTTTTTTCTATCATCATCCCAAACTTCCCCCATTACTCTCAAAATCATTCCCTCACTCCCACTCCCACTTTTCTTAAAATCTTTGTCTCACTATTGTGCCAGCATTTCTTTTCCTAAGGTCTAGTACTGTTTATGTGTCTGGCTCCTTAAAAGTATCTTTGACCTTTCAAATCTATATAACATATGCTTTTGATTTTGGCAGAATGCTCAGTGCATCTCTCTCTCTGTTGCTTGATGTAGTGTCTCCTGATGCAAGCACGTGTCTGGGAATGTGAACATTTGTCTAGAGCGTCTCACTCAGTGTGTGAGACAAGTGAGCAGCACCTCTGTCTCCGGAACAGATAGGAAACTCGTGTTTGTTGGCTGAGGAGCAGAAGCAGTTCACAGCCTATGATGCCTTTAGTCAGTTCCTAATACTCATCAGAAGTTCATTAAAATCTTGGCAGCGATTCTGGGAGCTAAAACAGGATGCTTGGATGCACACCATATGGTTCTTATCATTTGTGAACCTAGGATGATGGTTCTTCAGTGCTTTCTTGTTTTCACGCTGTTGGGGGTGTCTGTTGTTGCCAGTTCAAACATGGAAGCATGAGATATAAATGGACGTGGAAGCACTAAATATTATTTGAATTGAGTCATCCCGTGCAGTTAACACATACCTAAAATTATATGCTGTTGCATAGGATGTTGTATAAAACCATTTTAAAAGTACAATCCCATGCTTGTTCAGACAGCAGCAGGAGAGATCGTGAGCTCTGTATGATTGCCTGTTTGAATGAAATTCCTGAATTGTTCATCCTTTGACTGGTTGGATAGAGAATCTAGAATTCTTTTTCCGGTACAGAGACTGGATTCTGTCCCTTTGACTAATTTAATGGATATTCTATTAGAATTCTTATTTCGCACTGGACATTGTGGATTCTATTACTTTGTGTGGCTGAATGGAAAATCTAGTATTTACATTCCAGATTAGAGACTCCATTCTAGTTCTTTGTCTGGTTGAGTGTAGATTCCAGAACCCAGATAGCTACTGTGATCAGCGGCGTCACTTTAATGGGAACAAACTGGAGAGTCAGAGAGATGTCCATGCCTGAGGTCCAGATTCCAGATATTCTCAGAATTTCACACAGAGATGACCACTCTGATTCAGAAAATGAAAGAGGTGCCGAAACCTGGTTATAATTAAGTTTGGAAACCGCAGGATACCAAGGCCCCAAGTGGGACCTCCTATGTAGTATTTTCTGAGAAGGAGGCCCCCCTGTAAGAGCACTCTTTGTTCTTGTAGTGCACACCACTATGGTCCACTCTGCAACTTTGCACTAAGTCATGTGTGCTTATACATGTGGCTTTTCAGGAAAACAGCATAATGTAATGTTTAGTTTGGTACATGGCCATCATGCTTTCATATTTATCACTGTGTATTTTTTCTTGGGTCTGGTTGATTTGGTTCTGCGTCCCACGTTGTAAGGTGTTTTATCATACTTTCCAGACATTATTTCACTAACAGCATCTTATCGATGCTTTTTCTCCCTACATGGACATGTTGAATTTGGGCTGTAATAAGTAACACAGATCACAGTCTGCTATACTAGTCTACCTTGATACTACAATTATTTTAGCTTTAATCATGGTATTCTGTAAAATGTAGCTATGTGCCTATATATACTGAGACGATCAGTGTCGATAGTAAAATAGTAAAAAAGTTCCTCAGCTAGTGTAATCATCATCCTACTGATGACTGAAGTGATTTCACTCTCTGGCACTACATCACTGATGGATAATGCGATTATGTTCAATTCTGGGAAAAACTTAGGTTAAGACTATTGTCATCAGCATTAGAGTATTAAAAGTTGAAGAGGTCCAGTAAAGATGCCCTGTTCCTACTAACAGACACTCTAACTTCATTTCCTGTCTAAATTAGAAACATCTGCTTAGGTTGAATTTGGTTCTTGTTTATTTACCCTCCTACTTCAGTCACAGACTAGCACCTTTGTGGGAGAGAGGGTTTATTTAGACATGTGCAACCATTTCTACTTCAACTAACAAACTAAATTTGTTCCTTTCATAAGAACTGTGCTTAAATTTTTTTTTTATCTATTTGTGATAATTTGGTAAGTATTAGCATAGCCATCTGTTGTAAATAGGCTAGCAGGGGTAAGCCTTCGCTCACTTGCAAGAATGTATAAAGGCTCAAATTTTTCATCCTTATTTTTTACTTTTAGACAAACTAAGAATGACAGCACCACCGACAAGCATGAGTAATATTCCATAGCATGGTATTAGTGATAATCTGGATCTGATTTCTTCCTAGCCCAGACTGCAGATTCACACAGCTTATCGGTGATAGTAGTCAAGGGTCAAGTGATTACACTTAGTCAATTGCCCCTTAGGATTCATGTGCACGGGGGCTCATTTATTTAAACCTGCTTCACTGACACATCCATAGAAGATCATCAGAAGCGTACAAGAAATACAATAGAGGATATACATGTATGAAGTGGATTACTTTCACGAGGTCTGATTTTCCAATTTGTACCGTATCCCTGATGTACTTCACCAAAAGTGCTGCTTCTGATCTACAAATTCATGCATGTCCCAGAAGAGAGCCCAGGTCTATAGCAAAATAAGCTCTTATGCCGGTTTAATGTTTCTTTATTGAGCCCACATGATGCTGCTGCAATTCAAGTAATTTAGAGTCATGTTGAATGAATGCAAAAAATGTCTGTCTGTCCCACATATCAGACATATATTGTGGTATTTATTCCAATGAGCCGTTTTGTCACCAGGAATAGTGAAAGAGAGCTCTGTATGGCTTTGATAAACATCCTTTCTGATTGAGTCTGAAAAACATGCCAAGATTTAGGGGTCCATCTAGGTAACGTGTATCTCAACTTTCATGAACTGCCTTACAAGGTAATGATTAAAGCGCTGGATAGATTTCTTCTAATCCATTTATGTGCCATGAAATACCACTATTATGGCGTAATAAATTTGTAAGTCTTCTCTTGATCTACCCATGACTCTTTTGTCTTGTGAAATACTGCTACAAAATAGTTTTCAATTTTTTGTTCTTTTGCCACAAGGCTGCTTTTACAAAGTGTGCAATTACATTGCAGAGCAGGTATGTGCATGTCGTTAGAGCGTCCCTAACAGCTGGCAGCCTTCCATTGACTAATGAAAAGCCCTACTATAAGATTAGCATTAGTTCAGCTTTGGTGTAAATTGAGCTGATATAATATTTTATCAGCAAGCCTTTTTTCCCATTTAGAATACCAAGTGAGAATGATAATGCCCAGTTATTGATCTCATACTTCTTTGGAATTTTTCTCTCCAAGGTGAAGAAGCTATATCCGAATGAAAGAAAGATAGTCAGCAATGATATATTTAGTTATGGGTGGAAAAAAGCAAATATGTATTGCTATAGTCAGGATATTTGACTAGAGTTGTAAAGCTGTATCCTAGATCTGGTTTCGGTTTGTGGATGTGTAAGGATCTCAGACACTGGAGGGATAGGTGTGGCAGTCAAATCTCATTCATTCCTACTGCTGATGGTTTAGGAAAGGGGCAGGATTATTTGGTGGGCTTATAAATATTTGAGTAATTTCCTTATATGGATCAAGTACCTCTGAAACAAAATGCACCTGAGATTTGCATGGGATTAGAGGATGAGGCATTATGAGAGAAATAACAAGACTTTGGAATGGAACTTTTTTGTACTAAATGAAAAACACATGAGCCTGGTAGATGGAGAGGTCACATTCCAATCCCTCCTCCCTTGGATAGTGGGCAAATGGAATGATCATGGACCCAGATGCATCTCATCTAACCATGTAGGGTTGAATTATAAAGTGGTTGAGTTGACTGGCTCAACCCAACCACAGAGACCCAGCCTTAGGCTGGCCTCAAAGCCATAATCCTACAACTGTGTAAAATAACTTTTCATAAATACAACTCTGAGCTATAAAATTGAATTAATGAAGCTGCTGGTGCCTGTGATTGTGCCAAACATTACTTATGTCAAATATATCTGTTGTACCTTGGGAATTTCTTAGGTTATATAGGATGCATTCTGTCTGGGAAACAGGCCTAATGTCCTGTTCCAGGGAATTAACCATTATAACAAAACATTCACATGTTATGTATAGGTGTGGTGTTTTATATTTTTCAAACTTGGCCTGCTGTAAAATATTCCCACTTGAAGACATTCCCCTATAAATGTGTCTAAATTAGTGAGTAAGCCGTACTTTAAGGTCAGTCCTTAATCTTGGCAAAAGCAGCCATTCTCAACGTGGGAAATCGACTTTGTGGCAGACACCAGGCTAGCTGCCTCTTAGCTGTTTCTTAGAGGAAGGATTTATGCCTGTCCTTCTGCCCCAATGTGTAAATGACAGAAGTGAGCTCTTTGCTCAGTGAAGGATTTAGTGTGCAGGATGCATTGCTGAACTTGGGTGATGGAAGTTCTGGAATGAAGTAGAGATGGTTACTGTGGTATGCCACTAGTGGTTTGCACACAGGTTGCGCACACAAACACACACACACACACACACTAACACACACGCACAGACACAAGAGCAAGTACAAATAGTCACAGCAGGTTGCGGAACGGCTTCGGAGATTTAATTTTTAAATTCATTCTTCAGGATTCATAACGTACACCAACTTTTTTTTGTCATTGTGATATAGATGCCAGGATATTTGGATTATCAGTGAGCAGACTTTTTGTAGTTCAGCATTATTTAAAGCTTCTACAATGTTTAATCTAACAAAACAGTGCTGCATGTAACTGATGTGACTCTTATGAACTTTACACATAACCTTGTTGAACTTTACCACCTTATGGAACTGATATGTTGTGAATATAATTACTAATCAGTATACAATGATATCTACAGTTCTACAAACTTTACTCTGGGTGCATCTGCAGCTGATTAAAAACATTCCTAAGGATCTGTAGAGCTATAGAAAATTTGTGACTCAGTAGAAGAAATGTGGATGCCACATTGTGGAATCTAAAGATGCCAGCTGATGTATTCTCATTCTCGTACTTATTCTCATTCCAAGTACAATTGCTGAGATGAAGCAGGATTGTAAAGTTTATGGAGATTTGTGGAGAATTGTGTCTGGGATGGTCAAGTACAATTGTGGGGCTTTTGGGGCTGGGGCTTGGGCTGTGGTCATGATGCAAAGTTTGGTGGTTGGGACTTGACTAATGAAGCAGTATTATGGGGATTTGTGAATGGGTGGTGGACATGAATTGTGAGGCTTTGGGTGATGTAGAAAGATTGTGGGGATTTGTGACTGGGGTAATGGAGCGTGATTGTGGGGATAAATGGGGTGGGGTGGAGTAATAGGAATAGGATTGTGTGGCTTTGGGAATGGGTGATAGAGCAAGACTGTGGGGATTTGGGGTTGAGGTAATAGCTTAGATTGGTGGGGATTTTGAGCTAGGGTGGTTGATTGGAATGTGAAATAACACTATGGGGTTTTGGATCTGGAATGATTGAACAAGGACTATAGAGCTTTGGTGTTGAGGTGATAGAATGGTGCTCTATGGCTTTGGTGCTAGGCTGATGGATCAGATTTCTGGGGATTTGGGGCTGGGGTGAGGGAAAGGCCTGTGGGGTTTTGGGGATGGAGTGAGAGGGACGTCCTGTAGGGATTTGGAAATTTTGTAAGAGGGAATGTTTGAGGATTTGGGACTGGAGTGAGTGGGATGGCTTGTGCGTATTTAAGGCTGGAGTGAGAGGGATGGGTTGTTGGATTTTACAGAATGGAGTGAGAGGGAAGGTTTAAGAATTTGGGTCTGGAGTGAGAGGAAACATTTGTGGGGATTTGGGTTGGGGTGATTTGTGGGGTGATGAAAAAACACTATGAAGCTTTGGGACTGGCTGATGCAAGAATGGTCGACAGAACGTCTGAACCAAGTAAACACATTTATCATAATAAATTGTGTGTATCAATTTTCTTGCCTCATTGCCAGTAATCTAAATGTTTAGGCAACACTGAGGTCCTGGACTGTTTGGGCTTTGCCAGCTAGCAGGTAATTAGATTCAGATGGAGAGTGTGCTATTTTTATTAGCTGTCTTCCTCTGCTTTTGTTTGAGATGGTGAATGCATGTTAAATTTCCGACAGGGGTTAAGTGCTATTCTGAGGAGCACAAGGCACTTGCATTGTCTGGTTTTAAGAGTCGGAAGTGCTTGCTAAGAAATT
Source organism: Notoglanidium macrostoma (assembly GCA_030068235.1). Taxonomy (NCBI): domain Eukaryota; kingdom Metazoa; phylum Chordata; class Actinopteri; order Siluriformes; family Auchenoglanididae; genus Notoglanidium; species Notoglanidium macrostoma. The sequence continues at coordinate 20,009,634 of JAQQZR010000035.1, read as the reverse complement.
CTGTACAGGATTGGTTTTCCTGTGTTCCTGCATGAGTATACATTGCTGTGTATCTGAAGTGTATCAGTTTTACAATCTGTCTGTTACATAGGTAAGATTGCTTACACCTGGGTCTTTGAGACTGAATGTATGTCTCAGATATATTAGCGACTTCCTAATGTAGCCTAAAGGAGTGCAGAGTCAGATCCGTATCAGAAAAAAAGTGCTCACCCATGCATATTTTACATTCGGCATTATTATCAATATTTTTAGATGTCTGAAAGATGCTATTTCCCACTTAATTTTCATTGAAATCTTGTTAACTGGTGGAACTTTTTCAACTTTGAATTCTTTTTATGGTGCTGGGAACATTTGAATAATGCCAAGTAGCTTGGGTAGATTTTACAATCAATAGCAGAATTTCATTCATTTCTTTCCCAAATCAATTGATTATCACCCCTGAGTGCTCCCCTTACAGCCTCTCTCCAAATCCCAGGATCTAATTTCAGAAACTCCATGTGGGGGCTTCCTCCCTAACAGAGATGATGGGGGAGAGGGAGAGAGAGAGAGTAGGACAGAACGGTGGGAGAAAAAGCAGGAGAAAGGAGGTCAGACATCCTCGGTGTGTCCGAGTGGATGTAGGGTCGGAGAGGGTTGAAGGAGAGGGATGATGGGGTCAGAGGTCAGGTGCCCCTGCTGGGTAATGTTTTGTGGGTTGAAGAATAGTAGCGTTGTGAAAGAAAACAGAGTGGATGCAGGGGGGTTGTTTTCTGAGAGACTCCAGGCGTTGAGGTGAAGGGAGTGGGAGGTCATTTGCTGAGTGTATGTGTCTTTGAAGCATCTTCACACTGTGCAAGGATTCTGATTGGTTGAAAACTGGAGGCAGGTAATTAAGGTTGTACCCCTCCCCACCCTGTTGCCAGCACCACACCTCCAGTTTCAACAGATGGATCAAAGCGTGACGAGAAGGTCACACTGCCAGACTCTGCCAATATGGAGCACTATATCATCATGCAAATGTAGACAAAAAACCCCTCAAAACACTCTGCTTTTTTCCTTTTTAAAGCACATGTAAAACAATACATCTTTGCTGTAGTTAATTTAAACTAAACAACTTAACAATCCCAAACCAGGCTACATAACAAAACCTACTCATGGATGATTAGTCCTGTTCCTTCTATAAAAACTCTTAAAGATGTGTGTTTCTGAGACACTATAACTTTTACAAGCTGTGAATGACTCTTCTATATCAACCATCCTTTGTTTAGTGTGTGTTTGCCCGTGGGTGGTACATTTACAAGAGCAGATGTCTGTATTTGTGTAAGTGAGGTAAATAAAGAGACATGATCTTCAAGATTTGTGTGTGTGTTTGTTTGGGCGTGTATATTGCGTGCATATCCACACTTTGGGGTTCAAGATTTATGAGGTATTTTGGCAAGTACATTTGTGTGAGGTAATGAAATTTGTGTTTATATCCATTTTAGATTTCTTCCCCTTCTGAGCAAGAACTTATCTGCAGCTTGAACTCACTTCTCCGAAGGCATGAATGAAGAACAGTGATCAAAACGCCGTATTAAATATGGTCATTTTGTTTGTATGGTATTATCAGCATAAATTTTAACACGTATAACATACCGTGCAATAGCATGTATGTTAAATTCTTGAAACTGGTGTTAATTAATTTTCTGTAGCAGCAGCCTGACAAAAATTTCAGTTGTCGCAGATTTTCAAAGCTTTATATTATTGCAGATATGTTATCATTTCATTAGTAACAGCTAATTCACAGTCTTGTGGAGGGTATGGCAGATGCTCCACATACAAAAAATAAAGAAATATATATATTTATCAAATAAACACTTACTAGCATTTATATGGTAAAGCTTTATATTTTTTTGCCATAGGAACGTCTTCAGGACAAGTGGAAGTTTCTTGGGAATATGACAAGCAGTGTTTTTTTGTGATATTAATATGATTAATAAGTAAAGAAATAAGAGAAGCTGGGGAGGGAACTAACTTGTTTTATTATTGTGGCAACAACAATAACACTACAGATGGTTGAAAGGTGCAATGGGCCATTCATTAATTAAATAAAAATATTTTGGCAAATCATCAGCAAATTGCCATAAGCCGAATAAAACAGCTCTCCCTATCGTTTTATTTCTCACATAGTAAGTCTTAAGTTAAATATATTATAATATATGGAAACCATGTTTTAAAAAAAAAAAAAATTCTCTGCTGTTTTGCTGATCCTTTGCTAGCAAATCTAAATAACATAATCAGAAACATTCCTTGACATCCCTCAGTCTGTGCCATCTTTACAGTCTTTGTAGATCCTGGTTGCATCTTGTGAAAATGCAAACAATTTCCGTCCACATCCCTTGATGGCTTCCTTCATCTAGGGGCCTTGAGTAGATACACTCTTACCCCTACTGTGATCATAGTACATATTGTGGATCCTGAAAATATCTTCAAATATTGTGATGATATTTTTGCCACGTCACCTATACAATTAATACTGCCAAGTAATGTGAAGATCACTTTCATCACGTTACTTATATCTTTATTTATTTATTTATTACAACTGGTTGTTTCCTTTCGGAATTGTAGAAGAAACTGTGTGTTAGAACCTGTATACACTAAAGGCCTCACATTGGGGGGGTTTCTAAAAGCCATGTCTGACCTGCATTTTAAATTTGCCCAGAATGTTTTAGGCTTTCTCTGACAGTCTTCATTTGTCATGCCTTTGTTTCTTATGAGGCTTATTAAATAGAGCACAGAGGTCGTTTTCTCAGATTTTTTTCAGCCTATCTTTATGCAGTGTTTCTGATTATGTGTTTGTGATAACCCATGGTCTAGGTTCTTGGGCCTGTCCTCACCCCTGTGTTTGAGGTGTTTCTTCTCATATATGAGCACTCAGTCCCCTCCTCTCCACATAATCTCTCTCACTAAATGTGAGTGCAGTCCTTGGCTCGGTGCCCAGCATGTCTCAATGCAAGGGCTGGGTGGATGGAGTAAGAGTGTTTCTGGAAAGAGCAGCCTTCACTTTGTGTATGTGTGTGTGTGATGGAAGATGCGAGACTGGTGTGTAAGGTTTTCATTAGCTAAATGGGAGGGAAGCAAGGAAGCATGTGCACAGGGGACACATGTTTGCCTCAATGCAATACTAGACACATAAGATGGATATATGTTGGTGTTACCGGATGCGTCTTCTTGTCCTTTCCCACTTCCAGCAGAATGACACTTGCACGTTTAAATCACAACATATATCAGCTTTTTTGAGGTCAGAGCAAATCATCAAATGGTATGCCAATGTGCTCTGGCTTTTTTTCGTCAATCTTAAACACGTACATACTCCTGTCTGTAATCACTGTTTTCATGTGATAACTACATTTGGGATTCAGCAGTAGTTGGGAAGGGATATAATTCAGCATCTGGGTTTGGAAGCGGTTGGAGACACACTCTCTGATTTATAATGGAAGTGAATGTGACAGGCTGGAGGTGATGGCTCTGATCCTGCAGTGTGATGTTACACTCAGCCTGAAATCATATCAAGAGAGCAGGATGGTGGCTGGCTTGATCTTGGCATTTGACAGACAGATGTTCTCCAGACATCCAGACACTACTGTCCAGACTAATAGAGAATGAATAATGTGAAAAAGAGTCTCTGTAAACGTGAGCTCAGGTCTGTATGGGGTTTCACATGTTCTCTCCGTGAATGGGTGGCTTTCCTCTGGGATGTCTGGTTTCTTTCTCCTTCCTAAAAATATGCCAGTCGATAAAGGATAAAGCTATTATTAATATGAATGGGTAAAAGGCCTCTCTAATGGCCTCTAATGGCTGGCTATAGTACAGTTTTGTCCTAACTGTTTTTTGTACTGTTTATTTATATGTTTCTTAAATCTTATTCTCGCAATAAGCCATTTTTGTTAGAGTTGTTGGGGAGTATTTATCAGGGTGTGCTTAATGATGTAACTGACAGCTCAACCCCTATGTGATTGAACCCACTATGGACATGCAGGCACTAATAGATTTACTTTTTAAAATATGGCATGAATTATCCTCAGTGCCTGTTAAAATGGAAGTTTTACTGCAGACTACAATATTATGTACTACTGGTGTTGTCACGCAAGAAATATATGAATATGAGAAATCCTTTAGATTTAAAATGTGTGAATGCAGCTGATGCACTGTATAATGTATAAGATATGTATAATGAATGTTGGTCATCTTGGTATAATATTGGAGATAACTGTGGGTTAGGACTTGGGGGTCTAGGCACTCCTGAAACCTGTAAATTGAATTTGTCTGGAATCAGTCCATAAACCAGACATAGACATAGAAGTTAGAGCATTCTTGCACGGGCAGTGATGTTTTCTTTCAAAAGCTGGGACATTACCAGTACACCTTTACTGATAAAGTTTTCTTCTTCTTCTTCTTCTTCTTGTATGGCTTTTCTCCTATTGTCTTACTCGTTCAACCACCTCAAAATGTGTCAGGGCATCTGGTAATGTATTGGCTACTGTTTACATAAACCCCCTTGATAAAAAAACATAGAATTGTATTTGGTCTCATCCCAATAGACTGCAGTGTCATTCTTACTGGGATTACAGTCGGAGCTTTACATGGCTCTGTGACCAGACACTAGTCCTCTTGTGGACGTCTGGGGACCGTGTGCCTCATTCCTCCCCACCAACTTCAGATTCTTACTGGGGTGAGGGGATGCTTTGTGTGCATGGTGGAACTGAATGGGTCTTAGCACCATTCCCAAGGACTTCGTGTCTCACTGTGGAGCTGTGTATATGGTGTATACATTCTGCTGGACCACAAGGGCTGCTGGGAGCCCTGTTTCAGGGTCTTGGCCTTTGTGGAAGCCGTAGGGTCTCTTGAATGGCTGGCAGTACTCTGAAATGAATCAGGCATGGTGGAAGCACTTCCGCATGAGGTTATACCACAGGGGTTAGCCAAGCTACAAGCTCACCCTTAAGCTGCGTTATTGTACAATGATATCCAAATGTTAAGAATGCCTGCATTGTCTTAGTTACTGGAAACAATTAAAGGAGGATGTCAGCTGCACTGCTTTTGTTTATGTGATGATGTATATTTATGAGGATAAACAAGAAGTTCACTGTCTAATAATGGAGCATGTTATTTTTGTGTGGTTCCTAAAATTATAATGAAAAGCTCTTGTTTGGGATTCATGTGAGCTGTAGTGAGAATTACATTCAGTGCCCTTCATTGAATCCAATAGGAAACGAGCCATACTGAGACGGTTCACTTTGTTCTGTTCAAGTTTCTTTGCCTAATTTCAGAGTTCAGCCTGTCCCGTGAATGAAGGTAAACAAGCGGTCAGTTTCTCAGGAACCCTTGTGTTTTTGTCAGGAGACGCAGGACAAATTGAGATGTCTTGACTTTTCTCCTTTTTTCTCTTCCATCTATCTTCTGTACTTAGCAACCATGCCATGTGTGCAAAATACACATTAAACATAAAGAGCAGAAAATATATACATTAGTCTACATTTGCCACCAGTGTGGCTTTATATCTATCTGTTCATATCTATTTCTCAGTTTCTCAAACTGAAAATATTATCACTAGTGGGCTATGTCGTTTGTATTATTGTGTATCAAAAGTGCAACCGGGGTCATTTTTGAGTGTTTTTTTTTTTAAAAAAGGCTGAAATACAATCACTTACTACATGTGAGGTTAGGTTCCTACTTCAAGTTCTTATAATTAGCACTTATAGTAGGGTCTAAGTGTATATTTTCCCGAATACCCGGAGTACCCCGAATACCCCAAATTCCTGCATGTACAGCTTGATCTCCATCTCTAAAGACGAGTGTTCCCATGCCAACTGTGTAAACTGTCCTGCTAGGTGGCTTTGGGAAGCTTTAAAGCTTTAAAGACCTCTGTGTTTTTCATCAGTGTAGAAAGATGAAATGTGTTCCACACTTGGCCTCTAATAGGGGAATTCAACTTTGGCTCAGCAGTTTACATAATGCATGCCTGCCTTCCTGTATAGGGCATACACAAGTTCCCACTGTTTATTTATGTTTACACTAAGGTAACTGAATCCCATAATGCATCTTTGTTGTAATCAGACAGAGTCTGAAAACTGAACTTGGGCTGGTGTCTGGGGACTGTCTCAGACTGACGGAGGTTATGAATGTGCAGCGGGCTCAGCAGAGACACAATGGAGGACAGATAGCTATAGAAATGCCACCTGACACATCCAGTATTCATTTTTTACCCAACAGCTTTAATTCAGCGCTGTTCTGTGATTCTGTGATTACACACTGAACTGATGGTACTCATCTCTTATTTATGCTCATGCATCATGCTTTTTTTTTTTTTTACACGCAAATATCCTCCATGAATGTTCTCCATTCTCAATAGCAAACGCTCACCCATGCATCGACAGGTGACGGGCAAAGATTCATAGAATGTCCAGTAGTGTAATCAGTAAAATTGATGCTGTATCTCTGGCATTCGGCTCAGCGGAGCTGCATTAATTCCTTTAGGCTGATGATATCAGGCTAATCAGATTAGAGCAGGGTTGGGCTGAGACTGGGGATTTGGTGAAAGGGAGTCACTAATGCCACGGAGCTGTCAAGGTCACATACAATGCTGTATTCAGGTGAGGAGTGGAGATGACTATCTCTGTTTCCCTCTTTATCTCTTTTTCACTCTGATTCTTTGAACAGAGTTGAAACAGATTACTAGTTGCATGAAAATCATATGCCACTTTACATTCTCATGCCAGCACTGTGCAGGACCCTCATTCTAGGAAGACTATAATTTGTTTCTGATATTACATCTGTCTGTAATGACAGTAAACCTACTTGGCTTGACCTGACTAAGATGTACTATGTCCAGAAACTTTAGACTAGATTGTATAGTAAAATACAAAGCCACTATACTGTAGGTATTGGTGCTAGTGCATGATTGATAAAGCATTACTTGGGCATTGTAGTGTATGATTTAAGATGTTGTTTTGTTTTTCCATGATGTTGAATCTTATGGTTTTCATTTTTTAAGGCGCAAACACTGAATAGTGTCCATGTAACCAACCAGTCAAACAACCAATCAATCAGTCGACCGACCAACCAGCCAAGCATCCAAGCAAATAATTACCAAAATTAAAATTAAAATCACCAAGGCGTGCTGTAAAAATGGTGCTTCATGTCAATACTGTACACAGAGCCAAATGTCTGATAATGGGTGTAAACAAAATACCTTTTAATTTAAACCAATTGAAAACCAAGCTAAAAATGATTGCAATTATATTTAATTGCACCAAGCTATAAATAGTTATCTCATAACATTTTTTGTTTCTTGCTCTCCTCAGCTCCAGCTCTACTTGGCTTTGGTCATTAATCGCCCACTTGCATCTGCCTCACCTGGGTTTGTTTTTGGGTTTAGTTCCATGAAAAACTAGGACAAGGAACGTAGGGAACCAGAAGATATGAAACAGATGCACTGTTATCAAAGACACTAATAAACAACATATATTCAGGTTTTATCTTCTTTTTTATGTTAAAACTTTGGAAAGAGTGCATGTTTTTCATAGTAATTAATATTCTCTTTGTTACTTGTCTTAGATAAAAAGCCAACCTCAATTTGTTCTGCTAGTGTTGTAGTTCCACGTGTTTTTTTTTCCTTGCTTTTTCTGCAAATTATATTTGTAGAGTTCTGAGTTCTCTGATATGGACTGCGGCCTGCCTGTTTCTATATGAGTGTAATTACTTGGAGAGTGAAGAAAGTTTGGGTCTGCTAGTAGGTCTTCAGAGTTTAGGGGCTTATGTCATAGACTTAATTTCATGAACGGTACTATTGTACCGTCGTGCCGGGAATGCAGTGTGAGGGTACCTGTGGAATGAAGTCATACTCTTCCATGTGAATGAGACCCTGAGATTTCCTGCTCAACAAAGCCATGTCTCGGTCTGTTAACCTGCAGGTGTACTTACAATGGGCTGTACAGTAATGCTACACACACACACACACACAAACACACAAAGAATTTGGTTCTGTTGAAGTGCTATAGGCCTATATGCGGGCAGACATCTCAGCCCTGCTGATCTGGAGTTTCCGCATGCTGCGATGAGCAGATCATTAGCTGCAGTGAAGTACCAGGTCTCATTGAGACTGTCTGAGAAAACCCCTGGCCTTTTCCATGCTGTGTGCCCAGGCTCTCTGTGTTCCAGGCAAACATGTTGCAACCCTGTCTAGCCCATGCCTGCAGGAATTATGAGAAAATGTAAAAACACAGCTGCTTTATGTGTCTTCTCATATTGGAGATATGACAATGGCAATGAGGAGGTGAATGCTGGTTATGTTTATAATGAAGATTATAATGATCATGGAAATCTGGATGTCTGGCAATGAACTACACACTGCTACAGTGCTAGGGCTTCTTTTTGTCCAAACAGTCATATGGAGATGCCTGCTATTCACCTGATTTTATTTTCTTTCAGAAGTTCTCAGGCTCAAGCTCTCTGTTGTTCTTTGTCTTTTTATTACTGTGTTCTTTTTGTTCTCCGTGCAAGCCAGTGGTGTAGTGTTGGAGCCTGGGCAGACATTTTCTACACAAGGCCGGAACTCAGAATGGAAAACATCTGACCAAATACTCAGGGGAAGTGGTGTCACCATGTCTGAGTCACCATGGACCCTAGTCAGGAGAGTCATGGGATGATTTGAACACAAAGGGGGAAAATATATTTTCTCATTCTCATATGAGAAAACCCACACACAGAAGCCTATGACAGCAGGTCCTTTCATACAGGCTTGGTGTATATGGTATCAGATCCAAATCCACTTCCATGGCTTACATATCACACCTGTGGTTACCCAGGTTCTGTTCAGAGATGATTTGTTTTTGCATGGCCTTTCATTCCTGCTTTTGCCCTGGCTAAAGATGTGACTGCTGATTTAGTTTATTTCCAGTTAGAAGCTGTCCAGCTCTGACTGTTTATGTCAGTTCTGTCACTGAGTTTTGCAACTATGTCACTGTAATTGGTATAAAAGTAGTATCCTGTCAGAGATGGGCAAAATTTCTGCATTTAAAGACAAGACAGGTGTTGAAAAGGTCTGAACCTGTAAAGTGTACTTATAAAGGTTAATAACTTATTCATTGTGGAAAAAAACAAAAACAGAAACAAACAAAACAAAAAAAAACCCTGCAACTGCTACAAGTGCTATTTTTTGCAGCTGGCAGACAATGTCATTGAGTAAAGCTCAATATGTTCAATTAAAGCAATGTCCTAGTCATGATAGCCTTTAATCACCACTACAACTACTTATGATAATCATTAAAAAAAAAAAAAAAATACAGGTGTTCAGAAGGTCTGAACCTGTAAAGTGTTCTTGCCATGTTTTTTTTTTTTTTTTAACACTTTTTAAACCTTCCCAGCTAACAATTTTCTGAACGTTATGATTGTTGGAACTTTTGATTTAAAGAACATTCAATCTTTATTTCTGGGTTAGCATTAACATTTGTATTAGGGATGGATCATTATGATAACATGCTCATTACTCATACATAGAAAGGTACTAAAACAAGCTAGTTGCTTAAAGATTTGCGAATTGGCATATTTGACATCATAAATCACTTTTAACAGCTAGGTAGCTCACATACTGTGACAATGTTTCAGGAGTCTGTGGTGGTGAGTCAGTGAGTACTTAATGACTCTAATTAGTTGACATAATGACATCTAAATTGATAATATAGTATTGGATTAATATGATACCATAGTTATGTGATAGTGCTCCAAGGCACTACTTTTACATTTTCAAGACAAAGCATGCCTGGCATGCTAATTCTGTCAGAGCTGTCATATGGTATTTTGGTGCATGAGATGGAAATGACTGGCTCTGGCTAAGTGGGTTCCAGGAATTTTGCTTCAGCCATGTTGAATGATGAAAGGGAGAGCATTCATGCTTATTATCTCATGTTGGGTACTTTACTTCTGCATTGTCAGCTTGTCTGTATTAAACTGGGAGTAATCATTTTCCAAGGATATTTAAAACAGCTGTTAAACATGGAAATGTAAGACATCTGATATTTTAAACAACCGGAATTCCAGTGTTTATGCACTCCTATTCCATTAGATGCATATATTGCTTATATTTTCACGTATTGTATTTATACTGCATAAGTTGCTTGAAATCTTCTTTTGTGTTTCTCTTTGTAGCCGGAGGATTTTGAGGCTGTTCACTCCCACACGTTCCGGGTGAAGACTTTTAAGAAGAGCAAGCACTGTGGTGTGTGCAAGCAGACACTCAGCAAGGAGGGGCTCATCTGCAGAGGTCAGTCCTGGATGAGGTTGTGGGCAAGGGGTCATCAGACTCTCTGAGCTCCTGATGAGTGGTAATAGAAGAAGGCCAGGAGTTACTGGGTTGGTGCAGAGATTAGAGCAAAGGGGCAATTATGTTGGCTTCCAGCACTGCTGAGAGGCCTCTGCAGATCAGATTTGATCATTAACCTGATTAAATCCCAGGAGGAGAGCGTGGTCCCAAGATTTTATGGAAGGAGATTGTCCACCTGAGTTCAGACTTTGGACAGAAAACAGCAGGGGAATTGTATTCTGTGACACAAGGTTCCTATTAGCATGAAAAAAAAAAATCCCTTTTTTTCTCACTCCTATGTTTAATTCCAAGGGCCGCTCGGCTTAACCCTGGCCTGCTGAAAAGAAAAGAATTGCTTATAGTACTGTATGTGTTATAAAGACCACAAGTGCTGTTTGGTACATACTATACATATTCTAATGCAAATTCCATTGCTTACGTATTCCACTCTGTAAATTATAGCCAATCATATGGATGGACAGTCATAAGCTTGTGGTTTGGGGTTATTTGGCTTTGAGCTCTGAAATGTGAAAATTGGACGTTATTGCAATATGGTGCTTTTATTACGTTTCGTCTGTGCCACCAGAGTCTCCAGTGGAAACACATTTAGTGATCACGGAGGCATAAATAAAAATAAAGGCTTGTATGTGACAAATATATTTAGTGAGAGTATATATCATTAACAACAAGGCAGGGCGTCAATGGTTGTGCCAATATTAGAAGAGAAATAAAGGACTTTTTTTTCTACCATTCTGGGAACATGTATAAAAATGTATAATTTATTTTCTATTTAAAAAAATATTACGACTAAATTGTAGTACAATATGACTATATTTTACTATGTAGTTTTCTGGGAGTAGGGAAAACATATGTGCAAGGCAAAGGGAGACTAGGAAAACCACTGTCTTTGATTAATGAGCTCTGAGATCCAGAGAAAGCCTTTATACCCTGGCCGCTTAAAGGCCACTGTATTTCATAACACAGCATGGTCAAACTTAAAAATTCTCCAGAGGCCTGTTCCAGTTACACATGACTCTGACATTTAACTTAAGTCACTTTGAAACCACATTATGACCTTGATTTAGTATCTCTTGCCTACATTAGCACACAGTTTAGTATGTTGGAAATTCAGTTCAAAAGAAATGACATGTTTGTGTGTTTAAAACTTTCTCCGTGTAGATACTTTCCGCTGTTTTTAGTGCAAAATATTAGACAAAATGTTAGTTTAGCTGACAAAATATATCTAGTTCATTGTGAGACAAAAAAAATGTGTTGTTGAAAGGGCTGTTTTTTGTTCGACAGGCAATTTATGTGAATGAAATGGCATGGTGTTTAATTACGAGTCGTAGCTGTGATAACATTACAGCATATGTACATAAAGCTTGTTTTTTTTAATCACACATAGACACCTACATGTACTTCCACTGTCACTATCAAGTTAGAGAGTTAAAAACATGAGCGCAAACACACACACATACTGCAGTTCGGTGATTGGGAATGTCTGGAGGGCCTGATATTGTACGTCTCTTGTGTGTGTTTGGCCTGGTACTGAAAGAAAGAAAGGAGATAATGAGAGAGAGTATCCATCATCTCTTTCAGCTTGGACTGAGTTGCATATCATGCATACAACTTTCCAAAACTGTGATCTCAGCAAGGAAAAAACCTGAAACAGGGTCTTCCTCAGGAAACAAGGCTCTGAGTAACCAAACACATTCACCCAGAGGTGCCTGTAAAAACAGCCCACTTACTTGCCAATGAAATGTGAAATCTGTGAAATCTTGCCTGTTTTTACTCCAGTGGTTATCTCTGTATCTGTTTGTCACAGATATTTAATCTGGTCTTCAAGTGAAGGTTTCAGCTGTGCCAAGAGAAACAGCATTGTTGTGCAATGGACACAAAGGACTCTGCCAAATGTAAGAAAAATAAAGGAGCTGTAGAGACATGAGACACATCAAGCACTGTCACCTTCAAGAAAACACTACACTCTGTGTCAAGCATCCTGCAGTGCACATTAAAGACTTACGTAGATATCTGAGTTTAGCACCTTTTTTATCATGGACATCCCTTCTGATCAGCGGATTAGAGAACTTTCTAGCTGTTTTAAAACCCATTTTTCTGATTGATACATGCAAGCTTTAGGTCTTCCAGGTAAGGGTTTTCACCTTCCGTCCTGGAGACCCTACAGACTTTAAGGTCTTCCCAACTACATCCACATGCCAAGCATCTTATCAGTTAATTGACATAGATCATGTATCAAGTCTGAATCAGATCTCAAATCTTTGGACATAAGTCTGAGTCAAGTCATATGCGTAAGATTTCTCAACACAAATGGACATAGCTAAACTAACATATTGACTAAATAAGAACGGAACACTTTGGGACGTGCTGTTACAGAAAGAAAATCAATGACGGATTGGTGCGATGTGGCACAACATGAAGTGTTATTGTTACTACACTGAATTTCCCAGCATTTTTAAACTATTACATCCGGAAGTGCTGTATTCCTTTTACACTCCAGCAATTTGCATGTGTTAAAAAAAAAATCATTAAATTAAAGAACACCGTGTTGTTTTTATTGTTATGTTTTATGTCGTGGAATGTCAGTGCAACAAGGTAGTTCTTGCTATCGCTTACTTTATAGCAGATATAAACCTGTCATTCTTTCACCAGCCTCTCTTTCTCGAAGGTCCTATCTTCAAAAACGTAAAGGAACAGTTTTACCTCCAACTGTTACAAGGCACCGGAGACTCCTTCTGCTAAATAAACATCTCTTCACACAAAACTTTCTTTTTTCTGTATATTGTTGTAGCAATAAAGAGGATAATGTGTTAGCGCACGAAAATGAATATAAACCTGCGATTTGCCTTGCAGCGACAATGACCAATCAGATCAGAGAATTCAAAAACGCTGTGGTATGATGGAAATGACCAAACTAGAAATGACCAAACCTAGTACTATAGACTCCTAGATACATTACATTATGTGATGTAAGATTACAGAATGGATATACAAAGACTAAAATTAATATATACAATTCTTGCAATGATTTTGGCAATGGTTTAAAACATTTATGACACAAGATGAGTTGAGTCACATCTGAAATCATCTAATGTCAAGATACAACTAAAATCTAAAATACATTTTTATATGTGACCGAAGTGTGCATCCGTCTTAATTCCATGGCCTTAGACTAATTGTTTAGAGGAAGCTAATGATTTCCCGTTGGTGCCATGAAATCTGTCACTGTCACATGTCTCAGGAGACTGAGGCTCATTAGCCTGGTATTAGTGAGTTTCTAAGTTAGAGATGGTTAGCAGCTGCTCTTAAAGGTAAATATTCTTAGAGTTTTAACCACAACATGATCAATCATGGTCTATATGGAAGACAGCTCCATCATGCTGAAACCTCCCAGTATCTCTTCGAGTCATGTGCCAGGCGAAATGCTAACAAATGTCACAAGGTTATGGGTTCCTTCCAGGCTGTGGGTGTGCTTTTTTCCATCAACAGCACTCTATTTAATTAAAAGGTTAGATTTAGGCACTATGTGTAGTGTGAAATTCTTAGCGTTTCTAAATAATGACTTGATTAAAGTCTATGCTTGTAAAAGAAGTATTCATATTTGCTTTTAGGAAATGTCTGGGAATTAAATTGCATTTCGAGTTCCCAGTGAGAATGGGAAAAAAAATCATTTGAACAATAGATGTACATACGTACATTATGCACATTGTTTGGGCGCATTCTTGGGCATTGTGAAGAGAAACTGCATAACGCTTCATCTGCAAATAAAAGAGACAGCTGGTGATTTAAGCAACTAGCTACACACTAAATTCAGAGAGCTCATCGACTTTCAATAACTTACAATAATTGACTAGTTTAGAGTTGTTTTGTTGCTGAAAATCACTGGATTCATTCCATTATTATAGACTGTTGCCTTTAGATCTGTATATTCATTGTGTTTAGTGATGCTTGATCACTTTATGATTCCTGCCTAGTAGGTGAATCCAGTATTGGTTACGGCCAACATTGATCGTAAGACCACAATTAAAACACACACTCATATCAAATTACTCTAGTCTCTCTGTCTCTGTCTCTCTCTCTCTGTCTGTCTCTTTGTGTGTGTCTCTCTCTCACTGTCTGTCTCTCTGTGTCTCTCTCTCTCTTCCCCCTTGCATATGAGGACAGCTAACTTGTGACCTTGTGACTTGAGACCTTGTGTCCACTCTCCTGTCTGCTATTTCTGTCTCTGTCCCGGTATAATACGATTTCTAATACAATAAGATTCGCAATTAGAACATTGTCTCTCTTTAAATCCCTCTAACAAATCATTCCATTTGAGATCTACAGACTGAATAAACCTGGCAGCGGAACCCAAAATGATGTTGCTTATATACATTTGTACTTTTACAGATAGTATTAGTAAAGCTGGTATTTAATCTTTTAATCTGGTGACAATGCAAATGTTGATTATGATTGATCATAATATTAGATTGTAATTTTGAAAATTTTATTTTGTTAATCAAACTGTATGAATCACTATAGTTATTTACTATGAGTTCAATTTAATAGCACAAAATTAACAGTAAGGCCATGCCATCATTTACTCTGATAAAACTGGCACCTATTTCTTCTTCACACTCTTTTCATTGGGGCTTTTATGTTACGTTATTGTAATCTAAGCTAGCTTTAAACCTTAACTGCTGTAAATGGGGTATAATGTATTAAAATGAGATGCTACCAGACTGTACTGAACAACAGACTTTTTCTTCAGCTTTACTGCTGGCTAGAGGGGTAACGTTTCTTGTTTGCTCACCAATAAACTGATAGACGGGCTACCCATGTGCAAAAGTTTGCGGCATGCTAACCTCTTTTAACTATGTAATTATTGTAAGTGAGATCATTTTAGTTTTAAATCAAGTTTTAGTAGAACGTACTGAGATTTTGAACATGAGAGTGGTGGGTATAGAAAGCATATTGTTTTAATATATTCGAGCTTCATAAATGATTCAAGGGCTGGAATCAACACAATCGAGTGTTAAGCTAAGAATCCAACATTTCTCCGTAAAGGGAGCGAGGGACTTAGATTTGTACAGTTTGGCTTTAGGAAAAAAACACTTTGCATGCCATTAGAGCGGTGTGACGTAAACTGAAATGAGACTGAAAGCATAGTCTGAAGTTGGAGCGGCATCAAAGATGGTATCTGAAGCCAGTTTCAGTCAGCTGTCATCACTGGTCTTACGCTGTTCTCTGTCATCTTCATCACTGAACAACCAGTGAAATCCTCAAGCAGGCATCAGGTTAAAAAACTAGCATGACATAACGGAAGCTCAGGCTTAGGCAGTACGTGTCTGAAGCTTTGGTTAACACCCCATCACACCCACACTCCCCCACACACTGAAAACCGCCGTGTTTCTGTGACTGAACTGGCCGCTGTCCGGATTAACCCGATTTATGAGACAGGCCCTCTTTATAGAGAGCACAAAGTGAACAATGGTGGCTCGTTCTGGTCATTGTGAGGGGGCAGGATTCAGTAGGGCTGGATAGACGGCAAGACACTGCTCATAAATATACAGGAGAAATTCTTCAGCGCTCTGACTAACACTTCTAAAGAAATCATGAAATTGTATAGAGTGTTTCATGACATGGCCATGGCCTGTACTCTAACAGCCACTTAGCTCATTCTGTCTCTGACACACTCTGACCTTTGATGGTGCCCCAGCTTCCGTCTACTCCAAACTCTGTTTACAAACATTCCAGAGTCATGTGCTTCACTGTTCTTTCCGTAACCTGTATGTCCTCTGTGTCGTTGCCAGGATACGTTGCTATGTTCCATCACAATAACTGGATGACACAATTTAGCCTGCAGAGAGGCAATTGCGTGGTTGGATCTGTAAGAGTTTTTTAAGGTGTATTCTGCTCTGGAGCAGGTTCGGATGTGCTTGATCAGATTTAGTATTCAAAACATTTAGTACATCAAAATAGTTAAGCTTTAATGCTTAACTATTTGTGATTAGCTCATGAATGTAAATACTATTCCTACTATTGCATCACGTTACCACTTTTGACAAGCGTCACTTAGTTTGAACAGATGAGACGTCTGTTTTGAATTTAAAGCGGAGAACAAAAGTACATAAACGAAATCACAAATCAGTGAAAGTCTGTGAACACTTTTCTCGATGATCTGCAATCAGGGAAATAATTGACATAGATGCAATTGGCTGCAACAAGCCACACCATGCCAAGTATCCGCTACATGCTTCATGTTTAGAAATCGAAGGTTGCTTAACTATAGCAAGTTTTTTTTTTTTTTTCGTAGGTAAAGGAAATTTATTCAAGTGCTCAGTTTAATCCAATGAAATATTTAGCTGGGGCTGCATCTGGACCATGATCCCCTGGACCAGTGTATGACTGAGTCTTTTTGGTAGAGAGACCAACACGTATTCAGTTTTAACCTCGGGGAGAAGATCCAGTGTGTGTGTGTGTGTTTGGTTGTAGGAAAGACAGATATGCGTGTTTAATATGTGTGATATTTCAGTGCTTATTTGGCAGTAGGAGACGGACCAGAGTGTGTTTAGTTTAGTTATGTAAGAGGGTCTGGTGTGAGGTCAGCTTAAGTGGGGGTCTGTCTTGCTTTTGGTTGTGCAAGACAGACTGTTGTGTGTTCAGCAGTGGGAGAGGAGATGATAAATGTGTGTGTCTAGTATAGGAGAAGGTCTGGTGTACCTCCGGTTTTAAGAACGAATTTGGTGTGTGTTCACTGGGAGAGTAGTGTGTGTTTAGCATAGGTAGAGTGCTTAGTGTGTGTTTCAGTGAAGTGTGTGTTCAGCAGTGGGGGTCGCTTGAGAGTTTTTAGTTTGTTTTCAGCTTTGGACAGGATCATGTGTGTGCAAGGATGTAACTGAGATGTCTGTTTTCGCCTTGGCAAAAAGTCCCGACTGTGTTTGGCTGTAGGACAGGATCCGTTGTGTGTTGTGTTTGGTTGTGAGATGGAGTTTGGTGTGGGTTTCAATGTGGTAGGTAAGGGTCCAATGTGTGTTTGGGTATAGGACAAGAGCCAGTGTGTGTTCAGCTGTGGAAAAGGGTTCACTGTGTGTCCTGCAGAGGGGTTGGCATGTGTTTGGACATGTGAGAATTTGTTTTCAGGTTCAGAGTGGATCAAATGTGTGCATACATGTAAGTTCCCATGTGTGTTATGCTACGGCAGATAGTCTCCTCTGATTGCTCTGTAGAAGGGTGTCCAGTGTGTTTGCTTGTGTAAGAGTGTCCAGTATATTTTAGTCTCATGAGTGTACAATGCTATGAGAGTACAGAGAGTACCCTCAGTTCAGGAAGACAAGCTCATCTTTCATGAACAGTGCCACGAACAGTGCATGTTGTTCTCAGGCAACTCGTAAGCTTTTGAGATGACGCATGCATGTAAAAATAACCTGTTAATCAGTTTTATTGGCTTGATCTGGAGGGCCATTTGCTTTTCTTACTGAATAAGGATAACAGCAAAGCCCCGAGCTGCACTTTTTCCTTATTGAGTTAGAAAAGCAAACAACCCTGCAGGTCACCTTTGGCAGAATGAAACAAGATATGAGGTGCCTCCAGGAAGAATAATTGAATGGTGCCTGTGTGTAAATGTACACACACATACACACACACACACACACACACCATGCCAATAGCCAATATGTCAACATCATGCAGTTCCAGGTCCTTGACTTATACACACTCCCTTGTACACACACAAACACATTACATAACCTAAACTCCCTTTTCCCATAGCTTGTTAAAGTGTCCTGGAGTTGCAGCTGCTCTCCTTGAATTGCATTAGTGAAATGAGAAAGGAAGATTGATGTTGTCGATCATTGACTCCTGCTGCTGATGGATATGTTCTGCACTGACTTTAACATCATTAACTTAATCAGCTTCCCTACGCTGCTCTCTATTTCTACACTCTCCCCATTGCTTGCATGATTAAATATGCATAAAAAAATAGCTCAGTCTCTTTATTGTTGCTTCTAATGCCTACTTTTACAATCATATAAAGTCAGCACATATCTGTATTCATTCATTTTTTTCATGATATTCTGAGGTATGCTGTAAAATCTCTAGCTGCATGCATAGTCACTGCCGTGATTTTAAATAACCCAAGTGGCACAAGCCGCCTAAACCTCCAGTAATGAAGTGATGTAACACTGCCACCTTGTGTACAGTTGCTTGATGTGCAGTTTGTTAGTTCCATCTTTGTGATTTTATGACAGAAAATAGATGCTTTACTTCTTTTTCCTAACTTTGATTTATAGTAATAATACGTTAGGTCTGTTTTAACTGAACAGACCCACTTCAGTTCAGAAAAGCATTTAGGATTATATTTGAAATCTACTGCAAATATATTGATAGCACTTACAGGAAAATCAGTACCCTATACTTCTTAAATATCACTACTTTTGCTTTTTTCAGTTTTATTCTGAGTTTAAATATGAAGCAATGACGTGCTGCATTAATCGTATAGATAAAAGCCCATTCAAGCCGTTACTCAATAATGGTAATATGAATTTTGGTTCTATTAATCGGTGCAGCATTTTATGCAAGATGACCACAGAAAGCTGTATTTTGTGTGCATTTTGTTGGAATAATTTCCAAAATGTTATTTGATTGTAATGATAATGTATGTTTATACTAATGTGACAGTAAACGCAGACATGCACGGTCTACCCCAAAAGTATTGGTATGTCCAGGCCAATCTTTTTGTTTTTTTGCTATACACTGAAGACATTTGGGTTTGAGATCAAACGATGACTATGAGACGACAGATCAGTATGTCAGATACCTGATATTTACATCTAGGTGTGTTAAACAACTTTGCACCAAACTAGCACCTTTGGTGTCAGACCATCCACTTTTAATGTGAGCAAAAGTATAGGAACAGATAGTCTTAAAGTAAATTAAAGTAAATAACACTTAATATTTTGTTGCATATCCCTTGCTTGCAATATCTGCATCAAGACAGCGACCCACTGACATCACCAAAATGTCGCATTCTTTATTTGTGAAGCATTTTCCGGCTTGTACTGCCGCTTATTTCAGTTCTTGTTTGTTTTGGGAGGTTTCTCCCTTCAGTCTTGTTGTCAGGAGGTGAAATGCACACTCGCTTGGGTTAAGGTCTGGTCATTTGATATGGCCAGTCTAAAACCATCCACTTTTTTCCTCTGATGAAGTCCTTTGTTGCATTGGCAGCGTCTTTGGGTCATTGTCTTGCTGCATGATGAAGTTCCTCCCAATTAGATTGGACGCATTTCCCTTTAAATTGATATACACAATGTTTCTGTAGACTTCTGAAACTGCTGCTACCATCATGATATCATCAATAAAGATAAGTGAGCCAGTTCCAGAAACATCCATGCAAGCCCAAGCCATGACACAACCACCACCGTTCTTGACCGATGAGTTTGAAAGTTTTGGATCATGAGCAGATCCTTTCTTTCTCCACACTTTGGTTTTATTATCACTTTCGTTGAGTTCGACCTTGCTTCCAGAACTTTGCCAATTCCAATCTGGCCTTCCTGCTGATGAGTTGTTTGAATCTTTGGTATGGCCTCTATATGTTTCTTTTGTGACAAGCCATGTGGAGCTTGTTGGTGATGTCACTGAGAATAGTTTTTGAGTTTTTCTTCACAGCTCTCACAATGTTTCTGTCATCAGCTGCTGTTGATTTCCTTGGTTTGATGTCTAGTATACCAGTACACCAGTTGTGTCTTTTCTTCCTTTATTTTTTTACAGGACATGCCTAATGCTTATGCAATGGCTCTGATAAATTTTCTCTTTTCTCTGCTTCGAAATGGCTTGCCAATGGCCTCCAATTTCCCCCCACCTACCAAAAACCTGCTGGTTGGTGAACTGCCTAGGTGTATACCCAGATTACACACCATTTGTCTGGGTTAAACTCCAAATCTAGTGTGACACTGAGCAGGAAGAAGTGGTTATTGAAGATTAGTGATGTGTCAGGGTTTCAGACAGTATTAACTTAATCAAAATTAATTTCTGCTTTTGGATCACCTCAATACCATGATCTATTGAAACACCTACAAAAAGAATGTAAGATGGATGGAATGCAGACAGAATACTATAAAAGTAGTAACGTATTGAAGGGATATTTTGCATAGAACAGGCTTCTGATATAAAGATCAGTATTCCAAAGATAATAATAATAATGTTAACGTACTACATAATAGAACTCTACATTTTCAGACCACACATCTTAAAGAGCGCTATGCTAAGACTATACCATTGAACATATGAGATTCTACCTACAGTACTGATTGTTTGGGCCACTAGAGGCCAGCATAAGAGAGTATAGGGACTAAACACAGGTGAATTCCTTATGCGTGATTTGAATACTATTGGACTGTTGGACGCAGCCACCCACTATAAACACTGCATCGCTGATCCTGATCAGACGACACTAAGCATTCTTTGCATGCTGAGAAAATCAGTCACTGCCCATCGTTCTTTCCATAAATTACTTACTCTTGATTCACATAAATGTTTTGATATGCCGTGATGTGCAACCAGCTGTTCCAACAGATGCAGTTGGGATTAATGCAGCACTTTCAGAAACCTCAGAATTCTTGCCTTATTAGTGTAGAATTTGAACAAGACACGCTCAACGCAGTGGTTCTTCGCTAAATCCACACCAGATGAGCATCAGATAAAAGGCTTTGTGGTCACAGGATATTACAGCTTGCCTTATTTTGATAGGACAAACACCCTGTCTGGATTCAGATAACAGAGATTCTCGTCCCTTACTTTACACCTCACTTAACGTTGAAAACGAGAAACAGAGGCATTGTGAGAGAGCCAGGGAGGGGAGGAAACCCTAAACAGAACATAAAACGATATATAAAACCTTCTGGAAGAAAACATGGTTGTAAAGACATAGATGATAAGGTTTCTTATGCAATTTAAAATGAATCAACACCGTCTGACCAATGAGAATCAAGAATTCAGCAGGACCATGAAGAAGAGTTCAATGTCCAAACTTGCCGTAGTGAGCAACAAGTAAGTTATGAAAGACACTGTGCTGAATACGGAATTACAGTAATTATAGGGGGATTAAATAGAAGCATGGTTCTCATAAGAAAAAAATGTTATTAAAGAAAGCATTTGTATGAGAATTTACCTTTAATGGTAGCATTGTCATAGCTCTCCTGTAAAATTCGAAAACTAGATAGCATTTTAAAATGGCACGTATGAGCACGCATACATATTTGTCGTATTTCTTTTTAAGCTTTATTGCTTACAAGTGTCTAAGTGATCTTGATGATCTCAGTTTCGTTGTCATGTCAGCGCCATAATCAGCGCCAGAGTATGTTACCTAATCAGCCTCTTCACATCATGCACAGATCATGCACACCTGTAACACGTCAGTTTCATTTTTAATAAGCACTAGTAATTTACATCTGACATTTGTAACACTTATTGTTGTGTTTACTTTAAGTTGGTGTGTGTTTCCATGCTGGACTAGTTCTGGTTAATGTTCTTAGTGTTTGTTTTCATGTATTGCACTGACTGAATAGTGATCCGCACTTGCATCCACCTCTGACTCCTGGTCCAAGCTGGACGTGAGGTTGTTATTCTTTTAATAGTCATCATGTAGGAGGTTGAAGGCCTATGACCTGGCCTATGACCTGGCCTATGACCTGGCCTATGACCTGCAATAATAATTGATGCCTGTTACATTGCCACACAGTGGTTTATGGATCCCAGATTGGGTTTGTGAAGCGCAGTGCAGTACTCTGTTCAGCTCAAATGACACACAGTAAAAAAATAAACATATACTCTAGTCACATACCCAGATGTTCGGCTACACTGTTTGCTGTGGAATGCTTTCAGCCTGAAGCTCTGGTGCTGGGGAATCATTGTACAGTTGTGTTGATGCTGAGTGAGCCAAAACTCTAAACAATGGCTTGGTCTTCTGGGATTCAGGAAAGGAAACGTGCGTTGCTGTTGGTGTGCTTTGGGTGCAAGTAAGATCAGTACTCAGATCAGTAGATTGTGTGTGTGTGTGTGGATGTGAATGCGTTATAAAGCCGAATTGAGAGGAAATCCCATTGCCGCTTTGTCTGTACCCCGACTCAGCCCAGTCCTTTGGGACTACTGACCAGCCGTTCCAGAATTCCTGTCTGGAATGCCTGTCCACCCTTCCCCTGTAGAAACATTCTTCAGCCTCTCAATCAGATACTAAACATCTTTCTGCTTTCCAAGCCTCCCTCTTTCAATTTCATTCTCACTCCATTCCATGCTTCTTTCCCTCCCTCTCCTTGCTGTTTTTGCCCTGCTGTGTTTATACACCAAAGACCTGGATTTCCTAACAAGGCAAAGGCAGGCACGGGCCCCACAGAACACTTTCACACCCAATATGGAAGTTCTGCTCTTTCCTCCCATGCCCCAGGAGCTGACCCTAGGACTCATGTGCAGAGAAACGG
Source organism: Notoglanidium macrostoma (assembly GCA_030068235.1). Taxonomy (NCBI): domain Eukaryota; kingdom Metazoa; phylum Chordata; class Actinopteri; order Siluriformes; family Auchenoglanididae; genus Notoglanidium; species Notoglanidium macrostoma. Next base: position 19,986,846 of record JAQQZR010000035.1, on the reverse strand, counting down.
GTCTCTTGTGTATGTCTGTATGACAGCCTGTCATGGGAAGAGTCATGTGCTGTATAGAATAATATTCAGGGTGTGAGAAGTTCTTTGAAATGTTTCCACCGAGAAATTGTATGAAGTCAGAGCTTAATTCTCAGATGTAATATCTTGTCTCCAAGAGCTTAGCTAATCATTTCCACAGAGCTTGAGGGGTGTTTTAAAAGCTAACCACGTCGTAGTGACTGACTGCTGTCAGGGTGAGTGAGGCGTCAGGTCCATGAAGTCATAGCACAAGCACAAACTCGTGGATGAATTGCGCCAGGACTCGTAGATGTGTTGTCCTCTTTACACCTGTAATTGCTGAAGAACCAATGCAGCTGTTGTTTGTATCGTGACTTGTACGTGTGAAGGTGATCATTTTTAGAGTAATGTTTTCAATACCTGGAATTTACATCTTCCCTGTGAAATTTGATTTGCAAATTTATATTTTATTTATATTTTTGTTTCAATTTTAGATTCAGACACAAAACAACTTCTCTATGGTCAATATTATACCAGACATTTTTGTATTAGAGATTTAGGGAATTAGTTTTAGAGAACTATAAACAAAATGTGAACAGAACAAATGCAGCGTATTTGCAAAACAAGGAGAAGAAGTTAAAATGTAAACTCAAGACAACATTTGTTGAGCTCAGTCTTCCCTGCATCAATAAGCACACAATTATAGGTATGACCTACCATCCCTGGAGGACAGCCGGAGACATTGTACTGCATCTCGGCTGGTTGATAGCCCAAGGGAATTAATTATTGGCTTGTTTAATTTGATTATTGGAGCTAATGTGATTAAAATATATTAGTCAAAAACAGATTTTGCTCCAGGTTGTTGAGGTCATAAAAAGCAACAACAAAATAATGGAGGCAATTAATGAAAAATAAGAGCTCTTGAAGTAAATAAATTTAAAAAACAATATAGTTAATGAAACAACCGGTACGCCGAATCAATCACACAGGCCAATCAGTCGTTAATGAGAAAACAATGTCGTACAGTGTATACTTTTTTGCTATTCTTTTTTTTTTTGCCTAATGATCATTTTTAAGCATTAAAAAAAGTATTATATATAAATAATTTATTATAATTTTATAAGTATACATAATTTGTCAGAGGAAAAAAGGTCCCTTCCCATTTTTAAAGCAGAATACTCATTTCTGCCTAATGATAAAGTATGTAAAGTATGATGGCATTATTATTATTATTATTATTATTATTATTATTATTATTATTATTACTATCATCATCTAAACATTACATTTTATTAAAATGGCAGTGCTATTTTTTTTTTTGTTGTTGTTGTTTGCAGTTTATGCACTTTATTAGGAACACCTGTACACTCATTCATGCAATCATGTAATCAGCCAATCGTGTGGCAGCAGTGCAGTGCATAAAATCATGCAGATACAGGCCAGCAGCTTTGGGTAATGTTCACAGCAACCATCAGAATGGGGAAATAACATGATCTCAGTGACTTTGACCATGGCTTGATTGTTGTTGCCGGACAGGCTGGTTTGAGTATTTCTATAACTGCGGATCTCCTGGGATTTTTTACTCTCAACAGTCTCTAGAGTTTACTCAGAATAGTGAAATAAAAAAACATCCAATGAGCGTGTAATGTAGTGTAGTGTGTTGGGGTGGGGAATATTTTCCCTAGCATACCGAACATTGTTTGACTGCTACAGCCTATTTGATTATTGTTGCTGATCATGTGCCTCCCTTCATGGCCACAAGTTCCCCATCTTCTAATGGTTACTTCCAGCATGATAGTGCACCAAGTCACAAAGCAAAGGTCGTCTCAAACTGGCTTCATGAGCATGACAATGTGTTCAATGTTCTTCAGTGTTCTTCCTAGCCTAGGAGCTGAATCCAGTCGAACGCCTTTGGGATGTGGTAGAATGGGGGATTCGCGGCATGAAAGTGCACCCGAAAAATCTGCAGGAATTGAGTGATGCAATAAAATCAACAGAGATCAGAAACTCCAAAGAATGTCTCCAACATTCCAACACTCTCCATGCTACAAAGAATTGAAGCCATTTTGAGAGCAATGGGAGGTCATACCCAGTATAAGTATAGTGTTCCAAGTATGTATATTTATATGTTGTTTCACTTGTATTTCAGTCTCTACAATTATTTTTGCTAGTATTTCATTTTCTCTGTAATAGCCCTGGTACATACATTCATCACCCCATGCATATTTCTAGTCCTTGAACGAAAAATGGCTTCCAAGGAATATGTAATCGATGTTCAACTTTCAAGCATAAATATTTTGTATTCAATTTTTTTTTTTTTTTTTTTTTTTTTTGCGAATGAAATAGTACATTCTTTACAAACTCCACAGATGGAATACCTTAGGTGTAGCGTGAAGGCAGGACTGTTTCAGGTTGATGAAAGGAATTCTTTAAACTTGTTCCACTGACTGGTTTTTGAGTTTAGATGTCCTACCAATCATCGGCTGCCAATCATCAGCCTTTTCTGATGATAAGCACCACACCCCATCAGACACACACACACGCACGCACACACACACACACACACACATATGCAGCAGCTTTGGAAGGAAAGTCAGGCCAGGCTGTCTCACATCTACAACACTCCCAGCCAAACAGGAGACACACAAGCTAATTAAAATATCCTGCAATACCTAGAAATATGTATGCTTCCTGCCAAAACCCTCATACCTCTCTGATCATCTCCTGAAAGCAACAAAAGTCTCACCTTGTGTGGAGAAGCACTCGTCTTTGTTCTCTTTTCAGTCTCATGATGTAGAAATACACAAATTAAAATGAGATAGATTAGATAAGATAGGGGATGATAAAATACTTTTTTTGTAGCTGTGCTTTGAAAGCCACCACTGGAGGCCTCCAATACTCTTTCTCTTGTTTAAGCTGACGGCTGAGTGTAGCATTAGTATGGAAAAGACGAGAAGTGAGAGAAGGAAAGAATCCTGTGAAAAGGTCTTCAATAAATAGCTAGTAATCAGCCACAGCAGTTCGTCATTCATTGCCTCTCCTTAAGCCCAATATCCTCTGGTGATCCGATTCTGAGACCCAGCGGGTGGAGCTCTGGGGCATTTCACCACCTTGGCAAGGGGATTTCAGTGTGGAGTACAGAGCTTCTGTTGCTCAGGGTACTCCCCTGTCAGTTTAATGACATCTCAGTTAAAGAGAACAGTGTGTGTAGTGTGTATGGACTGGACAGTGTTGGCCGTGTGTGTATCCATGGGTGGATGGTGGTGAGAAGGGGAAAAGGGCAGGGAGATGAGAGATGGGTCGAGACCTTGCCTCCTTCCATGTCTCACTGGGTGTTGGAGTTTTTGTGTAGATCAGCTAACATTTTCAGACACAGAGGATCCATTCAGAAGTGGAGTTGTAAGGATAAAGGACCGTCACATACCCTCACTACCATCAAATCACTTTAGTCATGTAAAACTGCATTCCACCTACATATCTCCGTAATATCACTAACACCCAAAACATTCTCTCCACAAAGCAAGAAACATACACATGCTTTAGTGACCACTAGCCCTTTGTATGGCCGGCACTAACGTCGAGCAGCGAGTTCAGAATCCAGACAGCTCAGAATTAGAAATCCCATCATTCGAATGATTTTGAGATTGCATTAATTTTTAAAATGTTTCCAAGGTCGTGCTATATCAGTGACAACCATTAGAAGTGTTCCTGGTAGATTATTCAGGTCATCAAACACAGCAGAACCAGTTACACACAAGGAGACAATTTTAGTTATTATGGACCCGAAAATTGAACTGTCAAAACTGTGACACTCCCAACAGCTTTATAATAATCTGAAAACAGTACACACTGCAGTTATATTGCTATCAAGTACCATTTTGTCCTCTCGCTTTGCATTTTACTTTGTTACTTAACACAGGAGCTCTCGAACGTTTTGTATCCAGGAACACGTTTAGCTGTAAAATAAATTCTATGGATCCCCAGATTTAAGTCATGAACCTTATTTAAATGTGTACAATAACATTCTGTCTATTCTTTAGAGATGTGGAACTTTGAAGCATTACTGAGGTTTGGATTATAATTGCCTAATAACTACAGGAGTTTATGTTAACAGTGGATAACTTTCACTGCTGTATCTGTCCATCCGTCCATTGTCTCCCCATTGTCTCCTCATCATGTTCTCCCCGCATATGTTTCCTCCGGGCACTCCAGTTTCTTCCCGCAGTGCAAAGACATGCAGATTAGGTCAGGTGACCACTAAATTGCCCATAGTTGTGATATATTCGATAGATTAACGACCTGCCCAGTGTGTAGATTAGCAACCTGCATACTTCTTGCCCAAAGTCAGCTGGGATTGGCTCCAGTGGCAACCCCAATGGATAAGGTGTACTCTATTATTATATTATTTTTACAGTGAAAACGTGATGCCTGTCTATTTTTACTCTTTTTCCATATTGTAGAATGTGTAGCTTGTAGTGGCTCTGTTTATGACAGGCTGTAAACACAGCAGAATAGACATTAGATAATGGCACGTTTGGTCTATGTAACACTCGTGGCTTGTGGGTAAAATGAGGAAACAGGAGAAAGGCTTGCAACAACTCAGTGAGTTTATTTTTTATCATTTTTAGCGATTTGTAATGCTCAACAAACAATCACATACACACGACACTGGACTGGTTCTCTCTGCTTGCTCACCGGCCTCCTGCAAGCATATAACATACACATATAAACAAATTGCTGGCGATTAGACACAGGTGAGAATCAACACGGGCTACCTGCCAATTCAACCTGCGTCCTCTCCATGTACAGCTGAGGCTTGAACATGCCCCGCTGCCACAGGCTGAAATATCCAGTAAAATGGGGGGAAAACTTGACAAATGAAGCTTTCGCAATTTTCTGAGGCTGTCAGGAGCAACACCATTTCATATTCAAAATGGCATTCGTGAAACTGTGATGTGTTCTGGGTTGTCGGCTATTTCACCACACATTCAATTACTTATTTTGAGTTCTTGAATTAATAAAACGATGCCAATGTTTGGTTAGTTTGATGTACTCTCCTGTAAAGAAAATGAACCCAACCAAGCACTCATCTGCTACGCTTACAGCTCATGTAAATTGAATTCATAATTATCCATAAAAACGGACTCTTCGTTGTTCTCCATAAAGCAGTAAAAAATATATCTTTCCTTTCTTTAAAAGGACAGTATTATTTATGTATTTAATATTGTCATCACATGACATTCCGTACTTTTTATTATACTGTATATAGAGCCCAAGACGTAAATTTTAGTGGTGCCAGACTTACTGTCCAAGTCCAGGGTCAGAATCGAGTGTAAATGAGACTCACTTCTTTTTAAGCAAACCCCACTCCCCCTCATAGCACTTACCTAACTTGTGAATAGGGCTTATATTCATACACGTCTGAGGTCTGAATACCGATACGCACGGTTTCAGTATTCAGTCCTCAATATGCTTAACTCAACTCTGAATACGGTCCATAGACTGCAGGAGCTGATCGTGGTCCATCACTCATACTTTATGATTCTTGAGGCATCTTGCGCTTGTGGGATTAAAAGACGAGTGAGTTGATTGTGAGTTGAACTGTGCAGTATGAACAGGCCCTGAGCCTGACCGCAGTGTTTGATTAAGAGCAGCCAAAAAAGCAGAAACAAGGCCAAGCACTGGGCAACATCACGGCGCTAATAGCAAATTATACGTGACTGTGTGCTGAGCGTAAACATGCTGCAGTGCTCAGAATGAGCCCTCTATGTGAGGCATACCTCTGATTTATTAAACATCTGATTTCATTGCATTTAACAATGCTTCGATTTATCATTCGTAAAATGTAGAATTCAGTTACTATGAAAATTAACTATAAGGTTTCTTCTCTCTCTCTCTCTCTCTCTCGCTCTCTCTCTCTTGTAGTGTGCCGGTTGGCTTGCCACAAGAAATGTGAAGTAAAGGTAAGATAAATATTATTAAATATCTATAATATAATATATAATCTACAATATAAATATCCATTTATTTTAAATAAAACACCTCAGTGTGTTTTATTTTAATATCTGTTGGAAGCCCATTTGAAATTGTTGTTCATTATTCATGCTCATACTTTATATTAAAGGTATCATGAGTCATTTTTACTATATCAGTTAACATTCAGAAAATAATAAACCAATAATAAACGATAATATGAACAAAATAAAATATCTAAGACTGATCATGAGGCTGTCTGCATTCTGTAGCTGAAAATAAGTCATATACATTAGCATATACTGTACATATATCGGTATGACATCTCAAGTCAGGTGTAAATTTTGGCACCCCCCGTTCAGCATCTCTTAAGAATTTTGCTGCAATAACAAATAAGCCACTGATTCATTTTAGGTAATGTGGACTATCTTTAATCTTGGACGGAATAAATATTGGTAAATGAAAATAAATTTTTTTGGGCTTATGTTGTTCATTATTACAGAAAAGCTAACTTTCATACATTATATATATGGATTTTTAATGCCTTGTTAGCATTAACAAACTTAAAATGATGTTACTTAAGGAAACCATATTAGAAAGCTTTCTTTATTAATACCAGCTTTTAAATCCTAACTCAAAGCACTGCGAAATGTTTACGTAAATGGAGATTTTCTGAGCGTGTTTCTTGGAAATTTCCTCATTGAAAGAAAACACGGGTGCTCATCATACGACTTGTGTTGCTTTGTTAATCCTGGTCAATTTTCCTTTAAAAACCAAACAAGTCTTATCATCGAGGAAATGTCTGCCTTGATAAAAATGACAAACTCTCTGGCAGGAACAGAGGCCCTGTCGTTCCCCAGCCAGCCATTTTACAAATCACTAAACAAATGTCCCCTGTCCCAGGACATGTTTAGATATTTAATGTTATATTTAACCCTTTTCTAGCTCAAGATTAGAGTCCTTGATATGCCTCCAGTGAGGGAATCTATGATTGAGGTGTTCTCAAGTAAATCGGAGAGGCAGTTGTGGGCAGTAGCATAATGAGAGAGCGAGAGAGAGAGTTTTGTGAGATTTTTTTTCTGTGTGTGTGTGTGTGTGTGTGTGTGTGAGGGGGTTGGCATGGTTTAGTAGGGAGAGCAGGGTGGAATGGAAGAAAGGAGGGAATATTTCAGCATTTCAGGAATGAATGAAGCAAGGGATCAAGTCAGCCCAGCCCTCCACCCTTCCATCACTCGGCCCCATCTGGCACACATTACTGCAGATGGTGCATGTGTGTGTGCGTGTATATGTGTATATATACTGTGTGTCGAACACTTAGCCCTACCTATGGCTCTGCCACTCTCTGCACCCACAGGAAATTCCAGAGCTGTGAACGGGTGCGTCTATCAACTGCCTGCTAAGTTACGTGCCAGGCGTACACACACAGATCTCCAGAAACCAGTGACACGTTCCCATGAGCATACAACTCTCTAAACAAATGCATGTTGTCAGGATGTTATCCCAAAATGACGAGCGCTTTAGTTATTACCCAAGAAAACCTTATCATCCCAACGCACTCTGAACACAACAAAAACAAGGGGGAAATTATGTCCTATCAGGTGAAGTAGAGTGAATTGAAGGAAGCTAAGCTGTGCTGAGGAATAATGCATAGCAGGGAAGTTCCCTTCCTCTCTGTGTTGGCTGGGAACAGTGTCTTGTTTCCGTCATGGAATATGAACAGAGAGGACAGACCCATCATGCCTCAGCCCTCCTTGATTAAACCGTAAATGAGGCCTGAATCAGTCTTAACACATGTAATAACTTCTCACATGGAAGAATTTCTGGCATAAGATTTAAGATTATTCCATATCTTAATATCTTTGGACCAATTTAAAATGCTAAATGTTTAAGGACTGATAAAGTCAATGCTGTGAGCAATCACTGTTTAATTATGCTGTGTGCAGCTTGTTTTTTTTTTTTTTTTTTTGGTCCCGCTTCCTATGAAGTATCTGTAATATATACTTTGTAGTTATGCATAAATTGTCCAGGCGACTATCGGGTAACTACTGAGAATGCTTGCACGGTTACCGATGGATTGCATTTACACATCTTCCTCTGGTCTCTTTCAGGTAGGGGCATTTACATTTTTACGAACTGTTGGTTTTCAAATAAGGTTTTCTTTCTGTCCACTTATTTTCAAGTATAATTGTAGGTAGACAATGTAGAACTGCTTACGTACGCATTGATTCATCTGATTTGATTGGGTTTGAATGCTAGAACCCAAATATGGTACATGAATTAAACAAAAGTCGAGCTTTAAAATGTCAAGCTGTATTTATGTCCTGAGGTTTATATACATGTCTATTTACATAAAATGTAAATCCTTCTACTTTATGCCGTCTGTTGCAGTGTACAGCCTTCCCGTAGATACAATAATGTCACCTGTGTAGAGCCTTTTTCTAAGCCATGATTCATTTTCAGCTCTTCAGCTTTTATTTAGTTCAGAGGTTTAGTTATAGGTATAGTTTAGTTTTAACATTCCTAAATTTGGAGTCAGCTGAACGCTCCCCTGATATAAATCTCCACTTCCATATTTAGATAAGTCTCGCACATGGCCGCTGTCTAACCTTTGCCGCTAAAAACAAATGCTCAGACCATTTGTATAAGACAGACAGACGTGCGATGACTGGTACTGGGGAAAAAGAAACAGGCAAACAGCACCTGACTGCTGGTATGACATCATCAGATACAAATGTCCTAGGAGTATATTAACGTTTGTTCAGCACTAAAAGATGAAAGATGAAAGTTGGCCAATCTATGACCTTAGTGCTTCCTGTGTTTGTGCTTCTGACTGCACAAACGTCTATTCTTTCCCGTACGTATACTTCTGAGTGTGCAAACATCATCAACATTATCATGCTCCTTTATAGATACACACTTTCCCATTGTGGAGTTGTTTGTGCAGTCTTACCACAAAGGTAAAAGGTCCATAATGTGGCTGTTCAGAGGCCGTGCCGCAGGAATAGGATTGGAAGATAAGACCTGGCTCAGACAGCGCTCTGCAGTGCAGCTTACACTGCTCTAGGCAGACAGACAGCACCTCAGACACACCTCTGTGGGTCTGCACTCCATCCAAGTGTTCCCCTCTCAATCTCTTGCACATTTCCCCACTCCTGATGAAAGCTTAACCGACTTTCGTGGGTGGGAATGGATGCGTTACAGAGCAGTTCATGCTGAGTTCATTAATTATCGGCTTGGATTGCGTCACGGTAAGTCCGACATGACTCGAATTCCAAAAGCTTCAGTGGTCTCAGCGTGATCGTTAAATGAAGGTAAAAAGGGTTAAGTGGGAGGTTAAAGGATTCATAAAACTCACAACACGTCAGTGAACCAGGAGGCAGAGGATACAGGATAGATCATCATGAATTAAAACGAGGAAGATACCATCCACTCAGAGGCAAACTACAGTTCAAGGAAAGTCACAAATCATTTCTGTGCCTCTGAAACTTTTCTGAATTGGCATCCTAAGTTGGTCAGTCTTCACGAGAAACTATCTATGGAGAGCTTCCAGTCTTCCATACGTCCTTGCTGCTTTATGTCTTTGACGCATGTAAAATTTAAGCCATATTTGGTAGCACACAGGGACTCCAGAATGCCTATGCTATGAATGCTTTGTTTGTATTTTCAGCTATAATGTGTGTTAACATCTGTGAATGCTATTTATAGGCTCTCTCTGCTCTCTGCCCTCATCTACTCCAAACACTTTCACATAGTTTTCACACAGCCAATGCATGACTTCACAAAAATAGTTTGGTGTAAATGCCTATAAATGTTTAAAGTCCGAGGGAATGTAATTCTGTGATTTATGTCGTGTTTACGGGCACATGATATGCATTTATAGTAATTGCGTCTTGGCAATCTCCACATGCGATTTGCTAAATTGTTGCTCCATTGTGTCCTGTGGGTAAGCTATACTGTCACCAGTCACAATGTTGTCGTGTGTCCTTCTTGCGTAGCTTTTATCAAAATGGTGATACAACATTGTATGACAATTCAGTGAGCAATTACAGCTTACTTTTACAATACTCTGCGTTGCATGTAGTATTGAACAATCTCAATTATATTGAGCAGCTGTGAAGAAGACGTCGGCGCACCACAAGTCCTGCTAAAATTTATTTTGTCTCTCAAACTCCAATATCTGTTTTGGTTTCCATCCATATAAATGCTTGGCCTTGTTTGCCCTGGCATTGGACATTGTGCACATAGTGTCTAACTGCGATTCAGTCCTAAACCCCATGCTCAGAGATGACGTTTTTTTAGGTGCATTCACAGCTATTGAGAGACTTACGACCTCTCTGTTTATTACTTTTCCCTCTTGGTGGAACTGGATGCAGCTCTCTGTTCTGCCTGATGTGATGAACACTGCAAGAAGCCATATCGTGTGCCAGCAGCCTCCTGAATTTTGGCATGTTTTTCCTTCCGACGCTTTCGTCGGAATCAAGCATAGTGTTTTTCTGACCCCTGCATGGCCACGCAGGAGCCTTACACAGGCAAGGCGATGCTGGATCTACAGCCAAAGATGCAGCTTTTCAAGCCAAGAGGAACATGGGTCCAGAATGGTGACTCAGAACTGGGTTTGGTCCTGGATACATGACAGTGACTCAGAACTGGGTTTGGTTGGAGAATGGCTGTGGAAGGATGCCTGGTTCTCATTCATCTTGTCCTTGCTGTGAAGCACATGTGAGTTCTGGGTGGAAGGAGGACATGCATGTGTGCCTTTATGTGCGTGATGAACACAGCTGGCCTTCTGTGGAACTGATGCGCATTTAGGTGCCTCTCAAAGAAAACAAGCACTGAAAAAAAGGTTGTTATATGTTTACAAAATGCTAAACCCTATGATTTGCATTCATATTGATACTTTTGAAAGTCTTACACAAGTAACACAAAACCAATCTATTATATAGCAATAGGTTATATTGTAAGATTTCATTCCCAAACCAAAAGGTGGGTCTAACCGGAACCAATGAATGATTATGGCTGTTGTTCCACATTTTTGCCCTTCTTCAGCTCAAACCAAAGCCCAGACTCCTCCTTTCTTGTGCTGGCATGAGAACAGTGCACAGGCATTATTTCACTTTATTTACAGCCCACATGTTTTCGACGCCCCCGCAGCTCTTTATGCAGCCATCAGGCATGCGCTTTCAGCATGTGTCCTCGTTTATGATGGCTGGGCTCGTCCTCACCTGGGGAGCGAACGGAGTTGATTTATTTATGTGGCTTCATATTTTGGTGTTGCCTAGAAGCCCATAGCAGATGTGAAAGCAATTAGAATAAAGCTAGCGAATTTAGGTAGACATATTCTCCGAAGGGTGGGATTCTGCAAAATGACAAGTCTGATTGATTTGGGCTTATGTATGCCAGGATGTTGTAATCAGCAAGCTCTCCTGTATTTGGGCTCCTCCTTACAGTTCTAGTACACATAGTCAGGGGTGGTCTATTGCACACCAGTGCAGGATGTAAGAGCATGATTTTCCATACAAAAACATGTACTGTTAAAACAAGATAATTTAATTATGCACGCTTGCTTATTTAGCTTTGTGCAATTTGTTTGCGGTGTGCAGCAGTTACAGGATTTCAGTTCTTTTTCATGCATTTAGTGTTAACTAATTAGCATCTTTGTTCATGCTTCACTCATTTTGCAAGGCTGTTGTTAATTCCGAACACATGTATGTGTAACTTGTAGCCAAACTGTAATCTGGCTTCCCTCGAAGTCTGCATGATGTGGGTGCAAGTGTACGCGTTTCATTTGGAAATTCGTTGATTCTGCTCTTTAGATTGTTTTCTGTTTCCGCCTCCTGTTCTATCTAAAAATGAAAGTCAGAGGCAGGACAGGCGATCACTCCAGTGGCCTCCATATGAAGGTTTCCGTCTCATGCCCTTGTCCTGTTGATGCTGTTCAGGCTCATTTGGTGCTTGTTGCCATGTCAGTCATTCCGGGGTTTCCAGGGAGAAGAATCATTTGTCACTGAGGATGATTTATTGCCATTGCGTAATTGAAAAACCTTGGTTTGTGCGCATATTCTGCTCGTGCTGCTGGTGAGTGGCATAGAGAGGTTCTCATCAAGATTCAAAGATTCTTCTGTTGCCCATCTTCACCCAAACTTGGTTGCCAGTAGTCCGTCCTCTCTGCTATACACACCAGGCTTTGATTTTGTCTCATGCTGCTTCTGGTTTTTTCATATTCTCAGAAGTTATGGCATGACTCCAGTCACCTCTTCCTGCAAACAATGGCTTCACACAGTCCCCCTCCTCTAAGGGTGTGCCCATGAACTCTAATGGTGCTGCTCTGAAAGCCATATCCTGCGACATTTGTATGCAACTCACTCCTCATTTGTGGAACATAAACAATATCTGACCCTATCAAGATTGTCCTAAGGTTTTAAGCCAATGATGATGGCAAGCCTTTGTTTTTTAAATTGGATTGTTGCATAACAGCCTTGCTTGGAATACAAGAGCTCCATCGGTTTAAAAGAGTAAACTTCCGTTTACTTGCGTTAGTGGTCTCACTGATGAAGAAGGTTGTATTTCCTGCCACGTAAGGAAAAAAGTTGCTCAAGAGCTGATGGCATAGACTTGAGAATTGGAGAGAAAATAGTTCATGGTCTGTCTGGGCTCATCCAAACCTAATGGCATGAATGGTTACAGATCTTATTGAATTATGACTCGCAGGATGCATTCTATCATTCAGACATTCTCCGGCCACATAGTTAAAAAAAAAATACCCACAGTCATAAGACTGATCACATTGATTTTTCAGGCCTAAATTACTGCCCAAAAAGAGTTTGCATCCCTTTCATCATTTCTTGCCTTTGTAATTTCATTTAAAATAAAATGTTCAAATCTAATTTAAACATCATTCTGTGGCTAGTTATTTAGGAATATAACGATATTGGAATGTAACCTGTGTTTTGGAATAGTAATATATAGACTTCATGCTGCTGCACATTGCTTAGAGACCATACTTTATACTTTACATCCCTCTTAATTTTCAGCAAGACAAATGATTGGGTTGTTTCATGTTTCAACATTTATGCCTAAGTTTTATAAAACTAAAATACCTGAGCTTGCTTTTCAGCTCATGGGTACTTTAAGTCTGTTGGAATGACTCAGAGGGGGGCTGTATTATGAATCATTATGCATGTTATGTGAACAGGGGTCATGCTGTGAATATGGCAGTATGCAGGCCATGACCCTGGCACACTCCGCTCGGTGAAGGATGGAAGAGCAGCCGCCAGGGTGAAAGTAAATCTTCACAGATTACCTGGGCCATGGGGTCTTTGTTTTTCAAGTAACGTAAGACTTGCTCCTCATGAGCAAATGGAAGGATGACGTGTGATTCTAAAGGGGGAGCAAACACAACTGAATAATTTAGAAACTGAGAGCACAATCTCACATGCATACATGTTCTCTTTGTAAAACAAGACAAAGAAGACAATTAAATTACACATCCATTCTTACATGCAAAGATATAGATATCTATATCCATCCATCCATCCATCCATCCATCTATATATATATATATATACGTATATATATAATATTGATATATTGATATATTATATATATATATATATATATATATATTGATGAGGCTTTCTGTGTTTCATTCAACCCTCATTCAATATGATACAAAAGTCTTCTTTTTTCTATCTAATATTTTGTGTAATATTTAATATTTCACACACAGAGCATATACTACCAAATCATATGTTACAGTTTCTTGCATTATTTATTGCTAAATGGGTCTTGAAATTGGCAAATCCTGTGGAATTGTGTTGCTAGGCTACCAATGACTACTGATCCAGTGGAGAGAGACACTTTGTGGATCACAAACCACAACCATCCAAGTCCAACCTGAGCCAACCTGAAACTTGTACAAGATGACTAAGGTTGGAGTTTGTTTAGTTTTTTTTAATGAATTAAGTCATACAAAAAGGCCCAAATGAGAATCACTTTCTGACTGTAAACATGAAGTTTTGGCCCTAAAATCTTATTTATATATTATTATATAAATCCTAAAATCGCATTTGTAGCCATTATAATATACTCTTTAGACACACACCTACGACTGCATCACGACAATCAGATTCTGTATTAACCCAATAAAAATGAGTTCCTATGAGTTACAGTTTGACCTGTCGCAACATATTAAAAGTTGTAAGAGAAGAAATCTTTGTTGGGAAACAAATACTGGATAGGTATTTATTGAACATTGCATTTTATTATATATGTATATATATGTACGTTTTGCCACTATGTTATAAATTAACAGTTATCCTAATGATTACACCATTGTTCTGTTTACAGAATAGCCTGATACCTGCCTGTTATATTGCTAAATATTATGATGATAAAATCTTACTGTTAATAGACCACATTACTCAGTGGAAGGATTGTTTATTAATAATAAGATTAGCATTTTATCATTTTTTTGTTGCTGTTTTAAAAAGCGACTCAAGGCCGTGATTTTATTATGGTTAAGGAGATCTTTGGGTGCTCTGCGTTACGTTGTGCCTAAGAACACCCTTACTTTTGATCAAATCACTGTAATTCAGAGCCTTGATTGGCTTATTACATTATCTAAACCTTGGCATCTGTTCACATGTCTTTGAGTTTGAGTAAGAGACCATGTTTGGAAGATCATTCCCAAATTTAACGTTGGTGTGTAGATTGACATTCTCTCAAAAGTGCTATAAACGACCAAACATATTTTTGAGTACCTTCAGTTTGCAGTGAGGCTTCAAATCTAGATTGCTGGAATGGAGGTCTGGCTGGATGAATCCGAATAATTGCTGTGTCATACTGATTTGGCATGAGCAACATGAGTCCATCTTGCAGGGTGACAAGAGTACTGCTAGTTCACAGTACTACATAAGTGTATGCCAAGGACATATTAGGAAAAGTCAGGTATGATATTTGAATCAATATCAAGTGCTAGTCATGAAGATAGGATGACAATTAATACTTTTCTGTGTTAGCATTTGAATGGTTTAAGGACTTCATAGGTTATGAATATTATACTAGACCTTAGAGTTTATATTAAGCACAAACCCTTTTAAATTAAAACATGCACAATGTTATAATGTAGTATGCCAGACAGTTTACTTTTAGTTACTTAGGACAAACAGAAGTGAGACAGAGATATAAGGGACTTTGTAGGATCTGGCCTTTAAACCATGTGCACAGATGATAAGGAGTGTTAGTTGCTGATCAACAACACTTGTAGCACAGCGACCCATTTGTCCGTGTAAAGTGATTGCAGATGGCCTCTGTCCTTGATCTCTCCTCAGCCAGGAAGCAAAAGAGCACAGCTTTATCCGCACAGCTGACACGTCCAGTCCAGTCCCTCAGGTGCACTGGGATGTATTAGTTTAATGTTTTGTTGTCTTCATGCTTTGCTCATTGTGCAACATTTTTTCATTCTTTTGACTCACTGGCGTGGTCTTAGATACAGCAGATAAACAGAAACGCCCAAACCTTTGGCAAGGAGGAATAATCAAGACGTGGAAAGAATGCACACAACAGGCCAAGTGACTATGAGCAGAGGCTGTTACTCCCACAAGAGTGCAGAGAGGAGTAAAGAGAAAGGGAAAAAGTTAGATGGGGAAAAGAGAGGCAATCAGCGCCAATTATACAGAGTCTTATTGGAAGCAGACTTTAGGAAAAGCAGTGGCATGGCTCGCAAATTGATTTTATGTGGACTGGAAGCACTCGGCTAGGTGGAGTTTATTTTGTTGGTCAGAATACCCTTAGAGGACCACAAAGATCAGGGGCCTTTTTTTTTCATGGGAATTTATTTTTGGAGGTGGAAAAACATAACAGTCTTAGTCAGTATACAGATATTCTCAGGGGTTATTGCTGTTTTTCCTGAAAGCTGCTGATTTGAAAATGCCAGATTTGTTTCCAACCTCCATTATATTCTGGCTTACTTGTGCTGTGCTCTTTATCTGATAATCTCTACTGCTCTTGTTAGTAGAATTGACGCTGAGGCAGAAGAGATAAATGCATTAACAAATCCCAACCTCTGCTTTTATCTTTTTGGTGTGATAAGTGAACAACAAACAGTACCAACTGTCCATTGGCCTAATATCATGTCCTGTTCCATCAGCCAGCAGTGAAATCAGTGTCTCCGGTGCAATAAGACCATGCTCTCTCCCCCTGCTCTCATCATGTGTCATCACTTTAATCCCCAGAGCGTTCCTTCACTGCTGGTCTTCATTCAGACTTGCTGGTGTTGATCAAGAAAGGATCTCTGACTCTGCTCTTCCTATGAATAACCTTTAGAGACTTCTCAGCATCAGAGACAGCTGTGTCAGGGCCTGGCCCATCTCACACTCGCCTGATTAACAGCTTTCTAATCAGCACAGTTCCCGCAGGCTTGCCGAGCTCATCAGCTAATCCGATATTCACCGGCTCGTCCCTCATTCTTTAATTGCTTGAGTAGATAGCTTTAGCTAGGAAAATAATTATAAGCAAATAATTAAGAGCAAATATTTCCTTCGACTCGTCCTCACACAGAGATCCAGAAGTTTCTCTGCTACCGAGGAGAGCAGGCTGATTGGTGCGAATTGGCTGGTGCTCTAAAAAAAAGAAAATTATTACATATAGTTAGTTACATATTCTTTATGTAAAAATGGCTTCTCTCATAATTTCTCACTGTGGTTCTTTTGGACTCAAAAGACTTTATTTGGAAAGTACATATGTGAAGTGTATTAGAGCGTATATGGGAACGTCACCACAAAATGAGTCCAGTTGGTCAAAAGATTTTTAATCGTTTGATTGATTTTTCTGAATCTACAGTTGATTATCTTTAAAATAATTAAATTTGGCGCAGCCAAACCAGAGAAATTAGCGAAAATGCTTAAGGTGTCATCATAACAGAAAATCAAGTTTGGAGAAAAACAGCAGTAAACCTTAAGGTGCAAATTGAACTTTTGCATAGCAACCAGATAGTTGTCATATTTAGTCATATTTGTAGGTTGTTTTACAGTACAATATTTTGGTGCCATACATTACAGATGAAGGAATGTATTTACTGCAAAATAAGGAAAACGATATGTGGGTCATTTTGTGATGCACTCTCATTTCAAATGGCTGTATCTCAGAATGAACTTTTGCAACACTGGACTGATTTAGTGCTGATACGCCCCATATACTCTTCTCATAATAACACTGACCAGCTGGATTTACTATGATATATTACAATAGCTGAATGCTTTTCTAAGACATGCATACAGCAACTGTGTAGATCATTAGTGGACATCAGTATTTCTATAACTCATGAAAACTCAGAGTAACAAGCTGATATTGTGTCTGGATTTTGGAGGCTTTCTCTGCATTTAACCCATC
Source organism: Notoglanidium macrostoma (assembly GCA_030068235.1). NCBI lineage: Eukaryota > Metazoa > Chordata > Actinopteri > Siluriformes > Auchenoglanididae > Notoglanidium > Notoglanidium macrostoma. The sequence goes on along the minus strand of JAQQZR010000035.1, from coordinate 19,969,488 downwards.
CAAGCAGCGAACACACATGCACACAAGTGAGAAGTGAGCACACATACCCGGAGCAGTGGGCAGGCACATGCTGCAGCGCCCGGGGAGCAGTTGGAAGTTAGGTGCCTTGCTCAAGGGCACTTCAGCTGTGGATGCAGAGGGAAGGGGAAGAGCTGTTCATTCACTCCCCCCACCAACACATTATTCCCACTGGTCCAGCGAATCAAACCAGCGACCTTTCGGTCCCAAACCCGCTTCTCTAACCTTTAGGTATGAAGTCAGGTCAGGTGGATTTTATTGTTAGTCCTCCATTACTTGTGTAGTTTGAAACAAAATGTCATCAGGACCACACGATACAATAGCACAGGACACAGGACTACATGAAGTCCAAATATATGTCTATATGAGATAAGGATAAAAATGACCCAGGATAGGTCACACTAATTATACAGCACAATGGAATATTACTGGAGGTGTTATGTGGCATGGCTGAAGAAGAACGAATCTACACAGTTATGCAGTATACATACAGCATATTACCAGTAGGGCTGCAACAATGAATGGTTTCGTATGGTGTTTTCATTCAAAAAAGAACGGAAAGAAAGAAAGAATAGAAAACAGAGACGAAGGATACAGAAAGCACCAGAAGAACTTTTGTTCTGAAAATTAAGCAATGTTAAAGTTGTTGGCAATCTTTTAAATTCTGTTTTTACTATGTTGCCGTTTGCCCTATACACATCAGTTACTTTCTGTAATGCGTACTGTTTCCCTCATATATTCTGTCATTTTGTTTGGCCAAGCAAACCTTATAGTAATCAAAGACTGTAGTGTATAGCCTAATTATCTAATTATATTCTGTGTACAAACAAACAAAGAAGAAAAAAATGTACGTAAAGGCCTAGCCATTAAAAAAGAAAAGAAAAAAAAAAAACAATTTTGGCCATGCCATCCAGCACAAATATAAAAAATATAAATATTAAATTCGTTTTGTGTTTTTATCCGGTTAACCAATTAATCAAATCGACAGATTAATAAATCATCAAAATATTTGTTTGTTACAGCCCTAATAACTAGGATTATTAAATTAGCTGGGTAATTCACTGGATTCGGCTATTATCTTGCTTACAGCTAAGCTAGCTATTGAAGATACACTTTAGTATACTGTAGTATACGGCTCTAAAATGGGCTCTCAGCCCTCACAGTGTAATACCGCTTATATAATCTGCATTAAACAGGCATGCACAAGTTCAGTTAGGGGACAGCATTCATATTTTAAGCCAACTAATCAATATTAATTAACGCCAGTGGGGTAATTAATTAGCCGTATATATTGTGAAATTGTGCTGTGCAGATTCAGTGTTGTTGAGCATTGCATGATCGAGAGCTCTGTCAAAAGCTGTTTGCCGATGCAGTTTGCCACTCTGTTGGGGTTTTGATATTCCTCTGCATGTCCCAGCAAGATAAGTCTTAGGGACCAATGTTCCCCCAGTGTCTGCCTGCTGATTTTCTTGGAACACAGACAACAGATGACACCATTTCTTTGCTTCACCTTGTTTCTCTGTGTGATGTGCCAGGCTAAGCATAAGATTTGTTTTCCTTACATGTAGTTGCACACTTTAACCACCATCCTGAGGCTTGGTAATAGCCGTAGCTGTCTTATAACAGGCAGCACCATGGGGATCATAAAAGATAATAAAAGCCAGGATACAGGAACTATGTCAGACTCATAACATGCCAGCACCTTACAGGAGAACACTTCCTCATGCAGCGCTGTATGCACTCCTCTCATGACCAAATAGGGATAAAATCTTTAGTTTTTTTCTTTAGGAACAAAAGGTCCTAAACTGTTTTGAGTTCAAGCTATTCATGAAACACACTGCTGTCTCATTTTGTTTCCAGAGAGATAACTTTCACGCTTTGTTCTCTCACGCCACTCCTCCTTTTCTTCTTCTTCTTCTTCGTTCATTGAGCTGGTTGCTAATAATGGATAAAAACTTCTCGTAGCACACCACACACATCTGGTGAGCACAACTGTAAGGACACTTATGGCAGACATCTCACTTTGAAGCTCACATCCTGTGTATAATTATTTTGATTTCACCAAACAATAATGGCGCATGTTTTTCCATTTGTAGGAAAAGGTGTTTTCCCTTTAGTGCAGGTTTAAGTACTGCTTTCACATCCCTACCATTACAATTGATGATTAGATGGTGCATGTGGAACAACAGAATGTTAAACAGTGATCCAGCTGCAGGTTGATAGAACAGGATGTTCTTTTCATGTCACCCTACTAAAGGTACCTGAAACCATGCTGCTTCATTAATTCGTCTTGTTTCATTGTCTTCTTAGGTTTCATATATAGCTCTGCAGCTGGTATATTAATGTGCCAGTCATTTGTATTGTCTCACCAAGGGTCTTATTGCTCACCTGCTCACAAGTTCTTTTTTTTCCCTACCAAGCTGCATGCATCCTACTACAAGTTACTCCATTTTTCTTTCTAGAGGAGGGAGTGAGGGTGTTTTTGAAGGACAAGGATATACATGAGAAGGGAGAAGTGTGTGTAATCTGAACAGACCCCTCCAAAAGAATGTAACAGAAAGCCCATTGTATTTTGTTGCAAAGCGAAGCGCTTCAAAGAGCCTCTGCAACTCAATGAAAACTCAAAGAGACTCTTAACCCCCCTCTACAGGGAACAGATAGCTTACTGTAGGATGTGACATATTAATATGTCTTTTAATATGTGTTTTTGTTTACACTATTACCACATGCACTGTCTGCTCTTATGTAATATGCTTATCCAAGTATTATGTACTGTATGTGCATTTTGTGGGATGTTATTTTCTTTCCACGAGTGACTGCTGAATCATAATTTGGTAATTAAAGATAAATAACCTTCAGTTGTGGTTGTTTTGGATGTGTGTTAGAAGCGATGTAATTGGAAATTCAGATGAAAGTCATTTTTTTGGGGGGTTTACAACCTGCGGGTGAAAATGAACATTGCTGCGCTGTACATTTGCTGGTAATTGCTTGTCATACTGGTTTGTTTAGATTGCCTATAAAACATAATCAAGCTCAAAGACAGTAGTAGGTTTTAGTTGTAGTAGATCATACATAGCTTTTAAACCATTCCTATTTCATTATAAGTAGTTGACAAGTTCCCATAATGCTTAAAACAAAATGCAGACAAAAGTAAATGCTAAATTATTAATAATCAAATTGATATCAGTTTCTCCAGCCTGTTTTCATATTATGTGGAATGTATAAATTGTTTTATCTTCATCCATAAAACATTGGGGAGTACAAACTTTTTCACACATCTGTACAAATATTTGCCTATCTGTCAATCTTGATCTCAGTGCTGTTTAAATCTTTCCACAAGAAGTGTTGGTCTATGATTAATACTTGCTTAATTATTTATGACCACTATCATGTTTCATGTTTTGTTTTGTTTATGAAGGCAAGATTCAGATATTGCATTTTTTTCAACGTCAGGAGAATATGGAATTGAGAACCGATGGCTGTTATGTAAGAAATACGACACTCGGGAGCATGCTGTTATAGAAAAATAATCGATGACGTGGACGGCCAGATTTGAACGGCGTTACAAAGCACTGACACTGCAGACTCTTTCATCACGCCTCCAAAAATGCTTAATAAAAATCACAAGAAAATGATCTAAGCAATAAGGTTGAACATTAGATGAGAATGAGTGCTTTATTATAATCCTTGCAGCCAGAACTACTTTCATTATCAACATCTTCTGACTCAGAATTGAGAATTCAACAGCACTTTGATAGAAGCAGATGTAATTGCCAAATTATTAAGGAGATTATGATGATATCCCGGCATGTTGCAGAAATAAGCGCTGTGTCTATGATCCTCAGATTGTTGCAAGGTTTGGGCTGAGTGACTTGTTCAACCTGCGAGCTTGTCAACTCATGTTTAACCTGTAAGCTGAGAACATGATAACAGCAGAGGGAGGGCATTCATGTGGCTGGAGGTCTGTCTGTCAAACAGTCCAGCCCACACGCTGCTTGGGAATTTCGGGATGTATACTTTCGGCCCGTGTCTTTTCCACTAGTTTTAGCTCACGTACATGAGAAAGGGAGAGAGCGAGAGAGAGAGAGAGAGAGAGAGAGAGAGAGAGCAAAAGGAGCATTGTGTGTAACACGGGGCAGAGCGTGAAGCAGGAGCAGAAGAGGGAGAAAGTGTGTGAGTGTAAGAGAGGGAGGGCGGATAAGAGTGAGGGAAGGGGGATTGGCAATAACCTGCAGCTAGACTTTCCAGATATCCTTGTAGTGTGCTTATTGAGCTCTTGGGTGCTGTGGTCCTGTCTTTACTCTTTGCTATATGACATAATCTTAAGGATTGTTTTTCCTGATTGAAACAGGGAGAATTAGGTGAAGTCAGGCACACACACGCACACACCTTTCTTCTCCAGCTGGATTACCTTCCTCTGTCTCATGCCAGAGAGAACAAGCAAATGACGCTGCTGTCCTCACTGCTCTGAGGAGAATGCGGCAATAGAGTGGATCTACTTACCCACAAACAGTACACGCGCACTCAGAGACACACTTGGAGGATGGCCACAGCTGTGTTTCAGGTAAGGATGGGGAGGAGGGGGGACATTTACTCTGCGTAGCCTGCGGTCAGGTCCGTGTCCTCAGATATGCAAGGAATCTTGATGCCTTTCTCCCAGCGGCGAGAGAACAGCAGCTGCTCAGAGTCCGGACTTGGCTTGTTCTTTGTACAGAAACAGAGTGCCGATGTGTAAGTATTCTCAGATGGTGTGTGTAATGAACGGGAGAGGAGCTGGCAATGTGCGAGGCTCTGTGCGTAGACACTTAGAACGAACATCGCTGTGTAGAAATCTTGTTGATGTGAGTTGTGGTCGATAGCAAAGCGTGGGATAGTAGCCGGTAAACTGAAGGACAGAGGTACAGTAATTGCGGTGGTTTTTTTTTTCTTGCTTAGTAATTGTGAAATGTACCTTGAAGGCTGATTGTGGAAATGAGCAAGCACAATTTAAGGGAAATAGGGTATGTCTCATTTCACTCTGTTTACCATGTTTTTGCAAATGCCTATCAACGTTTAAGAGGAAAGAGTTCAGATAATGTCTGGTAGTGTTAAGTCAAGGTGACTGGACTTGTACTGTAAGGGTGACGATGTTAATGAACACTTATATGGGGAGCTTCATTGGTTCTACTTGCGAGTACAGATTCAGCGTTCAGGTTAAACAACCTTCCAACCAGTCTAAGGACATTAAGTTAATAGTTCTAGACAAACCAATGAACTGGATGAATACAAAAATAGGAATGAACCTCGATTTTTCTATCTTCAATACTAATATCAGAGTTACGGGTATCAGCCAGTACTTGATACTGAGCCAGTGTGGATATCCTCTTAATAACCAAGTCGACTCTATGAGCGCTTCTGTTGCGAGATTGTGAGAATTGTGACATTATGTGCTGCTCTGCTGATGTGGAGGAACTGCGTTCGCTCAGTAAACCTATGTTTGCTGGATAAAATACATTGGAACATATTAAAAATCAAATTGAACATTGATACAGGTTTTTTTTTTTTGACAAGTGTAAATACTCAGAATTTAGATCTGTGCATCTCTATTTAAAGTCATTATATGTATAGATTTACTTTATCCACTAATCTTACTTTTTTTTTTTGGCAACACAGATTTAAATACAAAATTTGCCATTCTGTTATTCTGGGACTAAGGCTTTCTGTGTGAACATTAGTTATGTCAGTGATGGTGTGTGTATGTGTGTGTGTGTGTGTGTGTGTGTGTGTGTGTGTGTGTGTGTGTTATGGAGGATTCAGCCCCCGGGGCAGGCATTCCCCACTGCGGCTTAGACGCTCTGTCTGCTGTAGGCATCAGTATTGTTTGGGGTGAAAGTGAGAGTGTTATCCCACAGTAAAGGCACTCAGGACTATTTTGTGACAACAGTGAATGGGTTGTCCTTCCTTTCTACTGTAGCAACTGCGCCTGACAGCATGACAAAGCTGCTGTTAAAGGGAAGACAATAGACGTCCCCCTGCGGCATGCTGCCTGCTACTGGCTGTCTGAGTGTGTGTTTGGTTCTCACTGTTGGGCAGATAGCTCGGTCAGTGTGCTGTATCCACACCATTCTGACACTCTTGCACTTAAACTCACCAGTATTCACCTCAACACCTGCAGGTCTGACTACACAATGAAACAACAGTCAAACAGCAGCATTGTGGGTGCTGGTTATTTATGTAAAAAAGAAATCATGACAGGCATATTTTTCTAGGGAAACCATCAACGACACAAAGAGTTACTACTGCCATCCTGAAGTTTATTATTTTTCAATAAAAGCATGTCCCATTGTGATTTATTTCTCTTATACCACAGTAATGCTAACAATTCAATTTTGTTTAAATTAAAAAAAACAACAACACACACACAGGAGCAAATACAAAGAGTTACAGCAGGTTGCCTAATGGCTTTGTTTTTTTTTTAAATATAATGTTACGTTCATTATGATTCATTATGATTTATTCATTATGATTTATTTCTCTTATACCACAGTATATAAAATTTTATTTTAATTAAACACACACACACACAAATTAGTTCCTTTTATCACTTATATTATAGCAGCTATAAACAGTCATTCCCTCACCAGCCTTTCACTATTCTCTCTTGTGAAGTTAATAAAAAGCAAAAAAAAAAAAAAAAAAAAAACCTCAGCATGTCATGTTAATGAAAACCCGTTCTGTAGACATTCCTGTAGACAAGTTACTTCACTTCTGACTGTCACAAAGTGCTGACACTAGAGACTCCTTTCAAAACGTCCTTACCATTGACATGCATCTTTTTATGCATGTTTTGTTTGTGGTGTATCCACCAGTCCCTGTTTAAGCAGTTCCTATAGAAAATATAGTAACCATGATTAAGGCAGCATAATAATATAAACCTTGAAATTAAAAAAGGAGTGCGTTAATATTAACCTCATTCTTACAGCTACTGAATTGTTGCACTCATCAGCACTGTGATATAAATCATGTTAATGTCTTCATCATGAAGGACCTTAATTACCACACATTTTCATGCCTTATGCTGACTTAATCAATAGAATTCACTTGTGAGTAAAATCTCATCCACAAATCTGCCATAGTCCCCACCCACACCCCACCTTGACCTGAAATACCCCTATATATCAGCATCCTGCTGACATACACCCACTTACCACAATAAAACCTGGCCCTCTTCTCCATCCCTTGCATTTAACCATGGGAAAAATCTCACGGTTGGTCTTTTTGGCATTGCCTGTGATGCAATTATGACTAATTTAGCTGAAATTAAGGGAGGAAAGAACCGTTGAATCTGTGCTGGAACACATTTATCAAAAGTCTTAATCTGGACTGGCGAGAATGTGCCGCATCATTATCTCATAAGGGTAGCTTTCTGACTCACTTCATCCGATTGCTGGGCTACTTACAGTATGTTTGAACTCTTTTTCACCATCGCTGCTCCCTAGTTTTCCAGTACAGCCATCGTTGTTCCACTTACCATGTCCAGATGGTTTTGAACGACCAAAAGAAATGTAAACCAGTTTGTACCACTTCACTCATATGCTAGCTTTCTGTAAGCATGGGAAAGCCGAACATCCACTGGCTGGGATCCAAAGATGGACTTTAATGTTGGCGTCGTGTTGAGCATAGCTCTTCACCAGCTGCATCCATGCATTGCACAGCAACCGTGCATGTCGTAACACATACCCTCATGCAATAAAACATTGCTGCTGGCTGAGGGAGTAGATAACACCATGTGTGAGGTATGAAGAGGTACTCTAATAGAGGCTACTAACAGCTTTTAATTTCCTGAAACCTGATTTTAGGTTACTGTGCTGATATAAGCTGGTGCAGTAATGTAAATAATCTGTGCTTGAGATTTGAAACCGAAATGTTATATAACCAGTATGTAATCAGTGACGACTGGTTGCACAACAGTCAAACATAATGCGCTTTAAGCCATTTGTATTTTTACACTTTGAAAGAGAGGGAGGGATTAACCCTGCTAGGACATTTATACCAGTATGTAATGCACTGGTATTCCTCTGTGAGAAAGGAAATTGATAGGATGCAGAAATCATGAGACACTGGTGAAGTGTGGGGAACTTTTGAATAGACTTATTTGTGATTTAGGAGTTGTGAGGTCATCATATCAAACAAATTCTCCTAAACATAGTGGGAGACAGAATAGCAGAACTACACTGACATTCTATTGTACCATGTGGAACTTTGTCTGATAAATGCGTGTTTAGATATGGTCCATTATGAAAGTTCAAGGATCATTTCATTCCATTGCAGAGAGATCCGATCAGTAATGCTATACAAGCTGCCAGTGAAATATAAATTTGCCTTGTTTTGGCATTACTCCTACACATCAGTATGCTGTCTGTTTTCTAAACAGGTGGAACTGAATGAAACCTGATGCGAAACTAATTTTAGGTCATTGTGGGAGAGTGTAGTTCACACTGGTTGTGTTGACGTCAGTTTGATTGTAGAATGTTCTGCAACTTTGTTTACATTCCTGGGCCATGTTTCAGCACTACTAACTCGATGTCTTTGAAGATCTTTTTGATTTAGTTGCACATTGTAATTAAAAGATGGGTTTTTATTATGTGTACTATTTTACGCACACATAGAGGTGAAAGGTTCTAGAACATTCATAGAAAAGATATTGTTCTCCATCGCTACTCGTTTGTCAAGCAAGAGCATCATTATGAGCCTGCAGAAATCGTTCACTTTTAGGATGCTTCGTGTGAGGTTTTTGTACACCGTTTGTCTCCATTTGACTCCTCCTCAGTTAGGTTCTCATTACTGGATTGGATCCTCTTCCCGATACATCTGCTCGGTCCAAAGAAGATTGGTGGCCTTTATCAAGCCATGCTAAGAAAACACTTTAAAGATGTCCGCATTCTCCAGTGTCATTTTGTGTGAAATGGGAAAGTTCTGAGCCAGCTGATAGAGTCCAGAAAAGACAGCTGAAAAGTTTCAGAATCCAGCAGAGTGGGAGGATGAGGAGTGTTTCATGGACAAAGGTCGCAATTTTACGAGGTCACAGTAAATTAGCAGGAAATCTTCAGAGGTGATAAGGCATCACTGAGTTTTGCTCCTCTCACAGGATTTAGGCGAAGAAGGAAGGTCTTCTCGTGAATGTGTTAAGGGCTACGGCGAGTTGCTGGTAGAGGCAAGAATGCATGCCACAGACATTCCTGTTCAGGAGAAGGTGTTGGGAGGAAAATGTGTGATTTAAGAGTGTCTTCACGGCTCTGTTCCTACTCAACCACATAAGTTTCTCTGCTGTTTGAAAGCAAACCACAGCCATCTGGGCCAATGGTTTATGGGTGCAGTTTGGTAGAAAGGCACGGCACAAAATCTGTCATTGATGAAGTGCTATACAGATGGAAAGGCACGAAAGTAGAGAGATACAAATGGCAAACATGAGCCGAAACAAAATTGGAAACGCTCTTGGAATATAAATGAAGTGTTTTATGCACAATATAGGGAAGAGAAGGAAAGATAGTGGCTTGGTTACTTCCTTACAGTGGACTATGGGATGAATTCAGTTGAAAAATGTCTCTGCAGCTTAATGACAGTGCAGTTATGGTTAAGATTTGTTTCGAGTAAGTGTACTTTGATAAGATGGTCTCATAGCCATTCCATCAGAGTGTCTGGCATTTCTCTCACGTCCAAGTGTAAAATAATGGCACCTTTGGCTGGTAAATTGAGGCCATAGCATATAGCCTTGATCACCATATAGCCCATGTAGTTAGTCAGATCTGTTGCTAATATCATACAGATGGGTTTGCAGTGCAATTAAATTCCAGAGAGGGTGACGATTGCTTTGGAAGGATATGATAAGCCAGGTCTATACTTTTATATATTAGCTCCACCCTGCCCATATAGTAATTTTCATTAAGGCAAATGGATTTGGATTTGCTTTTGCTATGAGCATTTTCAGAAATTGGCTCTACTTCAGCTCTAGAGGCTTGGCAACCTCAAGCATTGTTAAGGGTGCCAGAGGAAGTCATTTAGGGGCAGGATTAGTGAAAACATCCTGAATTTAATTCTGGGCCCATTTCATACTCAGACTGCCAATTCTGTTCAAAGAGGGGGTATGGTGGTCCATGGTATGCTTCTGCTTTGTGAACAGAAATGCTTATGCTGATAAAAATACTCCCTTACTTAAAGAATCACATTAATCATAAGAAAAGTCTAATGGTCTGTGGTCACAACCTACCCACTGTGGTCTCCAATTATGGCCAAAGCCAGAACAACCAAGCAATGCAAACCACATTCAATAATGCTAATGTCATGACTGTTTTTCTCTTGAAAATGGGTAACAGAGACATTACAAGCAAACAAAGGAAGCACCGGTTCTCTATACACAGACAGCCAGGGACAATTGCTTGACCAAATCTTCCGTAGACAACAAAGCCGTAACCTACCTTAAAGGAAAGATTATATTATGCTTCTTGACAGTGGCTGATTTTTCAAAATTGCAGCATGCAATCAGCCAGATTGGTTGGTCTTGAATGGATTATAAGAAAGTGGTCAAGTTGGAAACAAAGAAAATGATCCTTTCCGATCCCTTGGTTTCCCGCGGTCGTCCAGCCTGATGAGGGGCTTACATTTGAGGCCGACTGGAGCATTGTCCTCAGTAATTAGCCGGAGATTCCAGTTGAGTGGTCTGCCCATACTGTCAGATCTCATAATCCAGTGTTCTTTCACTCCTCAACACTTTACCACCATTATGAAGTGATGTTACATTAGCCCAAACTGACCTTTCAGCCAAAGAAATAGTGATCACTGACCATAACTTCTGAAAATCTGTTTTAATTAACTTTGATATGGTTTTGAAACTCTATTTTCATGACTACGATGTGAACTTTATTACACTGGTGTCAAAGTTCAGGATAGATACCATCAAACAGCTGGACATGACTGATCAGTGTGATTCTGCCAGTCAGATCTCTCTTAGCCTATATGAACGTATGCAGTGTAGATACTGTTATTTAGCCACATAGCTCAATCTGTCATCTAACAGTAGTGTTACGTATCTCAATGGCTTCCATATGTTCTGTGGGAAGCTCCAATCAGAGATGGTCGATCAGAGGCGATTACTCTGAGAGCAGTGCTAAAGTTGGCCATTCATTGCTCACCACATGGATATTTATTTCTGGTTTACTTCCCACCGGCTGGACGTGACTCCATTTTTGTTTACTGAATGACAGTTTCCCCTCTGTGTTGTTTTCCATCCTGCGTAGGCAGCTTTAAAATGGTTTAGTGCTGTGTTGCAAACTGCTGTTGCCTGGAGACCTGTAGTAAACATCCCTTTTTCATTCAGTTTATCATGAAGACAAGAATGAATATTAAAGCTGGACTAGATGTTTCAGTCTAGTTTGGTCGGACTATCTTTACTTCCATATAGTTTTTCTACATATTGCTCAATATTCTGCACTCTCATATGCATTTGCAAGAATAGTTCATTCCTACATTTATGTTTGATCATAGCCCATGTCTTGACCTGATCCACCCTACCCTGCAAGTGTCTGTTATCCATCTCCTGTCATGAGAATGAGAGCCAAGCTAAGAGGGTTTCTGCAAGCTAACAGCCCCAGTGTAATGCTGTCTCAGGAGACTCATTCTGTCCTGTGGTGATCGATGATATGCGCACTGGGCTTGTTTTCACTAATTATCACAGAGCAGAACTGCTGGTCTTGGGCCAGATTGTGCCACAGGCCCCATGTTCGTCTGAAGGATTTAGTGATGGTGCATCAGTGAGCATGTTCAGCACAGACGCCACTCCCTGCATTGCTGAACAAAATGTAAAATATTTTTCTGGGAATGGTAGACAGGAAGGGGGTGGGGGGTCAGTTGGAGGTGCATGGGAATGGGAGGCATGGGAAGAGTCCTACACTGCCCCTATAACCCCAAACCCCAGACTCCACCCTGTCCTAAACTCCATGTGCATGGAGCTCTTATCAGACGGCGTCTTTCTCTGGAATGTTTATATGAAGCAGGCCGATTTTGGAGAATTCAGCTTGGAGCTTGTTTCCTTTCGAATTTGATTTATGGACCTGGCAGTTAAATAATGGCAGGAAAACCATCTCTTCACTGATACAACATCAGGGAGGCCTAAACTAAGGAAGCTGTTGTTCTAACCCAAGGTGTGAAAGATTTTTGTTGGGCCAGAGAGTTGTTGTACTGAATTCTGGGTAAACATTTAGCACTGTGTACTAACTTTAATCCTGTGCATCATGTATTTGCAGACAATATTTGATTGTTTGATGCTACATATAATCTAACTATCGTAAACAATATCAACATTCTTCTTCCCAACAATAAGAAGTGAGAAACCTTATTTTTGAATTCTTATTATCGTTTCTATTTGAGAAAGTATTAAAACCATAATGAGGATGAATTTCTTCCTCTTCTTCGATATCTCCATAAGTGAAGTGCAAGTCCTCACCAGCCCATTAAGTGTTCTTCTCCAGCTCGTAACTCTTCCACTCCAGAGAACTAAATGCCACTTTGACTGGCTGACACTCTTGTCTTGCCTCAACCTGCCACACTTGCTTGTCAGTGTGCACACAAATGTAAGTTGGTCAGTCTTCTGCGAGGCTTGAAAACATTTAAACTGGAAGTGGCTGGATGTGAAGTAATATATTAGGTAGCAAAGTGGGGTTGAGATGTAAGTAGAGCTGACTGACCACATCATCTGGATTTGTTCACTTGTACTATTTTAGAGAGCTCTTGGCTTTCACTAATTGTCTTCAATGGTTTTTCAACATCTCTTTTGACTACTGATCAACTTTCGCCTTAATCCACATTTTATCGCTAGAGAGCCTGGTAATTTTTGAGTTTGAATTTTTTGATTACTGAGTGTGTTCCCCAACTTCCTATTTTCACAAGCCGAGGTCATTGGATCGGTCTACTTTGCTCATGATTAGCCGTTACATACAACAATTTTTATTAACGTGTAATGGTGACCTTTTTTTCAGTCTAGTGACTATATCTCGTGACCAATATAGTCAATGAGATGTTGTGCGAACATCTCATTGACAAAGTGTAAGTGTTTGTTTTTGGAATTTGGAAAATTCGGAAACCAGCGTTTGATTGGAATCCAACCACATTGTCAGAAATAAAGGTGTCAAGTTGTACTTTTCCTTGTTGCTGGGGTAGTACCCAGGTACCCATGTACCTGTTTTGGACCTAGTGGAGTTTAAGGTCCAGTTATGTATCTTACAGCATTTATTTTTAAAGTAATGCTACATTTACATTTCAAGATAATAGATATGTACTAAAGATATACAGTATGCAATCTCGGCGGTACCACCCCAGCTACAGTCAAGTTTGGTACCTTTATTTCTGAGAACACATGGATGGAGCATTGAAGCCCAAGACTAGCCTTCATCTTGACCTTTATAGTGTTTTCTTTGTGTAAAACATTGGAATGTCACCTCTGCTAAGATGTCACAATCTGTGTCCTTAGTTGGTTTTTTAAACCAATCTTTAAAGCCAATAGGCATAGTTTGAATAAATTGTTAAACTGTTTTCTGAAAGAAAACTAATGTGTTTTTCATTAAATCAGTCCTGGCATTGGAGGGGGGAATACACTATTTGTTTGTTTGTTTAGTAGATTTATTTATTTAGATGATGAAAACAGCATATTTTCAAAAACCATGCAATTTTATAGTTTTTTTTCCCTTTTCTTTTTTCTTTAGTTTGGGCATCATCCTTTCGTTAATCTAGTTTCATAACAAACAACAGACAGATGAGAAATGACTATATAAAAATATATATGACTTGTATATGTCAGTAAAATGTTCTTTTGTATTTTTCCTTTATCTAAACTAATAAATACATTTTAGAAACACACTGTGCATCTGTGCTCAAAAAACATTTTGGCCAGAAACATTTGAGAAGGCTGTTGCTTCATGTTTTTCACTGCAGAATATGACTGGGGTAAACAAGCAGGAGAGGGAGAGGAGGAGGGATGTACTGTCAGTCAAGAAGGCAGGATTTTGGAAGAGGTTCCACTTTGTCCCATGGATATTATTTATTCGCAAATGTGTGTGTGTGTTTTTTTTATTCCCTCTGGCACTCAATACCTTACCTGTGATTGGGTGATCTTTCTGTTTTTGGTTATGGAAAGTGGATGTGATATGGACTCTGACTATTGGCAAGAGCACCTTTCAGCAATGGCGTGCCAGACGCATGGATTATTTCAGCCTGGATAAACATGAAAGTCTGCATGAAAAAAATGCCTGTGTGTTTATGCAAGTGTGGAGATCTAAGATCTTAGTGGCCATGTTTCTATTGTCCACCATGACTTGACCTCAACAGAGCCTTATTTCCTGCTCATGACTTCAGGGGACAGTTGAGAAAAAACATCAGCACATGCATGTTGTACTTGCCTGAACTGGCGGAGGTTGAGATGGTAAATATTTGCAGACAAGAGAGTGTTTTTCCCTGGAGAAAGGCCGAGAGTAGCTAAAGTGTGCTATACTATTCTGAGTATATGTTCTCAGTGTACCATGGATCCTGGTTTAATTTAGTTAACATAAGCATGTAAGGAATGCCAAAACATAATTACCCCTTATTATACTACACTCATTTGTACACTCTGATAGTATCAAACATGTGCTTCCACCCTCTTTTTTCCTCACAAAGAGAATACAGGGGCTTTGTTTTGCAGTGCAAGCCAGCCAAGAGGATTACAAAGTTTTGGTGCAGTTTCCCTTTTCCACCCTCCAAAAAAAAAAATCCTGATCCCAACCAGCTGATTAGTCAACTGACAGACATGGAAAGAAACGACAAATGTGATGCAAAGCATCTCTCCTTATTAATATGATTTGTGAATGCTTATACTGTAACCATCATCTAATCAAGTTTTATGTTGAAATATATTATTTCTTCCTTCATGGATTACGTTTGTGATTAACTCTGTTTGATTACATGAGATTGTTTGAGTTACATAGTGGTTGCAAGCAAATAGCATTTCCAGGTGATTTGTGGGCACTGTTTTGGGCAAGCTGGGCAATATGGTACTAATTAGAGGCTTAGATTAGAGTAATTAGTGTGGTTTGGAAAATATGTACCAGGGGCTCCACCTTAACACATGCAACTCAGTATGGAAACAGAATTGGAGGGAGGATACTGGAGGAAACATGTCAGCAGTTTTAAAAGATCTCAGTTCTCATGAAGACTCTGATTAGACCTTAAGCCATAGGCACATAATAAAGATAAACGCGTTCAGAGCTCTCAGGGGTGCTGTGACGAACATGAATTAGCTGGCCTTCTCCAGTTTGGTGCAGAGAGAGAGAGAGAGAGAGAGAGATGGTGAAAAATTTTAGTCTGATGATAAGGAAATGATTCATCCATGCATCCATCCATTCATTATCTACACCGCTTATCCATGAATGTCAAAAAGCTGGAGCCAATCCCAGCTGACTTTGAGAGAGAAGCTGGTCAGACTCTGGCCAGGTTGACTAATCTATCACAGAGCTAGCTCAGAAATGAACAACCCTTCAAATTTGAATGAAATGAAAAAATACAATGTGAAAAAACCCCAATAAATCTTCAGGTTGTTTCTGTCCTTGCAATTGGCTCCTCAGTGACTCAGATACACCACACTAACCCTTAGCTTGTCTTTTTATGTTGTGTGAGAAAATGTTGACCCTCTCTTTCTCTCACCACAGAATATTTCTTGGGTGTTTAAATAGCTGTGGTTGCCCGATGATAGGTCTGTGGTTGCCCATTCACCTGTGCCCTTGTTTGGTGTGTTCCTCCTGATGTACACGTCGGACAGTTCTGAGAACCGACACTGCGGAGGAACATGGTGCTGTGTCGTCGAGATATGGAGATACTTAGTTGGAATGTAAGAAATTGCCTAGAATCTCAGTAATGTGTGTGGGTGCAACTCACCACTGAATGAACCCACCCATGCCTTGTTTTGACGCAGAAGAATGAGTAGGGGATAAGACTTGTATACTGATCCTTTGAACCATACAGTATGATAATGTCATCTAACTGCTTTATAAAGGTCAGAGTTGTGGTCGATCCAGAAAACTGGCCATGAGGCACAAATACATGGATGGGTCATCAGTCTATCATCATGACACAAGGATTGCTTAACTTGATATTCCTAGTGATATTCAGCAGCTTGCTCGATGACTGGAAACATGTCTACTGTCTCAAAGTGTTTGTAAATTGAATACAAGTCACAACAAATGTCTCTCATATCATGAGACTGAGATTTACCTTGATTTTTTGCAGCCACTTTTTTTTAATGACTTACACCACACAGAAAAAAAGTTGAGCAGTTTGCCGAATGTGCCAAGGCTCCAAATCTGGAAGTTCTGAGATTTTTCCTTTCAATCTTAAGAGCACTTGCCCAGAAACTTAATCAGGGAGCTGCCACTTGCTCAAGACATGATATCAGTCCCAACAGCAGAGCACATTTTCACGTTGTATCCACATCATACCAGTTTAGTTAGGTTATGGAAACAGATATGGGTTGCCTGTCTCAAACGTGCCATTTGAGATTACTTTAAAAGGGAGAAAAAAAGGACATTCGATATTCCCAGAATGTTTAGATAGTATCACGAGAGGTTACTTGGAAGGAATAGATATTAGGACCAAGACAAGGTGTTGGAATGACTCAGGTGGACGAGCTGTCATCACTGTGGGCCTGAGGGTAGATCTGAGCCAGGTGATGGGAATTCAGACCCAGATAGCTCAGATAGCAAAAGGACTGTATGTTACACACAGTGTCTGTTAAAGAAGCCTGACCAAGGGGCGTGTTGGGCTTAGGTTTGCCTTTGGCATAGTCACGCTGAGGAAACCATTAAAGTTTCCATGTAAAACTTTTCAACTTACTGTAAACAGAGATCGGATTCACAATAGGGTCCATAATGCAAGCTAAAAACAAATATTTGAGCAACACATTTTTTCTAAGAGTGTATGGCCTCTTGTCCGCTTGGGTTTCCTCAGGGTTCTCTGGTTTCCACTCACCAGGCAAAAACATGCTCTGGATGGATTGACCACTCTAAAATGTGAATGCATGTGTTCACAGTTCCCTGCAATGGACTGGTATACTATCCAGGGGGCAGCCATGGCCTAAAGGCTGGAGAGCCGGGGACCAAAACGTTGCTGGTTTGATTCCCTGGACCAGCAGGGGATTAATGCAGTATCTAAAATAAACACAGTATTCCCAGTGTTCCAAGCATAAGCTCCAGAATAAAAAGCTTACTGCAAATGTATCGTCGTGTGATTGGATTTGATCCTACATGATCATGTGTGTTATGCTTGCAAATCAGGACTTGTGGAGAAAGATAAGCTAGAGGGAAGATTGAAAGAGATGTAGTAAAGCAGTGATGCCTCTACCCTATAAATGTTTTTAGGGTGCCACTGAATAGGTTGAAAGTGCGATTAGATTGAAGGCAAGAAATTATAAATTGCAGAGCTAATGCATTGGAAGCTTCTGTAATTGTAAATGCCTAAGGTTTGTATGTAATGAAGGTGAGTGATGACAGAAAACGAGAGGAATATTTCCTAGGCACGATATGTCCAAATCAAAAGCAAGCAAACAAACAAACCGCAACAACAAAAGCAGCATCAACAACAAAACGTTCAATCCAAACTTTCACTCTTTAGCCTCTCCTCGGGGTGTTTTGTCAGAATACATGTTTAATACCGAAACCAAAATGAAAAGTATCCTTCTTTTTTCATTTCCTGTTGTTCATAGTTGCTCTACCCGTTGTGTTTATGGTTCATTTAGATATTCTGAAACCTTGCAGAGCTAGAGATTGATAGTGTTTATGTATTTCACACACCCACATCCTCAGCTGAAATAACATGTTTCGGTAGGAAATATTTTCACTCCTCATTCTCAGCCTATTTCTCCTGGAGCCATTTACGTTCAAAACATCCTGTTAGTGTTCTAAAATGAAAGAACACCCAATCCTGTCTTAATAATGGCTTAAATAATGTGGCTGTCAAAACGGAATTTTAAACAACTGCAGCTTTTTTGGACCCATTTTGCAGAATAATCCAATTTCGCTCCTTTTCTTCTTTGTCCCGCAAATAAAAACAGACTGATATAAATACGGTTCCTCCAGCATAGTTGTTTTTGGACTTGTGAGTCAATGTATCCAGTTAAGACTTTGGAGGAGAATGGGGTAGTTTGTTTATGTTCTTTGTCTTCAGGTGATACCCGATCTTAGATCAGAGGTACATACCTAAGAAACCAGATCCCATATAATCAGAACTTGGTGCATGCGAGGATCTTGTGGAGATCTTGATTTATCTTGTTGAGACTGCACCTAAGAGGATTGTCAGATAGTCACAGAAAATTGAACCTTCAAGCCAGGCAGTTTAAAGGTGCACGTGTGTATGAGTATGCACATGTTACAGAGATCTCTAGTGCATGTTAAGGAGTGTCCCTAAGGAGAGCTCTGGTCTGCTTTATATTTTCATTGCATATATGGGTAAACTTGTTGGAATGTTCAAGTGCTTGGATGGGATTACATAAGCACCATTCAACCCAGGCTGCCTTTGTTTACCTTCTTTGTCCTGAGTCGTAACCTTGGTCCTTGAGTGACGTGAATAGATGCTTTTTCGTGTGAACTGACTCAAGCAGGACCGGCAGAGAGCTGACGATGTGCATCCTGTTTGCGCTCGTCCAGATCTGTTACCATATAGTTCATCTTAATGTTCTAATTACAGCCAAGCTCTCCTGCTGTTCGTGGAGCACAACGGCCATTTGTTCATTGGAGGCGCACAGACTGGCGATGATATTAGCCAGAGCACTAATCTCATTACAGTCAGCAGATCATGAGCTCCTGCAAACACAAATCGCCTTTAAACATCGCCGACTTCCCAATCTCCTTTGCAAAATAGTGAAGGATGAAAGATCTGGAACTGATGATCTTTTATTTTAGATAACTATACCGCCTGTCCAGTGTGCTTAAAATCTTTTACTCCATATGGGAATTAGAATGAGCATCTCAGGCTCATTTCCCATGATGCCTGAAGCTGTTTTCAAATTTACAGGTATCATTTGTTGCTCATTTGTTAAGTATAGTGCTGTCTTAACATTTCTGCTTTATCTTTCAGGTTTCATCCTCCTGTGTTCCCACTGCTAACTATGAACTGGTAAGAATATCTCTTATCAATGTAGCAGTCTGTTCTTATTATTGTTTTCAAGGATGCTTTTGTATGAAGAATGTACTCAGTAAATCACATAGATAAAGAGGATTACCTGTTTTGGAAATTAGCAAGAAGCAATTCACATTCGTATTCACAGATGGATTTAGGATGTCCATTCCAAAAGACAAGGCCAGATAAGCCTGTCGGGCTAGTGAAGAATAAACAATACCTTAGACAGCTTTCCTTTTTTGGATGAAAGTGTGTATTTAGAGCATTATAAGGCTTTTTGTTCCCCCCTGCTTGCACTGCTTGGACACCAATACATTATTTTTACCTCCGCTAACATAGTCCTTGATGAACATTACCCTTTCTGCACTTTCAATAAATCTTAAGTTGTTCTCTGGCTTCTCAGAATGAATGAGGTTTTCACATAAATCAAATTTGTATCATCTTCCCAATGTCAGAGAGATATGCACCTTTTTATTTGTACCATTTCGGTTCGTGGAAGGTGTTTCGAACAAAGCAGCTCACTGGTATGCAGGACAGACGTTTACCCGCCCAGAGGAACACTTCCCTCTGGCACCAAATCAGACATTCAAACCATTTATAGTCCATTTCAACAGAAGTTAGGCAATCTTTTAAAATCACCAGTGTTGCTTCACTTAGGAGAAGAGAATAAATGTGTACATGTGAAAACCTGACTCCTGAAGTGTGAAAATAAGCTTGACTCTTGAGGACAACACCGGCCAAATATTCTAATATAATACTTGGACCAGCTGGTAGAGTGTAAGACCTGAATTTATATTAATGCAGATCAGTGAAGTTAAGACCTGACTCAACATGAGCACTTAAAACCTGCATGTCAGACTGTAGGGCTTTTTTAACAGCCTATAAGCAATGTATTTCTTTTGATTTGAATTTTACTACAACTTCACTACAAATTTACTACACTTTCTCTACTAGTTTAGGATATGATTTTTTGCTCTTCTTTGTATCGGTGAATGTTACAGAATATGCAAAAGTTCAGTAATCCTTGGGTTTATAAACATGAGATAAGGGAGTCATGATGTGAAACTTGCATTTGCGAAATCAACAACATTCAGAACACCAAGAGCCTCCCCAGTAGCTCCTCAATAGTCTGTAGAAAAATACCTGCTCTGGAGCAGGAACTACCGAGGAACTACAATCATCTCAGATTCCATTACAATCATCTCAGATTCCCCTGCGAGAAAAAAAGGGCTAACAGCTAGGTTTGAAATCAGTGTTCTGTTGTAGCTCTTAGTATATTTTCTACAGATATGGTCAGTTACAGGAATATTTATGCAGGAAAAGTGTGTATTGTGTGTAAGAGATGGGTTACACATCTGCGTAAACCAATTACCGCTTTCATGTCTCTGAGGTTGCCAGATTTGTCTTGATCAGTAGTGTATAGGCCATTTCCTTTTTTAAAATGCAAGCACTTACCGATAATCCTAAAATGATAAAAAAAAATCCTGATAAAATATGAACTTAAGATATATTGGCGTTTTTTCCCTTTTCTGTGAAATGTAATATGATATAAATTAAAAGAGAACATTTAAAAAGAAAACTAAAAAAGAGACTTGACATATGATGATATATGAAAAGATGGCAAGCACTGAAATAAATTGACAAATTTTAGTCTAGTTTATTGTCAATATATTGCTTCAAGAATATTCCTAGTTGTAAACATCATATTAATCCTTGCAAATGTGGTTTATTTCACAACATGGCTTCCACCCTTAATATTTGGCAGCAGTTCCAGATCCTAACATTTTAATTCTGTTTTGCACAGCTATAATGTAAGCCACAGGATTCTTAATCAAGAGTGATGAAATTGTAACGTGTGCATAGAATGCAGGCTATTTTTATCACACTTTTAATTAGCTATTTTTGATTAATAGTAATTCGGTGTTCATTTGATGCCCTCTCCTGCAAAGAAAACATTCCCATGATGTGACGTATAAAGTGTCCAAGCTTACACAGCTACGCTAATAGCTCGCTTTCAATATAAAAAAGTCCAGTTCTTGAGAAAAGTAATGTCTCAATTGAAATGCTCTCCACTGTTTGAAAAAAAAAACTACTTACTATTAATCTATTAGTTACGACTTATTATAAATTAATTCGGAATCACGTGTCAGTGAGACACACCTTTTTTGAGCAAACTCCACCTCGTGTGCATTTCTCACTTCTAACTTCTGATTAGTTATAAGTTTATAGTTACAGCTGAGTTTTACAAAATGCATAATTTCAGTTTAAAATCCTCACTATGTGTGCTTTGCTCTGAACATGACCCAATATTCCAGTAAAATGATCCAACGATGAGTGGAATCAGAAGGGTGAGGGCAGTTTTGCTGGCTGCTCTTGACTCCATGTTTGGTGAATTCCTGAGTGCCGAGATGATGGATGAGTTGAATGCTGCATGGATCTGCAATGTATACACACCTAAACACACATTTAGTATATTGAGTCAGAATGCTTTGAAACGAAAAGTAAACTACACCAGTTGCAGTTTAATTGGGAAAATTCAGACATGACTAGAAGACAGCTGGCCGTATTTAAAGCATTGTAACACTGATGGTAATGCTGGTGTTGTTTTTGTCATCGGCACTCCATCAGGAGTACTGATGGTGGTCTGTGGTAGCTCAGTGGTTAAGACGTTGGACTAGTGATCGGAAGGTCGTGAGTTCAAATCCCAGTACCGCCAAGCTGCCACCGCTGGGCCCTTGAGCAAGGCCCTTAACCCACACTGCTCACTTGTATAAAAAAAAAACAAGATGTATGTAAGTCGCTCTGGATAAGGGCGTCTGCCAAATGACATAAATGTAAATGAGTACGTTCAGGGTGTGTTTTGGTGCATGCTGGCACGTTCACATTGCCAGGATGCATTCCATAGACGTGCTCTCATGTTGGCCAGCTTTTCCTCTTAAAAGCCAAGACGCGGCACATGCCCACAGAGAGACAGGGAATGAGAAGGAGATGGATGGAGTGAGAGCTGGAGGACTACTGTTTAACTAGATTGTGTTTTTCCCATGGTATACATCAACATGACCCATATTAACTTTCATGTTTATGGGTTGTAGATGCTGCATTAAAGCACTGACATCAAAACCCATAAAACCTTATTGGACACCAGAGCCAGCACATTGTTTTCTAATGACTTGCTTTCTAAAGATGGGCAAGATCTTTCAATTAGGAAAATGTTTATAGCCTCACATACTTGCATGCTGTGCCCAGTTACATTTTGTGTACAAGACCGAGCCAAACAGCTCTTTATGATAAATGATTTTTATCTCAACGTCATTTGTGTGTCCTTGTGCATGTTATTTCTTCAGGCTGACATTGCCAGTGAGATTATGCATACACAAATACGGGTTTGGCTACACACACTGTTTTATGCGTCTTCGCATTTCCACCAACACGGCTGAGATTATCCATAAATATACATATTAGAGAAATAGATAGCTCATGGTGTCATGCCATACGCAGTTACATGAAACCACTTGGACAGAGTGTAAGTAAATTCCCAGAAAAAATGCAGATATGTTTTCCTGCATCAACACTCAATTCACATGTTGTGCTAAAACATTTCATGGTTACATGTGTCAAGTCATGTCTATGAATTGTAGCTACAGAAAGTAGTCAGGTTCAACTTGCTGGATCAGAATTTAACTCAATTTAACTTTTTGGAACCAAACCAAATTTATTAACATTTGTAATACTTATTATTAAATTATTAAAGGTCCACTTTGTAGGATTTAGAGGGATCTGTAAGCAGAAATGGAATATAGTACCATAAGTATGTAAGTTTTCATTAGTGTTTAATTACCTGTAACTATGAATCACTGTGTTTTTGTAAGCGTAGAATGAGCCGCAAAGCCATGTTGCACTGCTACAGTAGCACAGAATGGACAAACTACTGTGTTTCGCTGTTTTATAAGTGGCAGAGACAATCTGGAAGGAAGCTCCAGAAAGAAGACAAAGGGAAAAAAAGGAGGACAAGGAAGAAGACATAAGAAGAATCAGTGTTTGCTGGTGCTGGCTTACATGTCCGAGAACCCAAATTTATAAAAATGGAGCATGATAATTATTATTAAATGGAAGTACGGTACCGGCACCTGACCGCCACTGTATGTTCTAATGCATTCAGGTACTGAATCCTACACAGTGGACCTTCAAATGTGCTTGAGAAGATGAAATACAATAGCACATAATAAACATGAAGGAGTTATCATTACTTTCTAGATCGCTGATTTTTGATAATGTTTTTGGAAGAGAAACTAAAAGTAAATAGACTAAGCAAGTTTTGCATCGTATGTTTTGGGTGGTTTGAACAAAACACCTGACTAACAGCAGTTGTGACCAGCCATCACTGTAATATGTGTATCCATGCTCTAAACAAGCTTAATTCACCTTAGAATACAACAGTAATGTAAAGGTCTCCTATGGGTGTGTACGCTTATAATACGACCAAATATGTGCCCCATTTTCACTCACACGCATAGGAAAGTGCAGACGCACGTTTGCACACTGCTTTGTTCCTAATACATTCGAGTGTGCTGTTGGCCATAATTGGCCAGGAGAGAGCGAAACGCATTCCACAAGCTTAGTGACAGTAAACAGGCCAGCGTCTCTCCTCACTGGTCCAGCAGAGTGTATATGTCTGTGTGTGTGTGTGTGTGTTATGTTTAAATCTCAGACCCTGGAGAGAGTCTCTCTCTCTGACTCTCTCACACACTGTATACAACACATAATGGAGGGTCCACTGTGATGTCCAGCCAGTCAGTCAGTTGGGAGAATCAACACAAGGTCAGAGAGCAATTCAGGATGCTGCCATTTGCCAGTTCTCACAGCAGCTGATTCTTCAGCTGGATGGAGGAATTCTTTCCACTGAGCTCTCGTGAGACATGCAACATCCCCTGTTTACATGCTGGAAAGATGCTTTATGTGCCCGCTCCTATTTAAACACTGTGCGCAAATTATTAAAAGATTCTTTCGATTTTTTTTTTTTTTACTGAATATAGCATGTAACGTGAATTTGGACAAATATTTATTGAGTTAAAAATAAACCGATTGTTTGTTTGGGACATTAAGTTCCAAATATTTAATGTGGAATACCAAAACCATAGGAAAGAAGGCTTAGAAAGCAACAACAGAAGATAGAATTCACCATATATACAAGTGTCACGAAGTCCGAGGTCCTTAACTTGAGCATTTGTTGTAATATCTGTATTTAAATATTATAGTTAAATAATTGCCTATGGATCTAGACATTTGGGACACCCTGTATCTCATACACAGACACACACACACACACACACACACACACACACACACACACACACACACACACACACACACACACACAC
>JAQQZR010000035.1:19916680-19942677 GCA_030068235.1 Notoglanidium macrostoma | reverse complement strand
CGACAGAAAAAATAAAAATAAAACAAAACCACACGCACGCATGCATGCACACACGCGCACGCACACACACACACACAATTCCAAATAGTCAAATAGTACAAAAAGCAAAAGAGATCAGGTTATTGATTTACAGTAATGGTATCAAATGATTTGAAGGTGATTTTAATTCTTATATTCTCCTAAAACCCACTTTAAATTGTATCTGAGTGTTTATGCAATACCTAAAAGGGGTTAAGCAAGCTATTTACTATTAAAACCTAAAAATCTGACCACCTGTTGGTGATGTAAGTGCAATAATCAGTACCATTTCCTATAACACTAACTTGCTCTCTTATTCTAGTTGTCCTTAGAGGAGACCAAGAGGAGACTAGCCAATGTGCTTTTTCTTATTTATTAAATGTTCCAGCTTCAGCTGTGCTGACCTGAGCCATGTGTAAATCACACTGCTGAACAGATAAGTAGAATAACATGTCCTTTTTAGGCGTTCAGTGCGGAACACTTTTAAAGGAAACTCGTTCTGGCCAGATCAAGCAGCTGTCTGCGTTCTCATCCAGCTCTGTACACAGGTTTCAGATAATCTCATGTTCTGGATGATTACAAGGGTTTTTTTGGTGATGATACACGACGTACCCAACCTCTTTTGATAAATGTTTTTGGCATGCTGGAAAAGATAAAAAAAAAAAAAAAGGATATGTGCACTCTCCAGTAGGAGGCGCTGAGCTATATAAAGAGTTTAGAGTGATGTTAGACTTCTCCTACATCCTTCTCCTTTCAGCTTGTTTTGTCTTGCAGATTGGATCTGCTTTAAAAATGAGTAATTGCATGTGTGACTAAATGCGTACTCACTCTGGAAAAAGAACAGGCTATTTTTTTTCTCTTAATCATTCATCAGAGAAGTATAGCTATATTCATGGAGTGCTGTGGTATGAGGAATTTTCATTGGAACATAAATCCATGCTTAACTGCTGTTCACATGAAGGATATTAAAATATCTACCTGTTTCCTACACTACAGAGTAAAAACAGTATATGAAACAGGGACGATACGGTTTAAAATAAAAGCAAAATTAACTGTAATAAAATGTTTATACGATTGCGATTGGTCAGAAGGTGTATTTTATAAAAAGCAGCTCTAACAGTAATTACTGACTGTAATTCAAATCACAGGTTTATTTGATCATTTATATAGTAAAAGGTAACGTGTAGTTATTATAACTTTGTACAAAGAACAATCCATATATCCTAAGCCTAACAACAAGCAAATTAAAAATATGTGTGGAACCTGTGTGATGGGGAAAACAAACAAACCAAACAAAGACAGTGTATTTAGAGATCGTGGGCCATGTCAGGAGGGGAGGAAGGGAGTCAGAGAAACCCCAGCACACACCCAGCATTTCCTCTTCGCAACCCTAAACAGAGCTGACCAGATGCTATGGAGAATATGAATGTGGATCACATTATAATGAGGCATTTTGAGATCATCCTATTTAAAGTAATGTGCATGACCGAGAGTATGTATGAAAGCTTTACAGCTTAGCACTGTATGCAATACAGAGTACAAATCTTTTTTTTTTTTTTTTGACATTTATCAAAGCCTGATACAAATGTTAAACACATATTATAATTTCTGGGAAATGGCTGCATTAAAAATGTAAGAAATAAATGAATATGTACAGAACATATGGAGTTATTGTTACCAGACCAGCATTGATTATATTCCAATAATAGCACAACCCGAAGTTCTTTTATTACTTATACACCACAGCAATTTGCCAGTTTTTTATTGAACAAATCTCTTATTTAATAAAGAATGAAATATCGTTCTTTTTTTTATCCATTCATAATTAAATTTAATGTTCTGCAAAACAAGTTAGTTCCTGTTATCGCGTATGTTACAGCAGCTATACACAGTCACTAGTTTTTCTTTCTTTCTTGAAGATGGCACACATTCTTTTATACCGAACAGGCTGTGGACTGCACAAAACAAACTTTCCCATGGTTTTCAAACAAGCACGACGAAGTCTTATTTTTAGCACTGGGCCATTTTAAAGGAGACTCTGTTCATTGTTTTTGTTCCCGCCATTTAGAAAACTCCCTGCACCTTTTTATTTTTTCCCTCTTCTAACATATGCTCTGAAGTGGGCTATAATTTGTCTCTAGAATCACTTACAGAAGTGGTAAACCCATGTGATAAGTACAGAGACACATTAGAGCCTCAGTGCCTGTACACTCATGGAGATACAG
Source organism: Notoglanidium macrostoma (assembly GCA_030068235.1). Taxonomy (NCBI): domain Eukaryota; kingdom Metazoa; phylum Chordata; class Actinopteri; order Siluriformes; family Auchenoglanididae; genus Notoglanidium; species Notoglanidium macrostoma. The sequence goes on along the minus strand of JAQQZR010000035.1, from coordinate 19,940,434 downwards.
CGTCTGCCAAATGCTGTAAATGAGGTAAAAGGAAGGGGTTGAAGAATGGCACTGCAGGGTCCTCCAAGCTTGGCACCATGTGTTTTAGCTGTGGCGTGTACTGAATTGCAGGTGAAAGTGCAGCATGGAAGAAGCAGAGGCTTGCAACAACCGCCCAGACAGTTGCTGTTCTATTGTGTAACAGCACGATAGAACAAACTGTCCAGAAATGTGAGTTCAGCTTGAAGATTGACTAAGGTCTAATGAGAGGTAGACCACATCAGACTACATGCAGACTACTGGATTCAAACCCTGGCGCATCTTCTCGCTCTGTGTGATTTGTTCGGGATGGATCGTACACAGCCACCAAAATCGGATACAGAGCAAAACAACTGGTCTGAGAGTGTGTGAATGACGTGATCTTGGTCCAGATCCAAGCAAACTCTATCATGACCTGACCTCAACCTAACTGAACACCTTTGGGGTAAATTGGAACACTGACCTCACTAATGGGCACAAATCCTCACAGCCACGCTCCAAAATCGAAGCCTTCCAAGAACCACAAAAAGGAATTATATCTGTAATGGGATATTCAGCAAGCATATATGGGTGTGATTGGACAGGTGTCCACATAATGTTGGCTATATAGTGTATTATGAGTTACAAGCAACCTTTTTTGTGTAGATGCAAGCTGCTAAACAGACCCAGGAGGCACAAACTGAGCCAACAATCAGTGCTGGGGAAATGCAAGGTGCTCTGGGTATTTGGAACATTGAACGAAAAGAGAAAATAAATGCTGGATGCGATGCACAAATCAAATCAAATCATATATTTTTATTGCTGCCTCCATGTGCTCCCTGTTTTGGTGATTTTTGTGATTCCTAGCTACACTTGGCAAAGGTTTGTTTACTATTTTCCATCACTGTATCTGAGCAATAAGATACAGAAAGAATTTATGGGGGGTACATTTTCAGTGCCAACCAAACCAAAAACCAAATGAACAAAAAGAATCAATTTCCCTCTGATTCAGACTCAACAAACAGCTTAATAGGTATGACATTTTTAAAACCATTTTTTACACAAAATCAAGTCATGGTATTTGTGAGTTGGTCGTGCCTTCTTGTACTTTACGGAAAATGTTGTAACATTAAAGAGATTAATACTTGGTGTAATCAGAAGAGACAGTGAGAAATTATATTATATAGTGATTTTCCTAACGGACTTTTTCCAAAAACTAGTATAGCAATCTGGAGAAAACCTGAGAGAAACCAAACTCCAAGGGGAACCTGTCCTCTTTTGAGTGACACTAAATGGGGGAATAATTAGAGTATAAAGTGTTACATCCTAGCCTAGGCTAAGGCCATAGCAGAGTGGCTAAGTGAAGAAAAATGGGTGTGATGTATGACTGATACTATAATAGAGAATAAAAGAAAAGGAATATATAGTACACCAGGATAATGGTCAACAATTATAAGTGAGGTTTTAATATCTTTATCAAACCCAAAGTCAACTTTGAGATCCCAGTAGCTAACGAATAATACACAAAAATACACTTTCCATACTTCCTTGGTATCTAAAACACACATATAAACACAACCCCCAAACAAAACCTAATAAAGCTTGGTACATATATATATATATATATATATATATATATATATATATAAACACAATAAACTAAGCTACAAGGATCTAGTAACAATGGGCAAGGATCTAGTAACTAGCAAATATCAAGGTCCAAAACAAGCTCAGGGTTAACTAACTATCAGCAAACAGATAACAAGATAATGAGCATTAAGCTAACAGGATGAATTTGGTGAAGACTTAAATAGCTATGTATTGATCACATGACAGGAGAATAATGTGTAGTAAAATCTGAAAAGAGTTTCTGGAGCCCATTCCACTTTAGGCCACACCCACTTTAAGTTTATATCTGAGTACCAATAACAGATATAGATACAGGTAGTGACAATGCATTACACCCCTATAACACATACAACAGAGAGACAAAGAGCATTCAATGAAAAGAGGCTGAATATAACAGATGCATCCCATAATGCATTTTCCAGACTGAACCCAGCACTTTAACACACTTTCATGTCTAGAGTACATTGTGAAAATGCAACTGGTGCTAAAAATATTGAAAAGAAACAAAATGACCAGTATGAGTATTTTGTAATTAGCGATCCTGAAATGATTGTTATAAATTTTAAACTAGTATATATTATGAATATTAAAATATTATAAATATTAAAAAGTGAAATAGTAGTGAGAGGAGAAGAAGAAGGTAAGTAAACATGTAGAAAGTGAGCAGCATGAATGAGAGAGGGGTTAATGAGAAGTTGGCAATGTGGAGTGCTCAGGAAGTGTGAGAAAAGGGTGTGGAAGACCCTTGGCACCACAGTCATCCAGCGCATAACCTAACACCTCATTGCAGCCAGCCTGTTCCTCAGGCCCTTACCACAGAGTTGAGGACTGACTGCCAGACTTGTTTCAGAGGAACAAAGCCTCAAAATCTGGCTTATTGACAAATCCACACTGTGTTTTTGTTGCTAGTTGGATTGTATGTTATCCAGCTCTTCTCAGGAGTCAAAGAAAACTTTCCAAATCCAAACCCTCATGTGTAAGAAGTACCCACTGCAGGAAATAACTTGGCTAATGACCACAGGTTTGTAAACAATTGGTGTGACTTAAATACTTTTTAGCATATAACAGGTTTGCACAGTGATGCAGTGGGTGGTGTTGCTTCCTAACGGCTCCACTGTATGATCCCGTGTCTGTCTGTGTGGAGTTTCACATGTGTTCATGTAGGTTTTCTCCAGATTCTCTGGTTTCCTCTCACTGTCCAAAAACATGGCACTTGGTGAATTGGCTATGGTAAATTGTTCCTAGGGGTGAAAGAGCGTGTTGATGTGTGTGCATATAGTGCCCAGTGATGGACTGGTGACTCATCTAGGGTGTATTCCTATCTCATACAAGCACCCTTTGCTGCAGAACCAGAGTCCATGGTGTGGAGGGACCTCAGTGTGATTCATGCCTGTGTTGATAAATTGTTCTGTTTTGTAATGCATCATGTGTTTTGTAATGCATCATGCATCATCACCTAGCATACATCATGAGCTAGGGCAGGGGTGTCCAATCTTATTCTCAATGACATGATGTGGGTGCAGGTTTTCATTCCAGTCAAGCAGGAGCCACAACTGATTCCAACTGTTTCATCAGTCGATCTTGGCTTTTAGCAGACACAGGATTGGCTTCTGTTTTTTTTGGAATGAAAACCTTCACCCACACCGGCCCTCTGGATAAGACTGGACATCCTTGGGTTAAGGTTATAGTACTCATTGGTCAGGTCCAGCTCCACCTCCCGGACTTTAGATTCTTCACCGAGGACTATTTCACCTTATGCTTAGTATTCCCAAAATGTGCTCCAGGTCCACTGTGACCCTGATTAGGATAAAACACTTACTGAAGTTGAATAAATTAATTTCACAAACTTCATTATTGCTATTCAGTGCTGTTCCGTGATCTATCAATCAGTGGTATTTCTGTTGCTTTATTAGCCAACAAACTCATGTATATGTGACTCATTTGTTCCTGACAGCTGCCCAGTTTAGGGCTGAGATTTACAGTAACTCCAGAAGTTCATTATGAAGTGATTACTACTGAGCACGCTACATTTAGGATTACTATGTTTAACTGCGCTCTTAGAGGTGAAGTCCTAGTGTTTTCCCAGAGATTTCTCAGACACTAAGACAGACAGGCAGGGTCTCTTGTGGAACTGAGATTTGATGATTCACATTACATCAGTGACCACTCAGTCGGCGGGTGGCTCAGGTTTTGACTGAAGTAAAGCTGTTGTGAATTTTCTTAAATCCGAGTCACAGCGGTTCATCCGTTATGTTCATTTCCTGGACGCAGTTCACTTGTTTGATATGTATTCCACTTCACCCTCCTCCCACTTCCCATCTCTTCAGGTTCAACAGTAGTTTAAGGAACCACAGTTACTCAATATGAAAACAGAAGTATAGGTCATAACCATTACTTTCTCTGTTCTGTTTGGCACTATTAAAGCATTTGCCTCCGGTTGCTTGTTCTGTTAAACAGACAGGGATGTCTTGCATGGGTATAACTCTAATGCGACATTAGGTAGACTAAGTTGTGTTGGCTGAAGACATCATGGATTCAAGGGGTTGTAACTAGCCATACATGAACACTTTGCTCTTGGCCAACTCCTCTGCTGAAGTCTGGGTTGCACTTCTGTATATGGTGCTGTTGGAGCCCTGAGCAGACTTTCTCCCTTTTTCTCTCATTGACTAATGGTGAAGCTATGTTGCCTTGTCTAAATATTTACCCAGGCTGTTTATCGATGCTCCTACACACTAAGCCCAGCCCAAGTCTGTCTGCCTTTCTGTGTAGTTCTCTGGAAGAGACCTCCAGTGCATCAGACTTTACACACATACACACGTACACTCATAATACCAACATCACCTGCAGAGTATTGTCAAAAGATTTTATATTTTGTACTTATTATTATTGAAAAACTTGAAAGCCGTGGTTGCACTAATGAATATACCATTGTATCTCAGTGGACTCTGGTCCTAAAAACCAGAGGGAGAAAGCACTTTTTTTTTAAATTTAATGCAACTCAATTTTATTTCTGTATTACGTTTAAAAATAGACACTGTCCCAAAGCATCTTTACAGAAATCTGGATGTAGATTTATTTCCCTAATGAGCAAGCCAGATGCGACAGTGGCAAGGATGAAAAATAAAGAAGAGAGAAACTTAGAAAGTAGGATTGGTTCTTCCTCATGAAATCTTTTTAGGAAAAGGTTCGTTAATAATAATAAATAGTAGTACTTATTGGCAATTTCTTGATGATGCACGTGACCTTCCTGTTTACAGCTGGAAAGGCTGACCTTTATGGTTTCTCCTGAAGGGCAATGAACTTAAGTAGTGCTATGCCAGGGTGTTGGCACGGGGAATCACCTGCAGGCTTTTCCCACAATTTGCCTCTTAGCTGCTTTCCTTAATCACCTGACCATGTTTCTCACACTCTCTTTTTTTCCTTATGCTTTTCAGGCTCCCAGCAACGACATCCCACTGAAACATGTAGAAACAACGGTAAGCACTTTTTTTTTATTGCAATATTGGCCTTTGTGAAAGCTCATTTGTGTTTTATTTCCTGTTGTAATCTGCTCTACTTGATTTCAGTGGAGTTAATATTGCTGCAAATATTACTGGTTTATAGCATGTAAATATTTAGCTCTACCACTGAAACTGTTGCTATGCAGTTGCTGTGCTATAAACTTCACTAGTCTAAAAGTCATGCAGAAATAAACCACAAATTATTGGTTACATTAGCCTCAAAAAGAGCATGATGGACGCAGGCTGATTTGGAGCAGGCCAGTTAAAACACCTCCTGGGTTTAAAACAGGCCAAGGGAAAAGCTCCAGTGTTAACATCATGCCATAGCTGGGGCATGTGAACACGTCGCCAACAAACCAGCACTGCCTTATGACTGCCTCCACTCTGCCTGCTCTGTCCCCTAATATGCAGCCAAAATACACTTGTGCTTGCCTGACCACAACTGCAGATGATTACCCATACAGATTTGACATTAATCTAAATGAACTACAGACATTATGATGTAGAGTTACATATGTGAATGCAGTTTCAGATTATGGCATATGTGGAGAATGAGTGCTACTGTCTTTGTATTGACAGTCATGGATGTTATTTGTGCTGTATGACAGATGTTCACAGCTGCTCTGGAGATTCCAATATACACGATTATACCCTGTTTTTTTATTTTGATTTTCAGATTTGTTGGATAGATTCCACCTGTAATGTATCTACTCTTAAACAATATCTCAAAAGTCAACCAAAAGATGACTGATTTTGCCGCTCATGATCACCACAGTATGTGAAATGTAACAACTTTGAAGAAGGCTTAAGCCCTGCATGACTGGAACAATCATGTAATTCCGTAAATCCTTGAAAAACCTATTTTTTAATATGTCAATACATATGTCATAGTGATATACATGTACATGTATATTTCCTTTCCTTTCAACCACACTAACTAGAGTGGAAACACATTAAGATACAATTACAATTAAATTTGGGAGAAATTTCCCAAAATGTTTACTGTTGGATTTTTTCTCTCAATATTTTCATTAATTACTCCTGGCCAATTCCCACAAAGCAGTTAGTTCTCCCTTATCATATGACAGCTACCAATTGGGGAGGTTGAAGGCTATCATGTACTTCCAAGACACATCAATCCAGGCAACTCCTGCATCTACACACTCAGAGAAAAGCATTAGCTTTCTCATTGCATGAGCTTCCAGGCAATGACTGATAAGGGAGAGACAATGTACCACCCCTGCCACCTAGACAGCATAGCCAATTTTGGTGTCTTGGTCCTTCAGGCAATGATAGCTGTGGCACTTGGGAAGTTGGATTTATTCAGAATCAAGAAATAATGATAAAGCAAACTTTACTTCAACAAACACTAAAATGAAGTCTTTCCCTTGACATCATCTTCACAGTGAAATAAATATTTTAATTCTATCAACATCAAACATCTAGAGTTTTTTTTTTTTTTGTATTAAGTATGCAAATCTACCAGTTCTAGCTTTCTAAAGTGGTTCTTGTTGGACCCTTTGTCAGAAAGACAATTTTCTGTTCTATGGTTATGAAATAATATTTAAGAAGAATAAACCACCTATACCTAAACCACATATAATGTGAAAGATGGAATTGTTTTTTATTAAAATTTGCATATGATATTGGATGTCCATGATCATTGACCTGAGTATTCCGAGTACTCTTAGTTGCCAAATATTCTGTTACATTTTGCCTTTTGAGATAACCATTTGGAGATCTGTGATAAAGGCTTAAATGAATTTGAGACCACAACTGCTCTAGGGATTATGAGAGAACTGATTATAACTGGTCGATAAATTGTGATGCAGGCAGTTATATCTACTCTAGGAAATGTAGGAGAGGTGATCGTTGCCATGATAGTGACTTTTGGACACCCATCACAGCTTCAATGGGCACTGGGATACATGCAATCATAGACATTCTTGTTCTCTATAGAGAATGTGACTGAGGCGCCTGTACCTCTTATGAGTCCTCTGCCATCGATCATAAGTCCTTCATATAAGGCCTACTGCTGGGCTGTGCAACAGTTCAACTGAAGGATATGCAGTAAATAAAATAAACTCTTAAGAACTCTTATCCTTTAGAATATAGCCTACACACAAGTGGATGGATTTACTGCTTTGCATCTGTGTTTTATTTTCGCTGCTTGAGCGTATGCGGCTTTGTGTGTTTCTGTGGGAAATGATAGTTAAGTATTGGGTAAGACTGCTTCCCATCATACCCTTCTCTTGGAGCACTACATGATAGTGTAGGTTTTGACTCATTTTATGGTCCAGGACTGGTCTGTAGTAAGGAAGGAAGTATCACATTACAAATTGGGTGTTATAGCCTCTGGCCATGAAGCAGCCTGTGTTTCATGGAAAAATATAATTATACATAGTTGAACTCAGATTGAGCAATGAAACATTTTTATAGGGAGATAATCTTCCATGTAGTTACATTTACATTATTATATTTACATTACATATATTTCATTTATACAGTTAAGGGCCTTTCTCATTGGCCCATCAGCGATAGCTTGGCAGTGCCGGGATTTGAACTCACGACCTTCCAATCACTGGTCTTAACCACTGAGCTACCACTGCTCTTTTCACTGCCCTAGTTACTTTGACCCGAACAGTGTTATCTGTGTACACGTCGTATACAAATGTGTACATGTTTTCTCTGTGACGTATGCATATCCTGTGTCATTTGATAATCATATTAGAAGTGATTTGCTTTCCTTGCTCAACATCCTGTGGGTTAATAAAGAAAAATGAACCTCCCTTTGACCTCTCATCCCCATTTTTCAAACCTGCAGACGTGCATGCTTCTCTGAACGAGATCTTACATAGGAAGCAAACCAGATCAGAAGGATTTAGAGAAGCGACTTGGAGCACAGCATGCCAGTGGTTTAACCCTGCTTCTCAGATTGATTTCTTCAGATTATTTCAGGCTGATTACCCCAGACTTTCTTCAGTATTCCAAATCCAAAATATTTCAAAACCCAAGCTTTGGATGTTTTTGTGGATCAAAATATCTTGAGGTTGTTGTTCATCATATTCCATTATTCTTGGCAAGGTACAGTTCAGCAGATCAGGGTACAGGCTTGAAACTGGCCTGGAAAGCGTAGAGCATATGGCTGGTATTAGAAGATATCTCGGTTTGATAGTGCCTGCAGTGAGTGTAAATAAACCTGCAACTTGGATATTTGATCAGATTTGTACCAAATGCTGCTCTAGGCTCAGTCATGGACATTACATTGTGGTTCTTCTGACGTCTTAGATTCACGAAGCCTGCATATTTTTTCTTGGATTATTAAGGTCTTAAGATCGTGTGACCTAATCACAGGATCTCTTTTGCAGTGTGTGGTTTGAGGTCTTCTGATCACTGTGACTCACAGAGTGACTCACTCTGGACCGTTTTGTTTATATTGCACAGTTTTAAATTTGGGATTACAGATTATATCTAGATAGTACCTATTTTGCTAAAGTGGACACAGAAAGAAAGAATAGGGTTTAAATTGCATTGGTGATTTCTTATTTTCTTGCAATTTGAAATGTGCTAAATGAAGCACATGATTTGAAAAATGAAGCAAAACTTGGTGCACAGACTTATTCATCATAGAAAGATGCTTAAAGTTGAAAACTCTGTAATCTTTTCCCTTGACACATCTTGAAGGGTGTTCCCCAGTCAGCTGCTTAGTGCCTGACCCACACGGGGCAGGGAGGAGAACCGAACCAAACTCACATGGGTGGCAACCAAAAACACACATCCCAAGAAAGAGGGAGGAGAGAAAGAGGTAGGGGCAGAAGGGAGGGTTTGGACAGAGAGATACCACACAAGTGAAAGAGGGAGGAGGTTGGAAAAGGCGGGAGGTAGAGGGCGAGAGATTGAACGAAAACGAGCAAAGGAAGGAGTGAAAACAAGTGAAAGGGAGAAGGGGGAGTAAAAGAAAGAAGAAAAGAAGGCAAGCTGTGGTCTACTGTAGCTCTTGGCTAACCATGTGGCATCCTGTGAGAGGCACCGACCCAAAATAGAGGCTTTTTTTTTCTCGCTCTGGGACGGCAAAGCTTGCTGTAGGAGAGGAAAATGCAGAACGACAGAAAGCACTCTTTCCCAGCCATGAACCCCAGCGGTTCTATACGGCGGCGCCTCAACTCAATACGCAGTGCTTGGCGCTGGAGTACAGGTTACCTGATGAAGGTAGGACCACAAATGCTCATCTTTGTCCACTTTTACAACTTGTAGACCTCTTTTTGTCTCTTTCAGGATATTCTCGTCCTCCACCCCCAAGTTCTGTATTTGATAGTTAATTTGTCAGACGTGCTCGTAAGCAGCGTGTCCAGCTGGTTTTGATCAAGATCGCCTGGGACCCCCTTCACCTCCCCCACCCGCTTTTGGCTGCTCTTCTGGGGCTCGTAATTGTGGGTTGATTAAGGGAGGGGTGGGCGGTTTTTTGGAGCCTGGCGCTGTGTGGCTCTGGGTGAACAGGCCTCCAATCCAGCCTTGAAGAAAGGTTTCTTTTTTTGTTAGGAAAGGAAGTATGATTGGGGTGGGGGCGTGTTTGTTTTTAATCTGATGTGTTTTAATGTCCCGCCTTGGAGTGGAGTGATCTTGGTGATCACTGGCTGTGTAATTACATGTTTTGCTAGAGTTTATGTGTTACATTGGGGGTTCTGTCTATTAGCATTATAGTTTCTTGGCCTAAAGAATCACTATCCATTTAAATGTCACCGGCCGAGTGTTAATTAAGTCTGAAAGTGACATGATAGGCGCTAAATCATATATTATACATAGACAGTTATATATGTGTGGTGGACTGGAAAAATGCTTTTTAACATTTGCTATTATACGTAGTTCTAACATAACACTTTTGGTTCTGACCTGAAATATGTTTCTCTTTTGCATGTAGCTCACCCAACGGCAGCTCATGAGCATTGCGGACACTTTGACGGTCGTTATCTGATTACAAACTGAATCGATTAGCCTTATGTCCATTTTGCAATGCCACTTAAATATCCGACAACTTGATCAAATCCTGACTTTTACCGTGAAGAAATCAGGTTTAGCCAACAAGGATTTAAACATCTTTAGGCAGATTGACCGTTTTTACCACCGTTTCTTAAAATTAAGCTGTGTATTCCCGTAATGTCACACATATAATAAACATTGTCATCATAACACAGCACAAATATGTAACGGCTGCTTCAACCAAGCCTAGATTACTTCCAGCATCTTGACTGAAATGACTCACTTGTGATATATTGATAAAACTCAAAGATACACGGTAGCATAGGAAGTAACAGCGAGACATGATGCTGAAAACAGCTAAAAACAATATTAGGACACTTCACATGGTGTTTCGTGAGCATAGTCAAAGCCTTCTATTATTAGAGCCATATCCAGCCTGGGTGTACTTTCAAGAATAGTCCTGTGTGCTGTATATAATTATGTTGTTGGATTCTGGGTTTTTCTTTGTAAGCATTGTTCCTATTTAGTCTCCTTGGTCATACTCTACCATGTCATTTACATGCTGAATGGAGGCAACTGTACTTTCAAAGATGCACCTCCATATGAAAAAGCCTATGAGTCACAGAGTTTTTCCACTTCTCCTATTTTAGACAAATGGCTCGTGAGACACCTTCGATCCACACCACAACACTTTCTTCTTGGTCAGGATTCCACAGGCCTGTCATTCCCTTTTTAGTGGATGAGTAGATTCCGTAGACTTTAGAGAGAAATACATATGTATCTGCTCAGATAGAGCTGCTAAATTTGGCTCTCTGTAATCTACTGAAGCATGTGAATATACGGTGGGATGAAGCACAAACAGCTTTCGGAGGAAAAGAAGGAAAGTTGAGCAAGTGTCATTTGTGGGCAGTAATGATAGGCAGCTATGATTTGGCCTCTGAAAAGAAGGATGAAGGGATGAAGGAAAGATGACAGATCATGGCCAAATATAGCTATGTGAAAGCTAAGCCCTTCCTGATTAGGAAATGTCCGGCTGCCACTTTTTATTAGCCTGTGTAAAATACTGGAGGAAAGAATTCCAGAATAATCACAACATGCACTATACCTGACCCAAACACAACCCGAAGATGTGCTTGTGCGTCACGTCACATCTGAGCAGCACAAGCACAGTGTGTGTAGACTTAGTTTAACCCCAGTCACACTGTGATTCCAAGAGGTAAACATGTTCTAATGGAAAGGTTTAAAAAAAGCTTTTTTTTCAGTAAATAGTCCTGGTAGTGTTTATGTTTTGTGTGAGAGCGTGAAAGATGGAATGAGTCTGAATTTCTTTCAGACTTCTTGATTCGCACAATGATGAGTAATTACACCAACAAGCTTTGGAAAGAATTTTCGTTCCATTGAAATTTTTCCCCTATAATGCAGTAACCTTGTTTCACTTGTAAACTTTGGTTTCTTTTGTGGTTTCAGGGCTCGACTAAGTCTTCCAAGAGCATGGAGTCACGCCGGAGGCCGTCCAGGTAAGAGCAGCTCGGCTGTCCATGAATGTCATCAGTCTGATAAAGACCATATGAACGCTCGATGTGTTGGCTCTTCTGGCTATTCATAGTGCCAATTAAATGAAAGCTGATCATTTGATTGTGCATGCTTTGCATGTTGATGACGTACCGGGGATTATGCTAACAGTGCCACAAGCATTCCGATATAGCTGAAAGCCAAACTTCTTGGTCTACATTCCAGTGTCACAGGATTGACTATGAGGTTACTGCAGTCCACTACACCAGCTGAATGTTCAAACTATGGAATATAAATGAAAAAGAAGAAGGTTTATGTTGTCACTTATATACTGCAACATTCTTTTCTTTGCATATCCCAGCTTATTAGCAAACTGGGTTCAGAGCACGGGGTCAGCACCCCTGGAACAGAGACAGTAAATGCCTCGCTCAAATGTCCAACGGTGGCAGCTTGACAGTGCTGGTGCTTGGAACACCCAACCTTCTGGTCAGCAACCAAGCACCATTGAGCCACCACTACCTGCTTGCTAAGCTTGATTTAATGCACTAATGAAACATGATTTCATGCACTTAAAAATTGATTTTATGCACTAATAGAAAATTAACAGTTGTACCAAGTGACACTTTCAATATAGAGTTGAAACTATAGTTGAAGTTGAGGATAATCTAGAGTTGAATTCATAGCTTTAGATTTTTACCAAGCAGGTGCACATTCAAAATAAATGAAACTACTCCATGTTGTACCGTGTTGTTTCTTTGTATGCAATCTTGCAGAAGTGTAATTTGTATATCTATGCATATAAACCAGCGCGATTACAACAATACATTAACATTAACGAGGAGTGTAGTGTTCATTGGGTAGTGCAGAAGGTCATTAAATGGAGATATTACGCAGTAGGTAGTAGGAAGGTAATGGGAATATATACTACAAAATATTTTAAAGATTTTGATTTGACAACGATTTAAAGATGTCATATTACACTGTTGTTCAGTGTATTCAATGCAAATTAAGTTTACAAGTGTTTATTTATTTTTCGTTGCTGTAGTTTGCTGCTAAAATGTCATTTTTCTTGTTATATGACGGCCCAAGCAGCAGAAAGTACAAGCATGCACATATAAAAAATAAATACAATGGATGGATAAATCAGTCTCTACCTGACAGTAAACCATAATCCTTTCTGATTTTGTTCACTTATCTACAGCTAAAATAAACTTACTTTTGGTAAATATATTACACTGAAAATGGACGGACATTAACCATAAAAAATATTACCACAAAATAGCTTAGTTCATTGAACCATCGCCTGGGCTTTTTTCTATCTTCCCAGTTTAGGTGAACGTGTTCTTACTGTAGTCTCAGATTCTTTTTCTTGGCTGACAAGAGTGGAGCCTGATGTGGTCTTCTGCTGTTAGGCCATCCAACTCAAGGCTCAACGTGTTTGCTGAGTTGCTTATCTGATCACCACGGCTGTAAAGAGTGCTTATTCGTGTTACCATAAGCTTCTTGTCAGCTTGAACCAGTCAGGCCATTCACCTCTGACCTCTCTCAACAACAAGGCATTTCTGCACTGGAAATTTTTCATGAATTACGTAGAGAGTGGTGTATTTACTTCAAGTTAATTTATTTAGCCTGTTTAATATTGGATTATGTTTCTGATTGATTGGCCATGGTGAAATACGTCAGACCGTTTTTGATCTATGATCACGCCATGCACTACTGCTTAAGATTTATCTTAAGTGTCTGTGGTGAAACTGAAATGCTGCACTGAACTACTTCTGTGAGTTTATGATCGACTCTGTACTCTGACTCGCAATCAAACTTGCATTCAGCTGTCGAGGGGCCCAAAACCTGTAATGCAACATTTTAGGCTTCACTAGGTATTTATGCTTGGTTCAGCATGCTTGTGGAGGATGACATTTTTGGACACATGAAGAATAATATGGAAAAATAAAGTTCAAAAAGTTCAAAAAGCCCTTAGATGTTGAAGTGGCCTGGCCCTGTTCCTGTTCCCAATCTATGTATGTTGCATGTAAACAACTCAAATTTAACATCACTGCCAGTGTCCTAAAATATGAAACACTTTCATGTATGCATTTGGCTGCTTTCAATTTTCTTTCTTTGTGAAGGATGAAAAGAGATACTGTGATCTTTATTTCCCTCCTCTGAGGATCATCATTCTTCGTTAGTTCTCAGTGCGGTATGGCAAAGCCCTGTTTTCGGCCACTTAGCCTCAATGAGAAAACCATATTGCAGCCCATGTGAATCTACGCTGGCAGCAAAACTTCATGGTGCACGGAATCTTTCTGTATTGTAAAGTCACTCTGTAACAGGCATGTCAGCGTGTCAACTTTTGGGATCATGGTTATATCTTGTACTCTTTGGCACTTGTGGAACAGCAGCTGTTGGCCAGTGCAGGCACACCACTGCTCATGTGCACTTCACTTTGTACACATGCACAGTACATGTACATGTACATCTTATTTGTATAGCATTTTACAATAGAGATTGTCACAAAGCAGCTTTGTAGAGGTCTGGATGTAAATATAGATCCCAAATGAGCAAGCCAGAGGAGAGGTAAGGAAACTCTCCCTGATATGACATGGGTTTAGAAACCAGATTCAAAAAAGGGAATGCATGCTCTTTTGGGAGACAGGATAGTGGGATTATAAATCATTACAGTATGCAGGTGCAGGAGAGAAAAGGCAAACAGTACTAAGTATCTTGAATGGATTTCGGGATGAAAAATAAGAAGAACCCAGGGATGAGCACAGGAAAGTCTTTAGGATTACAGCAGCAGTTTGTAGAAGGTCCAAATATCATTAGATTGTATTGTTTCAAAGAATCAGCCATCCATTATTTGTACCGCTTATCTGTCAGAGTTCTGGGATGGCTGAAGTCAATCCCAGCTGACGTCAGGTGAGAGGCAGGGTATACCCTGGGCCGGTCACTAAGCTATCGCTGAGAGACAAACAACCATTCACACCTGTGGACAATTTGGAGAGGCCAGTTGTCCTAATCTGCATGTCTTCCACATGTCCGGAAACCTGAGCACCCAGAGGAAACCCACGCACATGCGAGGGAGAACATGCGAACTCCACACAGAAAATCCCTGGTCACTGGTCACAACCCAGAGCCTTTTAGCTGCGACGCAACTCTGCCAACCAATGCACCACCCTTCATGGACACAATTCTAATATTTCTGCAAATAAGAAAATATTAACTGTAATATTAATCTTGTAGTCAAAAACATCGTGTCTCAATATTCAGTGCAGAGTGCAGCAGAATGTTTATTGCAATCAATACAGAAATTGTAGATTAGTATGACGTCAGGAGTTGTTTCATTCAGCAAATTGTTATTGGCCAAATTTGTATTGTCCTAATATACGTTTTATAGATATATCATGACTTATTCGATAGGATCTTATTATCATGACTTGATAGGGGATTGTTATGATGCCTGAGGAAAAAAAAAATGTAAATGCCATTTCTAAAAATCTATTTACAGTAAATATTTTCACTTTTGGAACCCCTTTTACTAGTTGATTATTATTCACTATTTTAGTTTCACAGACCTGTTCATTATAACATTATCAGATTAAAATATTTGTTTGCTTGTTTGCCACATGAACTTCACATGTGAGTTGTACACATGTGGCTTTGTTGGTGTATTATGTTTTACAAATTTTCATATGTGGACTTGGACGTAGTAATTTTTCCAGATGTGATTAATTAAGTTGTTTGTTTTTCAAATGCACAGCATCTTTTCTTTTACTCACAAAGTCCCATGTGAAAAAAAATTCTGATCACATGTGAAACACCTGATTTGTCTGTAAGAGTAATTTCCACAATACGATATATAAAAAAAACCCAACCTAGAATGATTCTGTTTTTATTTCTTTGAGAGATGCTTATTGCTGCTTACTCTCAGTGAAGTCACTGTTTGTTGTAGAAATGTTAAAGCGCGTGTTTTGTGCTTGCGTCTGTTTTATACACACTTAATTTGATCAGCGCTGAAACGCAATTGGCCTTGGAGAGATATACACAGGTAATTGGTGCTGGTAGGCAAAATAAAGCTATCGAGAAAGCTCCTGATGGGAAGCAGATTTTCCCGGGCACGACATTTCTCTGGGAGGGCACCCAAACCTCTGTATGATCTGCACATCATGTGTAGAGGCAGTACGACGCTTTACCGTGCCACGGATCGGGTTGGATTATCAAACATGCCCCTGTGCCTTCAGATCAGAGCTGCTGTGGGTTTGTACTCCCGCCACACATCTAATAGATTCTCATGTGTTTGCATAGAGAGAATGTGGTTAGCGATTGGGGGCAAGATTGTGGCTATATCTTCAACCCAAGCTCATTCCTCACAAGTGACCAAATTGTTTTGCTTGGTCTGCTCAGCCGCACACATGGAATGCGGCACATTTTCATATCTCGCTTGTTTATCTCCACCATCAATCTTTCGCCACTGTGGGGTTTTTTCTTTGCTTCAAACCAAACTGAAAAGCCGATACGACTTCGTTCGATTTTCTTTTAAACGTCATAATTTGGTGACGTCATGCCATGCAGCTTGATGGGAATAACGAGACTCTGCTTGATTTTAATGCATGCAGTGGTGAAAAATTTGCAGCAAGACAAACATCTATTCAGAACATAGAAAGAAGCTCTGAGGTTTTGGAGCATGACACACAAACTGAATAACTGAATAACCAGAACTTCTCCATATATGGTTATGTAAGCATGGGTTATGTAAGGCATTGCTGTGAATATGCAGTCATGATCAGATTTCAGGTTTTATAGTATGTTTGCTCTTTTCCCCTAATTTATCCACTGTTTGTCTCTCCATGCCGTGCATGACCTTTTTCTCTTTTTCTTTCTCTGTGTCCTCCGTCTAGCCGGAGCGTCAGTCTGATCCATGCGATGGAGGAGAACTATGAGGTGGACCTGGTGTATATCACAGAGAGGATTATATCTGTGTCCTTCCCGAGCAGCGTGGAGGAACAGAGCTACAGTGCCAACCTCAAAGAAGTGGCCAGCATGCTCCGCTCCAAACACGGAGACAACTACTTGGTGAGGAACACTCGCCTCAGACTCGTGTAGCGCTCTAGCAGTGTACATTACAGTTTACTGTTCGGTTTGTAAAGCTTAAGGGTGTTTTCACTTTCACAAATGCAATGTTTGCTCCATTTGAATCGAACCCTGGTGTGTTTTCCCCTTCGGTGTGGTTTGTTTGGGTGAAAACACAGCAATCATACTCGGGCGCGGAATAAAACAACTGGTCCGAGGAAAATCTGAGTAAGGTGGTCTCAGTCTGCTTCGACCGCAGTGAGAAAGTGACTCGATTGTAATTCCGAATTGACATTTCTGCAGGAAGTGAATGGAACATTTTGGGTTTTCCTTCATTTTTTCATAGATGTGAGCTTATACAGAGCTGTAGAGCAGAAGAAATTCCATGGATTCTGGAAGAAAATAAAATCTGCTTTTAAATGTTTTGAATTAGTTATTTCTATGATTAGCTAAGCATTTATTTAGAGCCACCTCTGTGTTTTCCATGGTTATGTGATTTGGTTTTATGTCTACATGCTCTTGATAAAGATTTGTTTACCTTTTTTACATTGCTGTATTTTGACCAATGAATGAAAAGAGCTTTAAGAGTACATTTTAATCCCTGCGTGTCTCTCAGAAAATAGTAAAAAAAAAAAAAAAAAAAAAGAGTAAATTTTGCTCTGATTCGGACTCAGCAAAAGACTAAAAGGTGTGACTGTGCTTTTAAATCGCTAATAATCATTTGATATTAACGGAAAATTGACTTGCAATGCTGCTATGAAATAGATTCAAACAGTTTCTTGATGCAAGGCTTCAGTTACATTTTTCTGGTCTATAAATGAACCTAGAGCAGGAATCTGAAGTCTACTTTCCTTAAAAGGGAACTCACGAATCGTACATGCAGAACAGACGTGGTAGGTTTAGTTAGAGGGAAGGCGAAGGCTTGTCAGTGTTTTCATTGCAATTGCAATTCACACAGCTCAAACAAATGACAAACTGCTCCAGTAATATTTTTAATTGCATTTATTTTCTCTGTTTCAGCTCTTCAACCTGAGTGAAAAACGATATGATATCTCCAAACTGCATCCCAAAGTAAACACTTTTAGTCTAATTTATATACATTTGGTCACACGTGTGTTATGTATGTTCATTTTGGCATGCTTCTATTCCTCTTCTCATGCTCCTGTGTGTTTCAGGTGCTGGATTTTGGCTGGCCCGATCATCATGCTCCAGCTTTGGATAAGATCTGCAGCATATGTAAAGCCATGGACACGTGGATGAGTGCCGACAGCCATAACGTTGTGGTTCTGCACAATAAGGTAAACTCACTTCTAATGAGTGATTCTCTAAAGATCCTCAAACGAAATGGTTAGCAACGTTCCTGTTTTTAAGATATTTTAAGGCATTCCACTTCCTTATTCTGTGCTTGTAGAAAGCTTTGTGTGGTCAGTAGATGGCGTTGTCATGCTGCTCAGTTCCATCATGCACGTTTCTGTTCTGCTCAGGAATAGAGAGACACTTTGCACAAACGCAGCCGTCCGGTAGCTCTGCATTCCCCACACTGTTTGCGCAGCATTTGAGAAGATGTCGGAGAGATGTAGCGAAAGGGAAATATTCCTGCTGCTCCCTGTAGTTTTGAAACCCCTTAGTCAACCTTTTGGGCTGAATGAAATTTCTCAATGTTCCCAAAGAGATTATATATTACACTGTTGGTCACATGTGATAAATGATCCAGAGATGATGAAACACAGTGAGCCGAGGTGGTAAAATCTGACATGCTTGGTTATCATGAGAGGTTGTGATATAGTCTAGCGTAGGGGTATTCAACTCAAACTTGTGTTCAGCTACAATTCCTTGTTTACAATAGTGGATAAGCGACCAACATGATGGAATATTGACAACAATTAATTTTTAATGTTTACTTTTAATGATTATGTCTATGAATAAGGCAATTTGTTTTGTTTCATATTCATGTTACCACCAATGCTATGGAACAAATGAGAGACACACTTTTCTGCTTGATGGTTTCTCCTTTCAGACATTCTCTTTTCATCATTAAGTTGAACAAGCCATGTTGTCTCGTCACTATTCAGACCAACGAGAGTAAACGACAAAAAGCCTATGAAAGTTTGTCAAAAGTCATTCTTGGTGAGCTGCCTTGAGGTGAATAATTAATACAAGTCCATGTGATTGTCCACAACTGAATCCAGAAACCAAAACTAGAGTTCCTGGATTACGGCCAATTTTTTTTCACATGTTTATTGCTTCTTCCACAGTATTTTTCCAGTGCCCTGTTCAATCCACTGAAATTCTTTGCTGGATCTGCATCTGTTCTGTGGTCCTCCAGCTGAAATCCTCTGGTGTAGTGTCTGCTGACATCACGAATGGCAGCAATGGGGAGATGAGCGATAATAAAAACAAGGCTTATCTAATGAAGCCAGCCATCTGCCTCCTTCCTGCCAGAAGAAGTGAGAAATGTCAGCATGCTCATCACTTCCAGTGCAGTAAAACAGACGTTCAAAATACCTAAAGCCACACCAGCAGTGATGGTTCTCTTCAAGTCTGCTTCAAGAGTTGCTTCAGATTGATTCAGCGAGAGGGAGATTTGGTATTAGTACCAGGCCAGAGTTTTTACAGGAAATCATAAAGCTAGTGTTGCCATGGTAAACCGTGTTGCTCTGTCCGGCTGTGGAAAATCGAGCAGATGATGACTAACTGGTGGAACTATGCAGTAACTGAGAAAGTTGCTGCGGCTGACAGGCTGGCTGAATATACATTCGTACACAATTTCAACATAAATCCCTAGACCCTCAAACTTCTGCTCAAATTCAGCACACAAGATCAGACGGAATTGTTTTTTTCTTCAGTTTAGTGAGCCAGAACATTTTCACCTACAAGCTGTTCGCCGAACTGTAACGTGATGCAATCATAGGTAATAATTACATTTCATGGTTTAACTTGTGTTATCCCTTCATCTCTCTTTCTTTCTCTTGATGTCTACAGGGAAACCGTGGGAGAACAGGGGTAGTCGTGGCTGCATACATGCATTACAGCAACATTTCGGCAAGGTAAAACCACTACACTCTGTGATTATTAAGTTAAACTCATGCATTTGAGTCCTGAAACATGATAATCTTGAATCGCAGGACACATACTGCAAAAGCATCATGCGGACATATCAGAGAATGATTAGGCTTCTAACATTAATTTGACATTGAATTAACATTTGAATTAAGGATTAAATCCCACCATAATATATTTTACCCTTGCAGTAGCTTTTCGTAAAACCTGGCACAATACTCAAGAGTCAGCTCTGCTTGCAATCACAGGAGAATATCACAATTCTTCTAGTCATCATTTAACTGATTTTATAATAATGAATCACTGTTAGACCACACAAGTGCACGGTGCACATGCATACTTTGTATTTAATTAAGTGAAATGAAAATGTGGAGACTTAGACTAAAATTCTTGTGGATTTGATGTAATAGAGACTGAGCACGTGTTTATTTTGGCCTGCAGTGCGGACCAGGCTCTGGACAGGTTTGCCATGAAGAGGTTTTATGAAGATAAAGTACTTCCTGTGGGTCAGCCTTCCCAGAAAAGGTCAGCTTTACCCCTATTCCTGATCATTGTCTACATACCTATACTCCCACGGCCTGTGTAAGCTTGGTGGTTACAGCCTTTTTTCGGGTTTGGATAATATTTTAAAAAAATACTGTCATCATTGTTGCTGTTTTCACACTTACCATAACAGAATATTTCATACATTTGTGAAGTGTCTGACAGCTCTGGATTGCAACAACCAAACACAAGCCATATTAAAAAGATCTCTTCA
Source organism: Notoglanidium macrostoma (assembly GCA_030068235.1). Lineage (NCBI taxonomy): Eukaryota > Metazoa > Chordata > Actinopteri > Siluriformes > Auchenoglanididae > Notoglanidium > Notoglanidium macrostoma. Next base: position 19,919,935 of record JAQQZR010000035.1, on the reverse strand, counting down.
GCAGCTAAAGTAGATGCCTTAGCAATCTAGGGTGCCCAAGAAAGAGGCCACGGATGTGAGGCATTTTAACCGACTTTGGAGCTCTATTTGTGGATGAAAATGACACCTCCGATGCTGCCACAGCGCTCGTTGTGTTTCAGTCCCCGATTCATAGACTTTGTTTATTCAATCAATCAAAAAATTATTCAAAATGATCAGAATTTAATTGAACATCACAAGCTTTTAAATTATTAAAATTTATATACAAATTGTTCAGGTTGGCTTTTTTATTTCAATTGATTCCTTCAAGCATTCACCTTTCAATTTCTCCAAATGAATCCTGTAGAACTTGTTTATATCTTAACTACAGAGCTGTTTAGTAAGTTTAGTATAGTTTAGTAAGGCACCCTGTTGGTGAATCTAGACATTTTCCACAAAAAGCAGAGATCAGCACACTGAAATCCTCATAACTGCATGCCAGTGAAGCACAAAATCACGCATGGCTTTTGCTTTTCACGCATTTCTTAAACATATTTCATACAATTCCCTGGATTTGGCCCATACCATACTGAACTGAAACGTTCTTTCAGAGGTGAAGTAATATCCTAAAGGGTTTTTAATGCAGGCGCACTTGAGAGCTGGGATCTCTGTGCTGTTATTTCCTGACAGGACCTGTAATTAGCCACAAGTGGTTGTCCACCAGTCTGCAGTTATTATGGGAGGCATGTGTAATGCTAACGTGCCAAGCACCAGTGTCCTACACATACACACATACACACACACACACAAACACACACACACACACACACACACACACACACACACACACTTCCCTGCATGAGGCACCCTTACTCAGAATGTCATGCGTTTTACAGCAAATATAGCCACACACACATCCACAGCCCCAACACGGTGCTTCTACAGCCTGAAAGATCATGAGACCATGAGTCCCAGAATTGGCAGTCTACCCCTGATATGCCCCTGAGAAAAGGCTTTAAATGGAAACTGGTCAAGGAAACCGTAAAATGGCTGATCCTACACCCTGACTTGTACATTCTCCCACTTTGGGATATATGAAAAAGTCAATTTCCCCCTTGAGGATAAAAAAAGATAATAAAGAACCTAAACATTCATTCCGATAAGTGAGTATTTGGCAATGAGCTTGGCTTTGCCATTAGTAGATCAAATCTTTTTAGATATTCACACTTCAGACTCCATTAAACCTGCTTTTTTAGCCCTGTTAGAAAGAGCAGTAATGGATTCACGTTGATGGAAAAGCAACTCCATGATTAGGAGGAGATCTGCTGATGTCGCTGCTTTGCGTGGGAAAACAGACTTCCTCGAACTGTGGTCACTGTTTCTCCCCGAGGAAGAGGTCTCAGTGCTAAAGTAGGAAAAAAATCTTCTTCCTGTTTATGAAAAACTGAAGAAGTGCCCAGAGCCTCTTCTAGGAAGTTTTTTTCTTCTTCTTCTTTTAAGCAGGGCGTTCCTGCACCCCTGTGGCCTTGGATGAAACTGTCTCATGACCTCTAATGGAGTTACCATGACCTATGGATATGTGTCAAATCCATCTTTTAGCCGGTATATATTAAGTGATTAGTATGTATTACTACATGTGACCACAGAGCTGATCTGTGAAGGTAATGATGCCTGAAAGAAATAGAAGTAGCTAAATGATTTAGTTTCTGATTATTTAACCCTCTTCTGGTTACAGTTCCTGTGGCTGTGAATGCCATTTGTGCCTATTTGTTTTTTTCTATTTATTGTAGTCCTCTCTCTGCCCCTGTTGGTCTGTTGCCAGATTGTGTTCACCTGTTCTGTGTTTTGTCCTGATTAGTCTATTTATACGCTCATGTGTCAATTAGTCAGCTTGTTTCCATTTTAATTCTAAACATTTGCTTCCTGTGTTCTTTGTTATATCTTTCATAGGTTTTGACCCCAGTTCCTATTCCTCAATCCTGTTTTTTGGATTGCCTTGTATTAATACTCTTGCCTGTGTATATTTTTTTATGGACTCATGGTTATGAGTCTTATCTTTTCTGAAATGAGTTTACACAATTGCCACAATGCACGGTATGCTTAAATGAATCGGCATGAAAGTGTTATTCTTGGTATTCTTGTTTATTGATTTTGACAGACATCATCTAAAAGTAGTTGGATTCAAACTGAAACTAATCCCATCCCTATTAATTGAGCCCATTCCCCTTGGTTTACACCAAAACCATGCTTTTAACCTGCTAACTAGCTGCCCAGTCTATCACCTTGCAAGGATGCGTCTTGGTCGACTCCTGCTACAGATTTATCAGGCACGTCATACTAGACAGAGACCCTGGGGCACACCCAGGACCCTCTGAAGTGATTGAAGTATCTTGTAGTCTGGTTGGGAATGTCTGGGGATCTTCCAGGATGAGATGTAATCTGTCAGGGATAGAGAAGTTTGGGATGAACTTCTGAGCACAATTCAAAATAAAGTGGAAGGAATTATTCAATGAAAAAAAATGTCCTGTGTTTGGTTGCAATTTATTGCTCCTTATGGGATCAATAAAATGTCTGTTCATCTGGGTCATCTTACTAATGTTCTCCATTTGTAAACACACAGCTACCATAATCCAGAAGCTCCTTTTCCACTGCCCTCAGACTTCCCAGAATTAACTACATTGCTGTTATGTCCTTATTCCATTATTTTATTGTCCATTTTCTGGGTGTATTTCAGGTATGTGCAGTATTTCAGTGGACTGCTCTCTGGCCACATTAAGATCAACAACAAACCTCTGTTCCTGCATCACGTCATCATGCATGGCATCCCCAACTTTGAGTCTAAAGGAGGTGAGTCCTGTCTGCATTCTGCATGATCAGTCTGCTGAGAATTGAAAAGACCACACAGGACTGAAATCGCTGTCTTCTTTTATAATCTCATGCCTTTGCCAAGCATAAGAACCTTGATTTTAGTTCAAAGTAGTGGGTAGGAGCCATGTGGGTAGACCACCCTTTCTTGCTAGCTGTTGACACTAAGGCCTTGTTTTCTCTTTCTCCCCTCCTTTCCTCCTGATTTTTTTCCTTACTTTTTTTCTGTTTCTTGTGACTTTCAGGCTGCCGCCCTTTCCTCAAGATCTACCAGGCCATGCAGCCAGTCTACACATCAGGGATCTAGTAAGAACCGGTCTTTGTTTTTAAATAACTTCACTCACTACATTGTCCTCACACACACACACACACACACACACACACACACACACACACACACACACACACACACACACACAAACACACAATATA
>JAQQZR010000035.1:19901619-19913352 GCA_030068235.1 Notoglanidium macrostoma | reverse complement strand
ACATGAAGGTGACTTCGAAAGAGTTCTAAGTTGAATGTGCCCCAGGGAATTTACGTACTGGCATTAACATTAAAGAATGCTGTAAATCAATATGAACACTATTATGACTGAACCTGATGACTATAGAAGAAAAGTGAAGCAAGTAAAGTAACTCTGTCAGCTTACTGGACACTTTAGAGTACTAGAACACTTTAATGTTAGATTATAGCTTTTTGTTCTGCAATCGACGCAACATTTTGAATAACACTCCAATTTTTCAACACCACACAAGACGATAATATAATTTCCATAACCAAGTAATTATTCCTGTTCCCATCGCAGTACAAAATGTATACGTCTATCTCTGCATTTGAATTAATATAGCACCTAGAACTTTCAAGTCACTGTTTCAAAATATGTTTTCATCTTCTTCAAAATAATATAGCACAAAGTACATGTAATATACAGGTATATGTGGTGATAGAAAGTTTTATGAGCCTATGTATGTCCTGTTTACTCATTTGTACAAAATGATAATACCAAAGTAGAAGCATTATTTTAATTAATTCATGAAATTTAGTTTCAAGTTAAAATTTAAAGACTACAATTTGAGCTTCTGCTCAGTCTTAACATGAACTCGACCATGTGTGGTGTTGATCTCATCTTGGTCTTGCCCTGCTGTTATACTCAGTCTTGACCAGAACTCCATTGGCTATGTTCTTGTTCTTGGCTAAGGTGTAATATACATATTTATTATATACATCTTTATTATATACTATCTCTCTCTATTCTATGCAACGAAAGCACCTTGTAAAACACAATCTCTATACTGGCTTGGAATACATGAATGTAGTAACTCAAAGCCACAAGATGTTTGGCTTCCTTTCCCACCTTCCTCCATTTTGTCTTGTTTATTTTACTTCTGTTTCTATGTGAACAAAACTTGTATGTTTCATATCTGTCAGCCCCAAGCAAAATAGTTTAATTGCAGCTATCCTAGGCAACAGGATACAGTTACTTCAGTGGCCCGTGAGGACATTTTTATTTCCCGGTCTGAGGTTTGGACAGACATTCTCTTATACTACAGCAGATATAGACATCTATATCTGGAATTGTTTCTGCATGGGAAGACTGCCCATCCATAATCATAATCTAATCCAAGATGGTTAATAGGGCTTGCTTGTGAAGGATGGTTCTTAAATGTAAGCATTGGCATGTGTCTGGGAGTTTGATGTACCATAATGGTTGAGACAGCTGCTGTTCTGGCCCCAGCTTCACTTGTGCACATTGTTTCAGTAAATCACAGAGCTGGATATGGTTAATAGTACCTGTGATTGTTCGGGCCCTGTAAAATGTGTAGAGCAGTGCGTGCCAGGCCACAAACTGCATTTCCTGTGCTGCTTTTAGCTTTTCAAGGGTCCTAAGTGGATGGAAATGGACTGTATAATAAGGCATAATAGTTTCGAAGGACCACATATTTATAGATATTGTGTATGAAGTGTGAGCGAAACCGAGAACCACTTTGAAATGCAGGCAAATGTCATTTCCAACCCTGTAATTCTTTCAGTGTTTAGAAGCTTTCTGTATTCCCCATGGCCTGAGGTTGTGTTTATGATGTAATGGTTTACATTAGTGTTATCTGTTTTCCCATGCAGCTCAAGTGTTATCACAAGCGTTTCCGCAGCCCTTCCAGAGACGTCATTTTCAGAGTGCAGTTTCATACCTGTGCTGTCCATGACCTAGGCCTTGTCTTTGCAAAGGATGAGCTGGATGAGACATTTAAAGGTAAAATGGCTTCTCTTAGGTTTTAAATACTCACTAAAAGTACAGTTTGTAATGTTTAAAGTGTTAAAACGTCCCGTTAATCCTGTATTCATAATCCTTTATAAGTGAATTTTAACCACAGTATTGCTGAATTCTCGCTTCTAGTTGGACAAAATGTGTTGATTGGTTTTTTATAACAACACAACTTGGCATACAGCTGCACAGTTTGTATCAGTTTGCTTGTTTGCTCTATATATTATTTATATCAGTTTGCTCTGTAGTAGCAAATTACGCCTTTATTTAGAAATCTCTAATGTCAGCGATTTTAAGATTTTAATTAAGTATTTTAATACAACAGCATGTTCTGTCATTTTATTCTTTACTTGTAATGTGCTATATAGCATCTATAATCAGTGTTAGATAATAGATAGTACAGATATTATGTGTTATGCAAGCAGGCCTTATGAAATCAGACACTAATTGATTTTTTTTTCTTAACCCTGCTTCTTATCGACTTTCACAAAACATTTTACTAGGTATATTCATTCATTTGCATACTCAATGGGGTTTTTTTCCGTATTTTTTTTTTTTCAAATTCAGGAACAGGCAGGACCACATTAAAACCAAGCACAACCCTAACCTTGTTGTTAAACACATGTTGAGAGTAAAGACACTAACCAGACCTGAATAATGACTTTTACGTGCAATGCAGGGAGAGGAAAGCACGCTCATAACTGAAATGTTAGCCAATGAGTTTCAAACGCAATATGCTACATCAGGACAATATCCAATGAAGATATGAATTACTGTATGTCTACAAAAGTCACCCTTCTCAGGAATTGAGGATCAGGTATTACTACAGTTTCATGGAAATTCCTGATCTATATTAATGTTCTAACCAATTTATTAGTAGCCTGGTTTATTTTTGTCCATAATGGAAGCAATATATATATTTTTTTAAATTGACAAAGCACTTTGTTACTGGTCTTGTCCAGTGTTCTGTGTAACAAATGTATTCATTTATTATTAAACCTCTGTTATCCCATAACATAATTCGCAAGTAACTATTACTATTTATGAACATTTACAGAGCATATGCTAAACAGCACTGTAAAAGGTTTAATGTATGGAATGTACATGTCTTTATAATGGATTATAAATACAGGACAGGAAGTGCTGTCATGTCAGACATTCAAGTATCATTTTGAAGATACCTTAGAACACCTGGCCAGTTTTTATTGAGATTTTTCTGGCCCTGAAATTAGTCCCAGCACCAGCAGGAACAGAGCAGCTGTGTTCTGCTGTCTTTTCTTTAAAAAGCAAGCCACAAAGCAACCACTGCATAGTTTTCATGGTGTTGAGGAAGGGGATGGAAAGGCTTATCAATGTTTTTATTGCAATTCACCTTGTAAACTGCAACTTTAATGGTGGTCCCAAAAACGACATTAAACAGTTCTAGGTCATCACAGTGTTTTAATATTGTACTGATTTCCTCTTTCAGATGATAGATTTCCTGAATATGGAAAAGTAGAGTTTGTCTTCTCATTCGGGCCTGAGAAAATCCAAGGTAAGACTATTTTTTCATAATACAGTCGAGAGGTATTGTGGATTTTCTGTACTTTACATTTTATTACCTGAGCTAAGAAAAAGTCTGTGTTTCTCTTTTTAAGGAATGGGCCACCTGGAGAACGGGCCCAGTGTTTCTGTTGACTACAATACCCAGGATCCTCTGATTCGCTGGGACTCCTATGAAAACTTTAATCAGCGCTATGAAGACTCAATGGAAGGTGAGTACTCCAAAAAAAAAAAAGAAAATTCAAGCTGACATCCGGTGTGTTGTCTGTGGCAGGTTACTATTTTGGGATTGTCCTTTTTTATTGTATAGTTTTATACAGTCATCAAATAAGTTTCAACATTAACAGCTTGGAAATATGTGTCATAAAATGGTTTTATTAATTTCATTTGACATAATGGGCATATGATATGGTATTTTGTGTTACTCTTGGATATTTACTTCCCCAACATCAAACCCATTGCCATGCACTTGCAGGCCAGAGTTTTGACCCAGATTTCTTTCCATGATTGTTCTGTTTGCGTGAGCAGCTTTAATAAGCTGTCCTATACACTGTCAGTATGTGTGAGACAGACAGACTGATTCAATCAGATCTAATAGACTTAGCAGCACTTTCCTCACATTCCTTAACTAAATCCATCCACAAGTTGTGTTCAGCCACGTGTCTCATCATGCAGAGATCAAACATATATAAAAAAAATATATGAAATAAGATGAAACCGTGCAAATGCATGCTTGCTTATTTTTCTCATTATTTGAGTAAACGCTGTTCTGATATAACCCTGATTTCATATCATCTTTGCGTATGGGTGTTACTGTCCTTATATGGCTTTGTTAAAGTGGTGGATCTGCTTTCATTTGAGGGACGTCTTGGATGACAATGCACAGAGAGTCAGGGAAGTTTTAAGATTTTGTGGAACATTTGTATCTGCACCAAGAATCCAAGCCAATTTGAAAGCCAATTTCAAGAATTTAAACTGGTTGAGTGCTAAAAATAAGACCCGATTGTAGAAAAAGTAACATTATGAATTCCTTTTTGAAACTAGATAGCTTGCTTGACTAAATCCAAGTTTACACTGTACTGTTTACAAAAACAGCCCGCCACAAAGTTCTGGCAGTGCCATAAATTTTTGATTAAAATCTTGTTGTTCGGATGCTTGTGTAAAGATGCTATTAAGAGGTCGGCACAGAATTACTCAAAATTCATAAGAGTACTACAAATATGGTAGTCTCAGTGGTCTCATTTATATTAATGCACTTGGTTTAACACGTAACATGACTGCTATATGGAAATAATCACGTCAAAGCTTATACAGTTTTTGTTGTTAAACACAGGTTTAAAATCCTTTTATTAATAGCTTTAGATTATGTAGAGCATAAGTCGCTTGTATGAGTATGTTACTGTAGAAATGATAATGTATTAAACCAAGTGCATTAATATAAATCCATCATTAATATAACTATTATGTTAGAGCCTGAACTACTATCATAACCATATTGTTAGATCATTAATGCACAGCTTCATGCTGTGGTATAAACCATGACAAATAATAATCTTAAATGTCGTCTGTAGTCGCACAGTGTAAATTCAAGTTGGTTGCGTTAGTAATCTGCGTGGACTCTTCCTGTAATATATCAAACTGCATTATCTTTTCCAATCCCTGGCTCCTGGTATAACTCCTTCAATGTCCAGCTTTAAATATGAGTGTAAAAGTATGCGTTGCAAATCCTAACCAGACCCAGGCATGGCCTTACTCCTGTTTTTCATATGGATGTCACTGTGAAGATGGTGTGGGGACACCTGACCACAGCATGGTTGGCCACCAGATCCTGGCTCCTTCCCCCAACCCACCTTGTGTCTGTGGGGCCAGCAGGCCACATACAGCACATTCCAGTCTTTAGCTACTGATGCCACCTCTGTAATTCCAGTCGTCTAGAGATGGTCAGTGTTTGACCAAGACTATCTTTTGTCATGATTTAAAACAGCTTCAGTGCACGCAAAACTCAAGTTCCATTGTGATTTCTAAGAATAAAATCCATGCATCTTTTTTTTTTTTTTTTAATAAAATCTATTTTACTCTTATTGTACTCCAGTATACAGAAAAAGTGTGAGGCGTTAAGTATATCTGTATTTATCACCTCTTCAGTATGTCCAAAATTTTCAAGGTTTTAGTCCTTTCAGACCACACATTCTTTTACTTCAGTTCGCACTCCAAGTCATTTGAGATGTCTAGCCATAAAACATCCAATCCTGCTAAGCAGTCCTCGCTTTAAATAGGCCAGCCAGAAATAAGGGGATGCTGATCTGTTGGCTGTAGCCTTCGAAACAGTGCTGTAAACCAGTCTGTCTCTGGGGTTGGCTGGAACTGTTGGTCAAGAGGCCAAGTACGAGTTTTTAACTAACCACGCCTCCAGCTAGCTTGCGGCAGTGAGCCAGCTGGAGAAGAATACGAGAGAACGTTCTACAATATGCATGCTGCAGTGATGCAGGACAGACAGAGCGTGAATTCAGATTACTGCGGCATACAAAAAACTGGGACAAACAGTTCCATTGAGCCGTGAGAGCCAAAGGACAGAATCTAGTGTGAGATAAGGGGTTGAACGTCATTCTATTGTGCAAAGCTCATCACGTCACTTTGCTAATGCTGTGAGATAGAGAAAAAAGGAGCTTTATCCAAGTCTGTCAGGAAACACTCACTTTTCTGTCTGCAGCATTATGTATTATTAATTTTGTTTTTTACACAAAGTTTTTAAGTTGGGGGTTTTATAACATGGAACATGAGGTGTTGGAGCAATGCTTTACAAGATATAGATTTCATTCATATATTTAGTCATTCATTTTTATTGCAGAAACATCTTTGCTGTATTACTATGGAAGGTAACATATGCAGGGATTATATACATGCTGAAAAATCTTAAAAGCGGCTCGACATTCTTAATTCTTTCTTTTTATGTGGACTAATGTGCTAAGAAATAAAGGCATTTTCTCATTTTCTAATTATACAAGTAGCATATAGTGTACTTTCAAAGTATAGTGTAAATTAGTTCACCAGAAATTGAAAGCTACTGGCCAAAGTTACAATAAATGCTGATTACATTTTCTTTTTGCATTTCTTCTTGATTTATCATTTAGCATAGTAGAGCATTAATTAAGGAACTTCATGATGGTAACACTACCTTTACCTTGTTTCGAGTCCCAGTGCACCAGCCTATTGTCGATCACTTTCTCATAACAGAACAGTTATTAATATAAATTATTATTCATATTATATTTCTCTTTTTACCCATTTATGGAGACCTTTATTCGTTTTCACTAATGCTTGATTGTAATTAGTGTTGTTTTGAATTCGAAAGAATTGAACAAACCTGTCCTTTTTTTTTTTTCTTTTTTTCTTTTCCCTTTGTTAAAAAATATTATATGAATATTAAGTAAATATTATGGCTGTTAGAGCTGATTTTCCAGGCCAGTGGACCGTAATTACAGTTGACTGGTCTACAAATGAGTGGGATAACACAGGTCAATGGTTTTATCTCTGCTGACATGATGGAGGCAGGTAACATGCTGCTTATCATCTGTCCGAGATGATCTCAGAAGCTAGGGTTTGACAGCACACACTTCGCTCTCAGATAATGTCTTCATGTGTGGTGTGAAGCCGCACTTTACCAAATGTGACCCAATGACCCCACAGCTGAAATTCCTTAAACAGGCCTCTCATGCAGTGATGAGACAAGCTGTGGTGATCATATGTTAATATGCTACCAGATGGCTTATTTACAGTTTTCATTAGTTCGATCGAAAATAGATAAAAGACATAAACTGTGCAATAAACTAGGGACTTGAATTAGCCCGAGGGAGAGCATGACTGCAAAGAGGTTGCCGTTTCTCCCAGGGATGCAATGAAGTGCCCTAGATCTCACGGCCTTGCTCACAGGAGAGACCACTGGGGTCTTGTTTACCGTGGCTTGTCTCATATTTGTCCAGAGTCCATGGTCACGACATTTTCCGAATGGTTGGGTGTGAAAAGTGTGGCGGTGGGGAGATGAGACCGGACAGGCTCTGTCAGGGAGGCAGTGAGAGAGCCACAGACTACTCCTCCAACCTCTCGAAAGCCCTTTTTGTTGCCTGTCACCAGAGAAGGAATGACGCAGTAGCTTCTGTTCACAACACACACATTTCAGGAGCTCAGAACCGCTGGTGCTTAAAAATAGACACAGGGCCTCTTTTGAAGGATAATAAGCCAGTGAGTGCTGTCTGTCCACAGGTAGGCCTTAAGCTTTAATGTAATCTTTATTATAAACCTTTTTTTTTTTTTAAATCTATGATGTTATCATGGATAATATCACACATTCCTCTGTTTTGTGTATTTTTGAAAGCTGCACTAAAGTTCCAGCCTGATCATAGTTTATGATTAGAGTTCTTGGTGTTGAAATATGACTTCCAGAGTGGCTTTTTGATTTCTGTTGATTTGCAACTTTGGGTTTTTACCTAATATGACTTAATGTTAGGACTTATATGTGAGGGAGTCTGGGAAAACTCATCGCTGTGACTGAATTCTAGCAGACAGCCAAAACTGATGGAAACTTGTGGTTGGACCAAAGTTTTGTTAATATCATTTTATTTTATAATGTTTCTGATGTAAGTAAACATAAATATATTTCCCTATGTCATAGGCAATGAATAAAGACAGACATTTGACACTGTATGTATATTTTATTTTTATAAGTTAAATTAATTAAATTAGATCCACAAATAGGAGGTGTTTATAGACTATCAGTATGTTGGCATCATTCAGTAGAATTGCAGTTTTCTCTTTTGCAGTTTTTATTCAAAATTTATTAAAAAAAAAAAAAAAAAAAAAAAAAAAGGCAGAATTTAACCATGTGAAGAGTTTCCCATACATTAGAAGTAATCTGAGTTTAAGTATTGTATATAGTCTTGTGTTTATCCAGGTTCTTAGCGTACAGTTTAAGCGGTGTAATTGTACGATAATTGCCTTATGTCTGCCCTAACAGCTTTTTGCCACAGCAGAAAAGCCACACTGTGGTAAATATTTTTCAAGCCATCACAGGCTAGACTGATTTTGACAGAGTTAGATTGAATGTGGTTAACACGTCTTTAAATGCCGCTCCTAACAGTTTTCAAGTTTCAGATGAGCTATTTGAGCACCACAGTGTTTGTGTTGCATGCTGAAGTGCAGCTGTGCTTCACAGAAAACCATTACACTGTGTTTGTGTGGTTAGCTGTGCATATAAGAGCAGTTCTTACGTATATAAATATGTCCCAGAATTGGATCTAATTAACCCTTCTTATAGCTGGTAAAAGGACATCTTTACTATCAAAATAAACAATACGTAGAAGCACAGGCTTTAAAATACACATTAACCCTTTCGACAGGCTTTATTGTTGAGAACATGCTAGACAGACTCTGAGCTCATGATATTTAACGAGCGTTCTAACTGAGAGACGGGACTGTCAGCATGGAGCCGGATATTTTATAGTTTCCACCTGTTAACACATGACACCAGAGGTGCACGTTTCACATTTTCCTTCAATGGACGTGACTCTCCGAAAGACGTTTGTTGATGCATGTGATATGTGTGTGGTCTGTCTGACTTTTACGGTTGTTTTGCAGACACGAGAGTGGGAATTGTCACCAATTTGTTTGGTTTGCACACGTGTGGAGTCTGACTGTTGGACTGGCAGGGAGCAATAGTGCCTGTATCAGCTTAGCGCATTTGCTGTTCCCGCTCAGCTTGACTTTGAGCTTGGCCTCACTGAATTACTCTATCATTTCACCTATTACACGCCGATGCAGATGCCCAACTCTAACATACATGATTTGCTTTGCAAAACGTCCAGCGATGGACATGGACTGTGACACGATCATTTTAGAGCTGCCACATGCTTGCAGGTTTGCTGAGAAAATAGCAGTTTGAACCACTTAGTGTATACAGATGATAAGGGTTTTATCCTGTTTTGTTGAATAGGTAATCTGCCTTCATCAGTTGGGGCTTTACAGATTAAATTGCTCCTGAGTTCAGACAGTAATAGTTGTGCAACATGTGCCAGCTTGACTTGTTACTAAATAACAGACCCAGCGACTTATTTGTTCAGTCTTCTTGCTTCATGAGGGTGCTTTATGGGCTTGGTTAGAGTTTCTGAGCACAATCTTGGGCGCCGGTGCATTTTGTGGAAATAAAGCTGTATGAAGTCTTTTTTGACTTGTCCTGTTGAGGTAAACATAGCAAGTCCTATACTTGCTTGACATTTACTTCTGAACTTATACTATTTCTCCAGCAGCTGTAGTTATGTTTCTCTTCAGCCATTGCGAAGTCTACTGGGAACTGTAAGTGTAAGACAACAGAAGGAAAGGATCTCATTCACCCCTCCTGAATTTATAATACACGATTGTCTTGTTTCCTTTATGTTTTCCAGACCTCTACGCATACCTCGGCATGGGTCAGATAGTCTCCCTAAATAGCTTTCTCTGACCTGTAACAGATGGCTGTGGTGTTGATATTTATGGGACTGTGTCTCTGGCTACATTCATTCTCCTCCTTTTAGTTTTCATAGACTAGTCCATAGAGAAGTTAGCCAATCATTGCTCTGATACTATGAGTGCAAGTAATGCTAGTGTTATCACTCTTATAGTGTACTTTTTTTAACATGTAGCCTACCCTAGAGACATGATCAAGTTGTACCTACTCTTTAAGTATTTACTGGTTTTGTGAGTTGGTCCTGGGACACAAACCAAATGCTAAACTCAGCACTGGTGATTTTAATAGTAATAGATCCAGTAACTAATTATGCTATTGTCTGCCAGATTTACAGAGTTGCCCCCAGCTTCAATTTTAATTGCAATTCTATAATCACAGTTCTCTCAGGCAGTTGAAATACTGCAACATTTTAGTGGGCACAAGTTTTATGGAATTTGGGTTCATGAGCAAATGAGGAACTAATCATTACAGAGAAAAGAAAGCCGTCTCGGTTGTACTGCAAAATGTCTGTGGAACCTACAGTCCTTTTACTGGCTACATCTAAATGTGGCTATTTCAACAAAATACACTTTCAGTTGAAAATGGTTTCTTTAACCTGCATTTAATAACTGTTCGGCCACGCAGATGGCTTGGATTTCATAAGAGTAAGAAATAATAAAAAAAGGTGTGTCCAAGATGATGCCAGTGCTCCAGAGAAGTCTTTTGGCCCACCTGGGATTTCAATCATGGTTTCTTGTGCCTTTTCAGTTCTACTTTTGTGAGTAAGATCCTCCAGTACACACTAGAAAATTGTTCACACAGGTATATTTTACCTGGGTCATCTGACTGCACACTATAGTCAGCAGTTACTGTCAGCTATGCTGAAATGATTGACAATAAGTGAGATGGGAGCTCCTCATGGTCAGGTTACACAAGATTTACACTTTACAGTTTAGATTTACAGTTTACACTTTTCTAAATATTATAAATAAGGCGAATCATTATTTATATATAATAATGCTCCGAATAATGTTTTATATGAGGAAAGTTGTGAAATAAAAAAACTATCCCAAATTTAACTTTCACTTTTATATCTTTTATTACAACTCAAATTGTGTGAATTGTCATGAATTGGCAAGATGGAGGCCATGCAGGTCATATTAAAATTTAAAACAACAAAACATTGAGCTAAGACATTCAAATAAAAAAAAAAAAACCCTGATCATTCATATTTAAGGAATATAATTTAACTATGAAAAATACACATGGGCAGAATATAAATATTTAAAATTTACATTTCATGACATAAACAGAAAATTGACCTTCTTTTTCTTTTCATCATTTCTTGAGTTATTATTGCATTTTTATGTGTGGATTTAAAAAAAAAAAAAGATTTTTCACCTGCCTAATCTTTCATTTTTGTTCATGAACTATCTAGGAGAAATCCATTAGAAATTCAAGATTATGCCTGAAAACATGGTCCTAACACTAATGCTAGCTTTAAGATCCTGTAGGAATTTAGAGACACATGAGAGACATCTTGCTGTTACATAGAAATAGCATTTCATTTTGGTAGAATTATAAGCACTGACAGCGACAGTAAATCGAATATCCATTGGAGCCATTTGTTTCTCATTTTGCATAACTAGACTAGATGGAGATGGCTTAGGCAGATGGGAAATATTGTTCAATATTACACACACCAAGTAGCAAGAATATTTCTGTAGTTCTTTCACACGGGAAATATTGTTGCACTGTGCAGCCCATCTTAAGCCACTTCCACAATATTAAAATAACCAGATTTAGGGAGAAACTTCATTGATGTGAAACTTTCACTGATGTGAAAATCCACTGATGTGATGCTCTCGCTGTGTGTGTGTGTGTGTGTGTGTGTGTGTGTGTGTGTGTGTGTGTGTGTGTGTGTGTGTGTGTGTGTGTGT
>JAQQZR010000035.1:19876040-19894432 GCA_030068235.1 Notoglanidium macrostoma | reverse complement strand
AATGATAAAAATACAGTATTTTTTATAACAGCCCTATTGAACAACTGTAGTAATCCATATTATGTCAACAACTGCTCGACTAAGTAAAGAGAAACAACAGTCCATCATTACTTTAAGACATAAAGTGACTTTTAAGTAATAAAAATTAAGAAAAAAACATTGAATTATGAGGTGTGTCCAAACTTTTGACTGGTAGTGTAGGACAACGGTACAATCAATCAAACCAATGAAAATGAATGCTGGCTCTGCAGATTTAATATTCTGGATAGTAAACAGTGATCAGTGACTCATTTAGCATGTGTCCTATTCTGGATGACATAATATCCTGGATCAGTATACAATAAGTATTGCATGCAGGTGTTCCTTGTATAAAGTATAAAATGTTCATATGTTTACAGTTGCTCAAACTTTATCTATAAATAAAAAAAGAGCCACAACTAGATATTTGTGGCCAAGTTGGTGGTTGGACTTGACCTATATTTAAATACCGAAAGCAACGTATTTGTTTTGTTTACAGATGTCATTCACTTGCAAGGTCCTCTGGATGGTAGCCTCTACGCTAAAGTTCGTAAGAAAGAGTCCGTGGATGCTACAACTAACGGCCTTCCCACAGCAGTCGAGACCGTTGTTGAACACACTCCTGCCCCAGTGGACCACGCTCTGTCTGTAAGCAGTGACTCTGGAAACTCAACTGCCTCCATTAAGACTGATCGCACTGATGAAACTGCCCAGCAGGCAGTGCCGGTGATCCAGCAGCCCAGTCAGCCCCTCAGTCCTGAGGAGAAGCAAGAGCTGGAGCAACTGCTCAGTGGCCTGGAAACTCCCATGCACCGGCCAGGATACCAAAATAGTCATGGAGGAGGAGGTGGAGGAGGAGGTGGTATCCTCCACCTGGTTCCAGCTCAGGTCCATGTTAATGGACACAACAGCATAGATAGGGAGACAGACATCCTGGATGATGATCTGCCCAACAGCCAAGAAGGCAACAGTGTGGACAGCCTGGGTACTCTATCCTCACTTGAGGGTCGAGCCACTCCAGCTGACCTGTACTACCAACCTGAGACAGTGATCAATGGGCAGGGAGTGTCCTACTTCGAGGGAAGTGGGCATGGAAAAGAGACAGAACCCATGACACTACTTTATGGCTCTTCCTCTTCCACTCAGGAGAGTCTGCGCAACCCAGAACTACCACCCAGCAGTTATGCCAGCCACAATGGAGGCATCTTTCGCTCACAGTCTTTTGGAGCAACACCCAACACTGAACAGAAGCTCATGCCCAAAGCTCCAGCACGTACTACGAGCAGTAGAGATGCTGTGCAGCGGGGGCTTAATGTCTGGCAGCAGTTTGGGGTTACAGAGGAACCAGTTGTAGATGGGGTACACTTCAGCCCTGCACTCCAGAGCCACAGCCTGCCCGAGTTTCCTAAAGCTCCTTCTCAGAATGAGATTGAGCAATCCATTGAGGCTCTCAATCTGCTCATGCTGGACTTGGATCCAGCTCATATGCAAGTTCCCAAGTCCTACAGTGCCCCATCTGGTGAAGGCACTGTGATCACAACCCAGCCATCCTTCTCCCAGACGCAGGCTCGACCTTCCTATCAGGCTGATACTGCCATACATTCAATGATTGAATGCCCACAGCCCCAACAGCATACCTCACCAGTCCAAAAGTCTCCATCTACATTGCAGTCCCAACTTACAGAACCCTCTTTTCATAGTCTTCAGAGGTCAGCAGTTCCATGCCATCCCTCAGTTCCAGATCCTGCTGGTCTGACCCACTCTTCTCTACCCACTCCTACAGTCATCAGTCTGGAGCTGAAGCCCCTTAACACTTATCCCCCCAGCACTGCCTCTCAGTTTCCTGATTCTCCAGAGGCCAGCTCTCACAGTGTCCCCTTCAGGAGCTACTCAACCTCCTCCCCGCTGCCTGGAGAGGCTGAACCTGAGAACACACACCACAACCTTGAAGGGCTGGTGGCTCACCGTGTGGCAGGTAAGTTAACATTTTTGTTTCTTTAGAATTAATTCATACAATTAATTTCTAAATGTCTATTCGTGTCCTGGGAAATACTTTGGAGCTCACACTCAAATAAAGAAACAGATGATAATTTGCAACTTTACTCTAGAATACTGAATATAGATTGTGAAACAAAAAATATAATACAACACACATCCTTTGTTTTTGTGGTTTTTCAGCTTTGTAGGGAACTTTCACAAATTGAATAACACTACTTCGAAAGGCACACCCAGCCATGTCTTTCTTCAGCATTTGAACGTTGGCGTTGACAAAGTCAGTGAGATCACAAAGAAAGCATTGTGTGAAGTGTTGCTGGCTTGAGCTCTCATCTCAGGCCTAATTTCTACACTGTGGATACACATACATGCTTTGCCAGAACATTGCATTTGCACAATGCAGCTGTAGTGCTTAAAACTCTGGCAGTGCAGCCTTGCACAGGTGTTTTGTACAAAACACACCACCTTAAAGATCAGCTTATGCTAAAGACATAATCACTATGAATGCTCATATTGCAATGCTTTTGGACAACATGCTGATGTTTTCTAGTATTTGTATCACTGAACAAAGACATCAAAGCTAATCTACAGTACTATATATAAAGTCTCAGAGACCAGGTGACTAAATGTAACTAAATGATGGCTATACACTAAGACAGTTTTTCCGAGCTCATATTAACATGAAGAGTAGCTTTATCTTGGTACGCAATTGCCCTCTAGTGGTGTGCCAGTTAAAAATGTGCCAGATTCCATACTCTTTACTTATTAAGTACTGTAGTAAGTAAGGACTACAGGCCACAAGAATAAGATTGAGCCTTTGTTTGAAAAGCAGACCCTAATAAAATGACTTCTGTGTGTCAGCACAGTTATTAATAGATTTCTCTATTAAAAATTTCTCTAACAAGCATGCTCTATTCACACACCTTCACTCTGAGCTGAGCTAGCAATTCTGGAAGGCAGCATCTAACCTCAAAGTGGAGACGGTAGACATAAGAAACCAATTGTGAAAACCATCCCCACTTGTTTTTGTATTATGATGATAAGACCTGTGTTGACAATAGATATGACTCAAAAGCAAGTGGTTACGGTCTTTCATCGCATTTGCATGCACCTCACATTTATGACTGGCACACTTCTCAAGAAGCACAGAGGCTTCTGCTTATCAGAACAGTTACTGTTTGCATTAACACACAAAAAGGACAGATTTAGCTTTTGTCTTGTAATGACACTGGCATGTACTAGGGGGCTTATCCATGACTCATATTGCTAGGATTACTACAGCTTCACATTAACTAAATTAAGAAATATCAATTATGGTATCAGTGGGCTCAATGCTATTATATAATAGCAATTATGACATCAATACCACAATAAATTTAGATAAAACTCTAGATAGTACCTTTAAATAAGACTAATTTATAATGTTCTACATGATTTTGTTTAGTTTTCCTTCTCTCTTTTCAAAAAAATTACATTTGTTAACTTTGCTTTCTTACCATTTGAATTATTATTCTTTTTCTTTCTTTACTTCTTCTTTTGGATTAATCCTATTTGTGGATCCCTCATCATCATCTCCACCTCCTATTCATCCTCCTCTCCACCTTCCTCTAATACCTCCTGTTGTCCTTCATCATGCCCGTGCTCCTCCTCTGTAGAGTACACTGCTCGTATCCACGACATGAAAGACAGAACAGCCACTTCTGAACCTGACAACCGCCGCCGTGCTCTCTCCTTCTCTGGTTGGTCTCTCTCTCTCTTGCTCTCTCTCGCTTTCTCTCTCTCTCTCTCTCTCTCTTTCTCTCTGACTTTCTATTTCTGTCTTCATTACATTTCACTTTATCTTTTATCATTACGTCTGTCTTGATTTTTTAATCATTTCCTGTATGTCTATGTCTGTATCTTTCTGGCTCTTTCCTTCCGTCCTTTAGATCTCTATGTTTACTCTTCCGTTCTTCCTCTTTTTCTATTTCACTATAAATCTATATCTATTCATGTCTCGGTATCACTGTTTTTTCTCTGCAACCGTATTTATCCATAACACCACCCTTCTCTGTGTCTGTCTGTGTCATTTCTCCTTGTATTGTTCTCTCTAGTTTCCACTCTGTTTATCTTTTTTTTATTATCATTATTAAAAAATAAAACAAACGTTATAATAGACATTTTCCATTTTTATTTATTTTCTACCACATAATACTCTCAGCAGAAGCACACATTTTGACTCACATTTAGCCCATGGCCTCAACACACTGTATTCAGGAAGGTTTGCATGAAGGTTTTACAAGAGTGAGACGAAGTGTGAAGACAATGGCCACTCTGTCTGCATCCACCAAGTACATGTCACAAGATACAGTTTGCCAAACTCGGGGAACAAATCAGAAGTATCAAGACACAGTATTCTTTTAAGGCCTCTCCTCCACCTCTGCTTAGCATTTAGGAAAAGAACAACACATAATAAAGCCTTCTAAGTTGCACAACCATTGTGCACTTGTTATCAGCCATTGGGGAATAAATGTCTAGGGCACTGTTTGGTCCACACAAAGGCAGCATACAGTAGCCAGATGCCAGCTTCTGTTCGCAGTCTGGGACTTCTTCCGACTCACATTTACTCCAATATAGACTCCACAATGGCTTAAAATCGGCTACGACCCTCTTAGACCTTGCCTCAGATAACACATTCCTGTGGCAAGCTCTTTTATGCATCTTGAAGTGAATGAAAGAAGAAAAAAAATCTCACTTTCCCTCTGCACTGGCTCCTGCGTAGACCAATTGAAGATGAGCGGTACAAAGGCCCTAGGGTTCTCCATTCAATCAGCTTGAATCCATTAGGCATAGGCAGTTGCTGAGGAAACAATGTACACTGTTCGACATGCACAGCTGTGCTTATTTCGTCTGCATTGCGTGTTCATAAAATGGCCCAAAGTGAGATGACGCTGGAGAATGTGACTCTGCACCTTTCCAGCTCGTGGGAGCTGGGCCTAGATCCAGATCCTTTCTGAACATGGATTCCACTCCCATGTCAATAAATATGGGGTCTTTGTGTTATGACATTGCTCTAGCAACATGAGTAGATACAAACTGCGATATCCCTCAGATGGATAGTTCAATATGTCATTGAGTTAGGATATTACACCACACCAAGTGGTGGTCTCAAGTTCTTTGTTTTCTTAATCTACCCATATATATACCATTTATGTCAGGGGTTCACCACTCCACAACACATTTAACTTAGCCCTTTTTAGCTTTAAATTATTTCTAATCCCTAAGTTTTTCCTAGAACTGTCTTCAGACTTTGCAGGCCAGTGGGTTCCCATGAGTCAAGTTGGGAACCAGTGATCTAAGAAAATTGAGCTCACTGGTTTAATCCCACAACCAAACTACCATGGTTCTTTTTAGCTTACTGGAGGCACCATGGCACTAACGGCTTGGCGGCTCTGAGAGCTCTACTAACGAACATTGTTGTCCTTGCTATGACTTGGATTTCCTGACACACCATGATACTCACTCACTCCATCACTGAGAAAAGTGGTAAATATTTTGCTCGGACTGTTGCCTAGTTTCCAAACCTCTCATTTTCACACAAGGGTGTGTTTGTGCACACCCCAGTCTGGGAAGGGTTGCAGTCGGACAAGACCAGGACCGTAAATTGTTTTGAAGCCAGCTGGGTTGGACTATAGTCCAATTCCATGTAAATCTTAGAGTGAAGGACCTGATTTGAAATACAAGAACAGAACTTTAAACTGCCTAGATTACACACTACTGATTACATTCTTTCCATTAGTTGCTGAGATAAATAAGACAGTCTATTTCAATACACATAAAAAGGAAGTGGGATTATATGTTTTGTGCAAAGCATACCTGGTGAGGAGGAAATCTTGTGTCCAGTTCCTGTATCCCATGCCTTTGACATTTCACTTTACAAAAACTGATGGAGTTTTCAGTGTTCATATTAATATAGAGTAGAACTACTCAAACTATTCTTTTATCTTCTGCCTCAGATAGAATACAACTCCTACACAAATCCTATATGTTTTTCAGAGGTGGTTTTGGTCTGTAGTGTGACTCGATGAAAGAGGTCTATGGCCTGCTTTTAGTATTACTTGTTATTACGCGAAGATACAATTGTTCATGATGAACATTTCCCAAATGTGATTCCGTTCTATATGTGTGGAGCCCTTGAGATATAGATAGGAAAATTTAAACTTTTAAAGGTCATTGCCAGTTTCATGTTTTTACATTTATAAAAACATTTGATTATTTCTAATGGACAGAGAAGGCTCTTGTAATACTGTTGGCTAAAATAAATAGTTTTGATTAAGTGTCTATGTGGTTATTGCATGGTTTGCCAGGGGTACAATCTCATGAGCCATCAAAGGATGAAGGCTCAGGACCAGGACGACACCGGACTACCAGTGAAGGACAGTCCCGCGATGAAAGCCCTCCCCCAGTCCGCTCCCCCATTCGCTGCATTTCACCAGAACTGGCTAATACCATTGCTCTAAATCCTGGGGGCCGGCCTAAGGAGGTAGACTCAATGGCCTACTAAAGCAGTGATGTCCTTTTGATTTTTAAGATAACATTTGGATGTTCAAATATATTCCATTTTTGTCATACAATATGATGTGTATGGGTGTGTTTATTTGTGTGTGTGTTCACCTGTCATATACTTTTGTAGGGACAAATGCACAGTTACAGGGAGGCATTCGAAGAGATGGATGGGGGCCAAGTGAGCCCTCCAGCATCTGTGGGCGGTGAGGTCCTTCCCCAAACCCCTGCATTCCCTGTCTCGCCACAAACCCCTTACTTCAACCTGTGTAAGTTTCCCAACTGAAGGAGGAGGGTGCCGTAGAAATCAAGCAATGCCTTTTCTTGGCTAGATTACTTTGCTAGACGATATATCATAGTGAGCTTAATCACTGAGAACATGCTACATTATGGCCATGTTTCTTAGTGAACCAGTTGAGATAGTATCAAAATATATGTAAAAATATTTCAGATATTATGCATATTAGGCTCAAATAACTTTGATGGTGACATCTAAAGTGTGTTTTATGTGTTATGTTGTACGTAGAGCTTCCTTATTTAAAGCGATGTTGCATGAGATTCATAGAGAGCCTCTACTTTTCTTCTTTCTCTACAAGATTCATTAAGGGTAGACTAATATTGACACACTTTCTACCAGAGAACCCCAGGCCACATTATGCCGAACGGCTACTTGCAGTCCTGTCTCTGGGGTATTATATAAACATTTTTAAGAGATGAGCCGAGGCTGCAGATGTGAAAATTTGTGCTCAATTTCCATGATCTCCTTCGTGTGGTCAATTAGTGGAAAAGAGTAGATATTGTGTTGGCTCACAGACACCTAAAGGCTAAGAAAAAAACTCCTAGTTCCCTCCTGTTTCCCAACAACCCCACATTTCACAAACTGCTGTCATCAGCTATTTTCAGATGCATGTGTGTGCCCTGAAGGTCGCTAGGCTCTAATATTTATAGGCCAATTCCATTATGAAGAACCAGAATAGCTCACTTTTAATCACCTATTACTTCATCCTACCCTTGCATCCCCTCCACATCGGCTTCCTCATAAAAGGCCCTGTGCAAGGTCTTCTTGAGCAGACCCTAGCATCCAGGACCCATGCACTCTTGACTTGCTCTGTTTTATTTGGCCCAGTGCTGCATTTCTCCTTACCAGACATGCTGAGTGAAATCGAGTCAATCCCCGCTGCTTTGGTCAAAATTTTACCCACAAAGCTGCTTTACACTCATCAGAATCCAGGACATTCTCTAGAGTATTGCTGTCATGGCTCATCAAAATGAAGCTTGACAGCACATACTGCTGTATTGGTATACGTATATGAAAAATAGGACTATTCGGCCATATGATTGATTAGTCAGAGACATATAGTGTACATTTTGTGTTTCAACACTTTGTGCAGATTAATGTCAAAAGCATTCTCGGCAGAAAACACGTACTCTATGTGGGCTTTTAAAGTACGCATGTTTGCATTTGTGGGGACCAGGAGACAGCATTGGTTGTCGTTTTTGGTCAGTGGTAAAGAAGCTCACATGCTTTGAAAGTCATCTGAAAGCAGCAACGTTACTGCGGCCCCCTTCTCCTGCAGTAAACCAGAGGACCTTTGAGTCTTCCACTACACCACTGCTTCCCTCCTTTCCCCTCACCCTCTCATGCTGATTTATTTGTACTGTCAAACAAAGAATTGTATGGGATTCTTTGGTAAGTGAAAGATGTGCACGAACTGTCCCAGACCCTAGTTTGTCTCAGTGCTATATTTGCCCAGACCTCATGGCCAATGTTACAACTTAACAGCACAATGCTTCAACAGGCATGCATGTGAAGCCCGGCCCCGATTTTCTACCACACATGTAATCTGGTCCATAGTGTTGTATTGTCTGCATGAGTGTTTGGTTTTTCAATTATTATTAATTATTTTGTCTTCACAGCTTTGTTTTGCTGGTCTACAATTGTTCACTGCTAGTGTTTATGAATCATCCTTTTTATCTTTTTTTTTTTTTGGATAGTCCACTGTAGACACTCTACAAGCCATCTAAACCAACAGTGAAGCAGGCTATCAGCTGAATCTGACTAACATATTAAATAATTTTTAACTACCTTTAAACACCACATCATAAGAGGTAACATTATGTCCAAGGATGAGTCTAGGATGAGTCAACTGTAATATAATAATTGATAATAATATACATCATGGGCTATAATCTGGACAAATAAACTAAAAGCAAAAAGTTTAATAGTCTATAGATCATTATATTTGTGAAGGTCTAGTTTATAATATAAATATATAAATAAGACATATCAATTTGATATGGATAATAAAAATACTTCACTGCCCATTCTGTTTTTCATCCTACAGCCGTTATTTTCACCCAGTAACTGGTTCTGTTACAGTAATTTTTTAGTGCTTGGTAAGATACACTGAAATGCAGGGCTCTGCATCCAGACTATATAACTGTAGAGTGTATATAAATTATTTACTAAACATCAATATTCAAACTTGATGCATTGTTTAGAATTAGTTGATCACTGATGCTGATGGTTTATTGACTGTACAGTGTCTACAGTAGATTACGCAAATAAAGTGATTCCATCACTTGTTCTGTGTACAGATGTGAGAAGCTACATCTCAGGTTCAGTTAACTGACATTTGAGTGTTGTTTGGTTGTCTGCATGATATGCTCATTCTGTCAGAACAATTTGACAGAGAGTGTTTCATCTGATCTACAGCATTCACATTTTGTATGAAACACTTGCATGGCCTAGCCAGTTAGCATGAGGCACTTGCACCATCCCCAGATATTTCAGTGTAAATACTGTACCTACTCGTCTGTTATTATGTCATCTCTACAGCTCTGGATCTGTATATTTTAGATTTTTAGAGGATATAATGTACTTGCTCCAGTGTTTATATAGCAATGAAATGTTTATCGAATTAGGAATCAGACATCAGAACACAGCCAATGAGCTGCATATATTGCACTGCTCATGCCGTGTTTGTACATACAGATCTGTGCTGTTGATGACCTGCCCAGTCCTAAGCTGTATGCTAACCTCTGTGACTTTTTCTCTCAGGCCGTTCTCCTCCAGGTTTGGCTAAAACACCACTGTCCTTCCTGGGTCTGAAGCCACACAATCCTGCTGAGATCCTTCTCAACCAGGCAGGCTCAGGTGAGCGAATACACACGAACCTGGAAGTCAATTCAAATGCTACCAGCACCTAAGGCCCTCATAGCTTGCTAATAAAATGAAATCCATCTCCTCTGCGGTGTATTAAAGTCAACTCACATTTCTCTTTTACAAGCATCTTGACCATACGTTCTCAAACATTGTGCTTATAAGTGCTTCTAAATGGAAAAGTCTTTACGTTACATATGTGGCTATGTTGGCTTAATTATAGCCTGTGTGTGCATGTATGCATGAGAAAAGAAGGAAAAGTTAAAATGTGTAAAAACAGTGGTCAATGTCTTGGTGCTTTTTTGACCTCAGTATCAAAACAGACAATATCAACCTCATAAGATTATAAGGAGACCTGGAAAAGTACAAAAATTAATAAAATATATTTTAGAGTGCTCCTTTTGATTTCAGTTTGAGAGGCCAGTGAGGGTATGTATATGGGGCTTAAACAGACTGAATGATAACAGAAGTGTGCCAGGAGAGCTGTTTAGCTTGGCTGGCTGGCTTAAGAAACTCTGCCTCCTTATAACTGAATCCAAAAGTCTCACGCAATGCTAGTTTTAGCTCCATTCCCAAGTAAGTCAGGGCTAATGCTTCCTTTAGACTAATACTGTTGAACCCTTTCTTTGGTTGTTTTTCTGTCTGTAACAATTGTTAGCATTATACCTTTATTATGCTTCTCTAGTTGAATATAATTCACTTTTGTTAAATCTCTCTTTTTTATCTTTAATCTCCGCACCCTATTTCTAAATCTTTTAATCTTTATCTATTATCTTCTTTCATTCAAACGTTCTCTCTCTGTATTTTTCTGTAATTTTCACCATGGCTATCATCTATGTTGCATGGTACAGAGAGTGAGGAAGAGGAAGGTAAGCGCTTAGCACTAATAAAGAGTCCCCTGTTTATTCCCATGATCATTTTCTTTGATTTCACCAACAGTTTCCTTTTTTAATTCGAGATCATCCACACTTCTCATCTTGAAAATGTTTGTCATAGTTTCCATGTGGTAGATCAAATTCCACATTCCACATAGAGTATTTAATTATTTAGTTTATTGTCTTCAGTGAAGGTGCTGGAATTTTTAAGAATTCCAAATGATCTAAGATTTTGTTTCAGGCTGTGTATTTTTTGGTTATAACAGCACATATCTTTAATAGAAACCATTTTAAAAACAGCACATAAATTCTTCATTGGTGTTGGTATCTAAATAATTTGTCACTCATGTTGAATCAACAATAAGATGTTAAGGGCTGTAAAGCTCTCAGTTGTCCAGTAGTTGACAACATCTGATCTGTATGTGCTTGCAGAGCCCCGAAGCTATGTGGCATCTGTTGCTCGTTCAGCAGCAGTGGCTGGGGGGCAGCCATCAAGCCCTGTGTCTCCTACTTTTGAGAATGGCAGTTTGGCCAAAGGAGCTCCTCATCCCTTTAACCCTCCACTGTCCTGCAGCAGCCCTGTGCAAAGATCAGAAGGGTGAGAAGACTTGAATGGTGGATTTTCTAGTTATGTTTTCTACAATATCATACCTATGATTTTTTAAAGTATGCCAAGGCCACTTAACAGTTGTATCATCCTGAAGATGTTCCCATCTGTAGAAAATCAAGTATCAAAATAGACTTATTCATTGGGCACAATCTCCTTGCCATGACTATGACCTTACATTTCTAATACAGTGTTTATTCTTGTTTCAGAGAGCATGCCATGTCTGATAGCAATGTGGGTCTAAGCACACCATCTGATGGAGCGGGAGACTCTGGTTTCCGCTCTTTGCCCTCTCAGAGCACTTCACACACTCCAGCTCCATCTTATCCTTCCTACCCAACACCTGGCAGCCTTTCAGTCAGCTTTATCACTCCTGATCTTAATTCCTCCCCACCAGAGCATGTTCAGATTAGCAGCATTGGTAGCCAACCTATGCCTAGCAGCCCTGGCACACATCACCACACCATATCTACTGACACATCATCCATTCCTGCAAACCCTCTAAGACTGACCAATCATGATGGTCCTATTCTCAGCCATCAGCTTTCTCCAGCCAATGGCTATCAGCCCGGAGCAGCTGGCAGCGCAGTGCTTCCAAGGCATGGCATGGTTTCACAGGCAACCCAAAGTAGCCCAATGCTGAGTAGACAGATTCCCATTAGTCAGGGCACACAGAGCAGCCCCATCCTGAGCAGGCAAGGACCATTCCAAAGTGGGTACCAGCCATCTCTTGCCCAGCCCATGATTCAGCCTAACCAAAACAGCCCAGTGCTGAGCAGACAGATGCCCGTAAGCCTGGGCACACAGAGCAGCCCCACTCTAAGCAGACAAGGTCTTCAGAGCCCCCCAATTGGGTATCAGCCATCCCTCACCCAGTCTGTTATTCAGCCCAGCCAGATCAGTCCAGTGTTAAGCAGGCAGACATCACTCACCCACCCTAGCCAGAGCAGCCCTGTCCTGGGACGCCACCCCTCTGTCACTCAGGTGTCCCATGGAAGCCCCAGCCTGGACAGGCACCCAATGCACAGTGGGTATACCACGCCAGATGAGAGACATGGTGCCCTGTCACGCCAGAGCAGCTCATCAGGCTACCATCCACCCTCCACCCCATCTTTCCCTGTCTCACCTGCTTCCTACTCTGATAACTTCAGGCAGCCACAGCTGCCAGAGAAAAGGCGCATGTCGAGTGGTGAGCGCCCAAATGGTGTACTCTCCTACAGCACCCTCAATGGAAAGGTGTCATCACCCATGTCCAGTGGAGGGAGCACTCCAAACGTGCACTTCTTCCATACACTTCCTGATTTCTCCAAACTCAGCATGTGTGGTAAGGCTTTTTAAAAATGTCTCTAACTCTATTAAGGAGATTGTTATTTATTGCTGGTAACTGCTAATTTGAAGACACTTCAACAACTGACCACAAAAGAAAAGAGATGCATGTGTTTGTCTGTAAGAAGCCCCAGGACATATTTTAGTTCTGTCATATGTGTATCTAGCTGAGTTGGCTGTTCCTATGTGAAGCAATAAGATTTTCATACAGTATATTTATCAATAAGACATAATATAATCTCTAGCTGTCTGACAGTTCAAGGTTAAAATTTCAAGTTTACATGTTTAAGATGTTTGGTACATTCACGTGAGACACCTAGACAAAACTAGCACGTCTAATAAATATCAGCTTAAATAAATATCAGACAAAACAAGGCAATACAATTCAATAATTATACATATCACATTATTAAAAGCCACTTACAAAAAGAACAACTGATGTCTTTTGGTACTCACCTGTTGGTTTTTAGACTCAATGGTTGTACAACTTGTCTATTGTTCTGTAAGGAGTTGTGGCAGGTCAGTTGATTGCACTGCCATATCCTGAACAACTTTTTCCTGAAAATAGGGATAGTTAATATGTTAATATATAATATTTTTGAAAAATCTGTCTAGTCTGATCTTTTTGCATCTCTTATTTTTTTAGATGGAAGCCCAGAGACGAGGCTGAATGTAAAGTTTGTCCAAGACACATCCAGATTTTGGTATAAACCAGACATCTCCAGAGAGCAAGGTATGGTCTTGACATGTGTGTTTTTGAGTGTTGGTAGAAGTGTTTGCTTTATACATGTTTAGATACAGACATGAGGCATATAGCCCATTCAAATATTCAAAATTCCACTGTCCTCAGTGGCCATATTTTAAAAGGTCATTATGTGATCAGTTCCATTGCATCTGCTTTTTTTCTGCTAAGTGAACTTTTACTGGACTAGATACAATGTGGTGGAGATGACACTAAACACAAGTGGAGGCATATGTACTTGCTTAAGCTTTGTGAACATCTGATGCACTTCATAACTTAAATGCGATATTTATAGATCATTACTTACAAATACAATATGCTCCAAATATAATCTAATATATAAATAGATTAAGGAGGAAAGGAGCTCTGGTTGTTCCCAGTTTAAACAATCTGCATGCATCTGCTTATTGTGGTCAATTGAATTAAAACAGTCCTATATTTTGTTTTTGATTATTTTTCCAGCTATTAATATTCTGAAGGAGAGAGAGCCAGGAGCCTTCATCATTCGAGACAGCCACTCCTTCAGGGGTGCCTATGGTCTGGCCATGAAAGTGGCCTCCCCTCCTCCTACAGTACAGCCACCTAAAAAAGGTATTCGACAGAGCAACAGCCATAGCAAGCTATGGAATCTACTTGACTTAGGTCATGCAGTTCAGTTACCTTCTATCAACACACTCTTAATAAAATTGACATTGCGACACTGAGTCTAGGGGGTCTGTGGGAGCTTCTCCATTAATCCATGTGTCTAAAATAATTCTTGAAAGACACTCTGATTGTTCCTCAACCCATAATTTTGCTCTCAGCATCTGATCAACAGCTCCTGTCTACACACACTTAAATATAAAGCAGTGTTGGATTAGGATTGAAACTGAAGATAGCTTTCAACACAGCTTCTCTTTCAGCAAAGCTGCTCCGACGTTCATGAATGCCTGCTGTTCGGAAAGAAATAGAAGACAACCTTAAGGCCATTGTTGTAGGTTTGAGCCAAGATAGTGCTTCTCTCACTAGGCATGTTTCTGCAGAAGTTCACGCCCATTTGAGGAGTTGAAGATTTACAGAACTGTTCTGGATGAAAATTGCCCTGAAATGTATCCAAACTATTATTTTAAAATAGTAATTATTATTTCACATCATTTTTATGCCATGTTGATACTTGGTTCAGTGTTGTGCAATATCTTGCACAGCATTGCACAAATATCCCGGGCAAGTTTATTCAGTCTCTGCGTAGGAATATGAAAAATATGACCAAGACATCTTTTTAACATTGCTCTTGTTTTATTTCTTATTATTTATCTTTAATTTGAAATCTACTGCAGCATCCATGAGAAGTTCTTGAATCTTAAGACGCAGTAAGTGTTGTAATACAACAAATGTCAAGAAGCTTGAGAAGGTTAACATTTTTGATTTTCAATTTTGAGACAACAGCATTTGCTGGTCGCGCTGCGCCACACATGATATAAACAAGCTTCAATGAGTGCTTGTTAGCTAAACACATTGTCTAAATGTCGAGTTACCCAGGAATGAAAAGTTTCCTGGTTGCAGTAGTTCTTGTGAAGTTCTTTAGTTCTTGAGAAATTTTGTAGGCTTTTATAGTTGAAACATCGCCAAACTCCTTGAGTTGAAAATTCTTGTTTTCCAGACAGGGTTCTTTTAGTGGAACTGCTTTTATTATCAGAACTAACTGTTGTTATTCCACTAGTCATTTAATTACTAAACAATCAGTAGAATTGAAATCAATTTATTTACAATAATTGCATGGGTGTTTCAGGTGACATCACCAATGAGCTAGTTCGCCACTTCCTGATTGAAACGAGTCCAAAGGGCGTGAAGCTGAAGGGATGCCCCAATGAGCCCTACTTTGGTCAGTCCATTTCCATTCTCCTAGCATATACTAATATTCTAAGAATGTTGAATATTATATAGAATATTTTTAGTCCAGACCAGTATTGAGTTTTTTGTGATATTTTGTTGTTGTGATTTGTAAAATGTTAAATAAAACCTAACATACAGATTAACACGGAGAGTGCAGTAGTTAGCACTGTTGCCTCAGTAAGACGGTTCCAGGTTCAAACCTGTCAATAGACAGAGACCTTTCTGTGTGGAGTTTGCATGTTCTTGTGAGGGTTTCCTCCTGGATTGGCTTCAGCTTCCAAGCAACGCTTATCGGATAAGTGCTGTCGATAATGAATTAATGAATCCAGATTAATTAGGCTCAGTATTCCATAAAGACCTCTAACTATAGTGCCATAATCAGTTCAAAGGGCTTGTTTCTAATTTAGTCTGGTTGCTACATTGTGACATGACATTGGCACAGTGAAGAAGTGCTTTTTGCACTACGTAGTGTCTCTCTTGCACTACAATAACAATAACATGGGCTGGGCTGCTTATGTAAGCTCTGAAATATCCTGTTAGGTGAGGCATTACATAACATACAACACAAAACAGACATTACATAAGTGTAGTTTTTTACACTTAAGGGAGAAAAAGTGGGACATGTGAGGTTAAAAGCAGGTGTGGGTGAAGCCTGGCAGTGCCATTAGATATATAGCTGTCTGCACTTTTCTCCTCCTCCTTTGGTCTAGGCCATGTTGAGGCTCTGCCAAGTCTCACACATGCTGAGGCAGGCCCTGTCCCAAATACACATTTAGACATGAGGCCCAGACAAGGTAGCCTCATCCATGGGAATGTTGTTATCGATCTTTTTTTTAATTATTATTGTTTCCAAGCAGTTTATAAACTGATAATAACATTTATATGGAAAATGAATAGGTTTTTAACTACCACAGCAAAATCCCCTCATGCTGAATGAACACCTGCAGTGTTTATACATACCCAACTTTTTGTGTGTATACTAACACCATAGATTGTTCTCAGATTATATGAGAAATAAAATGCTTTTTGTCTGTAGTTATCCAACGAGCTCCCTTTCCCAAAGAATTATGCTGAATCTTATGCTGTATTTGTCTTTTGTCAATACTTTAGTTTGTTCTGTAGAAATTTTTTCATATTAAACAAAAGAAAACCTAAAGAAATTTTTGTCAGATTTACAAAAGATTCAGTAAAGCCTGTTGATGAATCCGTGTGATAAATGATGTGGTCTAAATCCCATTACACAGTAACTCTAACTCATTTCATAGAGTGCCATTTTATTTGTCCTAACTGAATGGCTAGTCTTATTTGTCTTTCATTGATTTGTTTTACATTCCTTTCTTCCAATTTATTCATATGAAACAACAGAGTTTCATGAATCTTTCATACAATTTGTAAGAAAATAAAAAACTCATAACTTATTATATGATTTCAAGCCTATCAGTTGAGATTTGCATTAATGCGTTGGTCTCATGAGCTCTGTCAGGGTTTTTCTGAACTAACTAGATGTTCATTAATACCATATTTCTTGTGTAAATGCTTCTGCTTTTAGTCAGATTTATTTATTTACTAATAAATCAGTTAGTATCTAGCTTGATAAATGAGGCCCAATCTTAGTGAAAGGTTTGACACTGAGGTCTTTCTGCCCATGTGCCAATGGTGTCATTCCAGCTTGTTAGTGTGATAGCCACTCAAGCTGGATTGACTGTTTACATGACGTATTGCATGGCAGAGGTTCAAAATATAGCCCAGTTATGGAGTTTGTCATGTAAAGCATGTCCTTCTCTGATTTCTGTTCTCGTAAATATAATTCCAAGTTTGTATGTCTGTATTCAGGCTGCCTATCTGCATTAGTGTACCAGCACTCCATTACTCCACTGGCTCTGCCCTGCAAACTGGTCATACCCACAAAAGGTAAGACTTTATATGCTCATGCCTGTATGTGTTTGTATGTTTAAAATGATCTCAGACTTGCTGGTCGCCTCCGTCAGAGTGATGTATTCCCTCTATGCTAGTGTAAACACCTCCTGGGCAGAATTTAGATCCATTACAGCTGGCTCTTTCCCTTTGCCAACTTCTCCATGCCATGCAGGTGTGAGATTAATGCAGTGCTAGAGACTACATGCTACCCAACCCTACTCTCTCAAACAGTGTGTGAGAACTCAACCAAGTGTGAATTCCCTGCAGGAACGTGAGAAATCATAGCTCATATCTGACAACAAGTAATTTCCTTCCCTTTTTAGCCAAGTATCCACAGACTTATTTGAAATACAAAATACTATACTGCAATTTGATTGATATAGAAGAAAACCAAACGAGTTTAGCAAACTGATTTTGCTTTTTGTTATTGTATTCACATAAAATTATTTATCAAATACTGCCTATGTAAATACTGGTTACTCCTTATATGAAGTTTCTCATGTTCTCCCCATGTCCACATCAGTTTCCTCCATGTTCTCCGGGTTTCCTCCCATCTCCTAGAAACATACCATTAGTTGCATTAGCTGTAGTGAGTTGCTAGACTAGCAGGACTTCAAAACCAGAGTGTATTCCCACCTTGCACCCAGTTTTCCCGGGATAGGCTTTGGAGCCATATGACCCTAAGAAGGAAAGAGTGCTCACTGAAAATGTGTGAATGAATTAAACAATAGTGACACTAGTGATGTCAGACACTAGTAATTTTGGTGGATTTTAGAGCTCCAGGAACCAGAGAAGCTTTACTGCAGCAGCAAAAGCAAGGGCCTATTAAGGGGTTTTAACCTTCTGTTTTGGAACAGTTAATGATCAGCAACAATCATATTAGTGAGGAGGGGGGATACGCTATATGGCCAAAAGTTTGTGGACACCTGGAAATCACATCCATATGTGATCCTTTCCCAAACTGTTGCTGCAAAATTTAAATCACACATTGTTTCAGATGTCTTTGTATGCTTTAGCTTGGCAGTTTCCCTTCAAGGAGCCAAACCTTTTCCAGCATGACAATGCCTGACCTCTTGTAACTGAATGGGCAAACCCCCACAGCCGCTCTCCAAAATCTAGTGGAAAGTCTTTCCAGAAGAGTGGATGTTATTGTAATAGCAAAGAAGGACTAAATATGGGATGGAATGTTCAACAAGCACATATACACTACCAGTCAAAGGTTTGGACACACCTTCTCTTTCATAGGTTTTTCTTTTTGTTTTGTTTTCTACGTTGTAAAACAATACTGAATACCTCAAACTATGAAGCAACACATATACTGAATTATGTAGTAAA
>JAQQZR010000035.1:19859869-19875940 GCA_030068235.1 Notoglanidium macrostoma | reverse complement strand
AGTAAAGAGAAACAACAGTCCATCATTACTTTAAGACATGAAGCGTCTTTTAAGTAATAAAAATAAAGAAAAAAACACTGAATTAGAAGGTGTGTCCAAACTTCTGACTGGTAGTGTAGATGATGGTGTTCAAAAACTTTTGTCCATTTAATATACAGTAGCATATCCACTGACTTTTTATTTTAATCCAACATGAGGGAAAAATTATGTCTTTCCAGGATGTTCAATAAATATTGAAAAGACTTTGTTTCAGTAATGACAGCTCTGTAATTATTATTCCTATACTTCTTTGTAGCTAATAAGCTGGATGCTAGATTGAAACCTGGATGTTAAACCTGCTTGTGTACCTACATTAAGGTTTTGCAAAACACTCAGAAAAAGAAACATTTTTATATTACAGTTTATATGTATACTACCTACATGCACTATTTTTAAATCTACTACTAATTATAATCATATTAACCATAATAAACAATAACAGAATAGTAGAATAATAATAGAAACCATGGTGAAAGTATAACTGATTGACCCCGTCATGATAGTTAGCATGCTAACATTACACTTTTACCATCTAAAACAACACTACAGAACTTATGTCCCCATTATAAATGTGTTTCTGTATTCTCAAAAATACATTGTTATTTTAATAGTCATTGGGTAATTTGTATTGTGTATCATTTTGAGGTATATTTTTCCGATCTCTGCAAACTTTTATACACTTATAGAAAAGCCATAACTCTGATGTGGTGATACTTGTCAGCCTCATCATGGGTCAGAACAAGGGGAATGAAACAGAATCGGCTTGGAGATAGACTCTTTAGCTGTTCCTTGCAGAGCCCCAGAGTCAGCTTTCTATGATTAGTAGAGAAAATATACATCTCTTTTCTGTGTATTGTTTTATAGATCTTGCATGCAAGGCACAAAGCTTACCGTGAACTTTCTTTTATGGTGTACTTTGTAGACCCTAATGAGGAGATAACAGAGGTTGCCACTCCAGTAAACCCAGCTACAGAATTGCTCAAACAGGGTGCAGGTAAACAGTCATTCAGTTTGACACTACATTTGCCAGTTGTATAAAGGGTACACTTTTTCTAAATTTGCTTTTCTAAATCTTCTCATCAATTCTAAGGAGATATTAAAACTTGACAGTCTATTTTACACTCATTGTCCTTTATTCATCAGAGTTACACAGAAACAAGCATAGATTCGAGCCCGCAGTATGATGTATGAACCAATCTTTGATTCATGAAATTGCTGTACAATATCAAAAAAGCGATTTGAGTCTAATTAATGAATCAGCATCAGCTGCATGGACACAATCTTCTGTCAATTAGCCCCATATTTAAATGACATATGCATATGACATACCTCATATTACTCTCATATACTGTACATCTAATTTACGTGAAACAGACCCTAATCCATGCTGGTGTTGTGATAGAGTGCTAAAAAAACACAATTCATCAAAGACGTAAAGTTGGAGATACGTTTCATTAAGATCACTGCAAATGAACTCATTTTTGAAAGTATCCTTTGAATTCTTTATATATGAAATTGCCATCACCTTATGGCTTCACCTTATGTAGTTTTAGATCTCAAATGGGTTAGATTAGTATTCAAATGCACCTATTACTGAACTGAAGGACTAATGAGTTCATAAAGATCCTTGTCTCTCTGAAACTTTATTTAATATTTTTATTGTTACTGTATTCACTATACTTCCTATACTTATTTATGGTATTGACAATTTATTTTTTTAGTTTATTAAAAGTTACATACACTTGGATAAGCCAAGATGAAATTCATGACTAGAGAAACTGTCAGTGGAATTTGTGATGGAAAAAACCCTTTGATGAATAAGGCTCATCATGATAAGAAAATGCCATTGACTTCTTATTCTAGTCATGTGACAATATCAGTGGTGAGAATGAAAGAGTGTTCAAAGGAACTGAGGACAAGAATCAGTGCTGTACTGTCAAAAAAAAAGTGATAAACCCCCATGAAGAGGTTCATTCTATAGATAAATGTATCCCATACCCATAAAAGAAGACCATAATGCTACAAAGTATGTGAAAAAAAGCACTCTCTCAATTTATTTAAAACTTTAAGGGAGACAAAGGGATAATTTGGGCCTGTTCTGTTATCACTCATGAACCCGTTGTTCTCATTCATTCTGTTGTCACTCCTGTGTGACTATAGGGCAGAAGAGTCCTGTTGATTCCCATGGTAAACCCAATCATACTTTCTTTTTTTCCATTCTTTTCTGACTGATGCATCCCAGAGAGATGTCTCTTATGTCTTGAGTGTGATGTGCATGAGAGAGTGTAACACAACGCCAGTGTCTGTATCAGTATCTCTAATATATTTGTTCTTTAATCTCTGCACATCTGTTGTTTATCCTATTCTAGCTATCTCTTATGATGGTTCTTCAGAAGGCCTTTTCTCTGCAGACAGATGCTAGACAGCATGCGTTGAAATGACTGATGAATTGCACGGCATGAATATAAAGATATAAACAAAGAGAAAAATGTTCTCAAGTGCACTAACAATTTGTTCCTGTTTTGAATTAAAGGCTGAACAGATTTAACAGTCTAGTTCAAAATGTGTCACAGCTTGTTGAAGTTTGACATGCCTATGACAATATGGATATTACTACAGTTGTTATAGTTTTGCTTGTACTCCACTATCTGTACAGCTTCAATTAGGAACTTATTAAAATGTTTTCTATACTTGTACAAGATGTTATGTACCTCTATCTCAACGCTTTACAATGTGTAACTGTTTTATCTGCTGCTTTAATTCCCAGCATGCAATGTTCTGTACATAAACTCAGTGGATATGGAGTCTTTGACCGGCCCGCAGGCCATCGCCAAGGCGATCTCAGAGACCATGGCGTCCAACCCTGCACCTATTGCCACTGTGGTCCACTTTAAGGTGTCATCACAAGGCATCACTTTAACAGACAACCAGAGAAAGTGAGCTCATATTAAATAAAATTTTATATAATTTTCAAATGACAAGAAAACTCCACCCTGAAATGCATTAAATATGTTTATATTGATGGGGCAGCATGTGGAATAGTTGTCATCACTGTTGCCCCAGAGCAAGAAGGTTCTCCCCATGCTTGTGTGGGTTCCTTCTGGACGCTGCGTTTTCCTCCCACAGCCCAAAAACATATAGATTAGGTCAATTGGTTAATCTGATTTGCCCATGATTGTGAATGGTTGTTCGTCTCTATGTTAGCCCTGCGATAGATTGGCGACCTGCCCAGGGTGAACCCCGCCTCTTGCCCAAAGTCAGCTGGGATTGGCTC
Source organism: Notoglanidium macrostoma (assembly GCA_030068235.1). NCBI lineage: Eukaryota > Metazoa > Chordata > Actinopteri > Siluriformes > Auchenoglanididae > Notoglanidium > Notoglanidium macrostoma. The sequence continues at coordinate 19,872,627 of JAQQZR010000035.1, read as the reverse complement.
CAGTTTTCCAGTGACCCTGATGGATAAGTGGTATAGATAAAGGATGGATGGATGGAAGGATGTTTTTATTGAAATTTTTCTGATGTGCTCAACAATGCTGCTGCTAATGTGTAGGTTGGTGTTGTATTTTCATTATTCCTGTGAGAGGTTAGTGATTGTCTGCCGGTCTGGAGGAGCAATAGGAGAAAATAAAAAAGGTATAATGGTCAGGTTTCTCTTATAGCTGCAGTAAGTGTCATACTAATGAGAAATCAATTGTAGAAATAGTGCTGAGCAAATGTTCGACTCAGCTTTATGTCTGTACGAGCTACATGAGGCATTCAGCTTGACTACTGTTTGAGCAAGGTGTCCAGGTGAGGAGGTGAGACAGCTGGGCAGACTAAAGTACTAAAGTGCCACTGCGTCTGTTCTCTTTAAGTAAAGATGAAGTGAGGATTAAATCCCATTGGCACTACAACCAGAGAATAGTCACGTGACATTATGCGTTATGTAGGAAACCATTAAAAAATAGAACTACATGCTGATGATAGAAGTTTAAAATGAAAAAGTAAGGTCAGAATGTCACGACAAAATAAACCTCAGACACAGAAGATCACAGGCTGATTACAATATTAATATGTTCAGGGTGGATTTTTCCTTTCATATAATATATTAATTTATTTTACTCTTGAAATATATACTGTTGAAAATGTGATGCTGTCAATATTTTGTGATTCTGTTTTATAGAAACAAATTTGATATCTTGTCTAACCATAGCATGTTTACCAACAGACTTTTCTTCAGACGTCACTACCCAATCAACACAGTCACGTTCTGTGACCTTGATCCCCAAGAGAGGAAGTATGTGCCCTTCATAACCTTTAACTGCACATATGACTAAAGACATATGCTGTTTACACAGATGTAATGGTGCATTTAAAGAGATTGTGATCTCATGATCTCATCTGCTTTAATATCTCTCTAGATGGAATAAACCAGAAGGTGGCACTGCAAAGTAAGTCCCTCTGGATATTCATTATGATTATTTACTTGAGAATGTTTATCTGAAGAGTGCACCATCATAATTCATTTTGACTATTGATGTGATGTAAGTTCTCCTCAGAGTGTAAAATCATTCATTAAATTAACTGAACAGTCAGACTGTTCTCATTCTCCTGAGCTCTCGTTCAGTTTTTACTGTCGCCTTGCTCTACTGAAACACACCTGAAGTACAAGCATGCACAGCTACTGATACACACCTGCACTTGCACTTTGTGTAGTGCTTCTTTCTTTCTTTCTTTCTTTCTTTGGAGCATATGTGTGCTATTGTGGTTCCTTTAGCTCTGTATTAAAAAGACTGGCCTTTAAAAAAAGCCAATCATAAAAGTGCCAGAGCACTGATGTATTGAGATAGCTGAGGCATGAAGAATAGATTACTACTTTGGGCAAGGGATGAAAGCACATGATGTCAGGCATGCCAGTTAAACTGGTTGATAATGTGTAGCCTAAAGGTCAAAGAGAGAGGATCAAATACAATAAAATGTGAGGATTCTATACAAATTATAGGATCAGTATAAACATGTGCAGATTGTAGGACGTAGCAAAGCATTTAGATATATTGCTATAGAATTAGTTCTAACATTGCCCTTATCCTGACTGTAAAGACATGTAGTACATGTTATGCTGTTACCACCCTACAGCTTAGAATTTTCTCTGCTGTAACATCTGTTGGAACCAATAAACAGTCTAATAATTAGCTGATGAGTTAGGCGATATGAAACACCAGAGTTGCATTGTGTTAGGGCTATGTATGATTTGATCCAAGCTTCAGAGAACCACTTGAAAGTTCTCTTTCACCTATACTGTGACTGAGCATTCACTAGAGTGTCCTAGTTCCTATCGTGTGAACAGATGGGAGTATGTTAGAGCAATTGAAACATAATATTTAGTTTTAAGGGTTGGAAGAACTAATTAATTTAACCACAACTATGTAGAGAAAAGCCTGAGTCTACTACCAGAACTTCTTTATGGGAACCCATCCTATTCTCTTGACATGTGATGCAGAATTAAAGACTATGTAATTTCCCAATACCAGTATCAATATTCCTCTTATGCCACAGCAATTTGGAACTGTTTATATTACATTTGCTGTTTGTTTTTGATAAGGAGTTTGTTCTTCTTATCACTTACATTATAGCAGCACTGCATCTATAACTTATTGGCTGTTGCAAAATAAATACTGACACTGGAGACTCCTTCCATGAATGTCAAATACAGTTCCTTACAAAAAACTTAATATTACCATTTTTTTTTCTTAAATAACATTTTGACGTATTTACAACTCTGTCCGCAAAAAAGCTGGGACGCTGTGTACAACGTAAATAAAAACGAAAGGGGATGTTTTTCAAATCAAGTAAATTCACATTTAACTGAAAATAGAACAAAGACAGCATATCAAATTTTGAAACTGAAAAATTTTATTTTCTGATGCCTGAAAAACATTAAAAAAAGTAGGGATGAGGCAACAAAAAACTGGAAAAGTTGTGTAATGATAAAGAAAACCCCACCTGGTAGAACATCTCACAAATAATTAGGTTAATTGGCAACAGGTCAGTAACATGATTGGGTATAAAAATAACATCCCAGAGAGACAAAGTCTCTCAGCAGTAAAAGTGAAAGACTTTGTAAGCAAATAGTGCAACAATTTAAGTATAGTGTTCCTTAACACAAAAATTGCAAAGAATTTGGAGATTTCATCATCTACGGTACATAATATCATTAAAAGATTGAAAGAATCTTGAGAAATATCTGCATGCAAAGGGACAAGGCGGAAAACCAGTACTGGATGGCTGTGATCTTCAGGCCTTCAGGCAGTACTGCATTAAATACACACACGATTCTGTGATGGAAATCACTGCATAGGCTCAGGAACACTTCTGAAACCCATTGTCTGTGAATATAGTTAATCAAATGCAGGTTAAAACCTTACCATGCAAAGAAGAAACCATATATAATCATGATCCAGAAACACTGTCACCTTCCATGCATCTGAGCTCATTTAAGATGACTGAGGCAAAGTGGAAAACTGTCCTGTGGTCTAGCAAATCAAAATGTTATATTCTTTTTGGAATAAATTGAGGCTGCTTCCTCCGAGCTAAAGAGTACAGGGACTGTCCGGCATGTTATTAGTGCACAGTTCAAAAGCCAGTATCCATGATGGTATGGGGGTGCACTAGTGCGCATGGCATGGGTAGCTTGCACATCTGGGAAGGTACCATTTATGCTGAATGATAAACACTGGTTTTGGAGCAACATATGCTGCCATCCAGATGTCTTTTTCAGGGAAGGCCTTGCCTATTTCAGCAAAACAATATCAAACCACATTCTGCACAAAAGCATGGCTCCATAGTAGAAGTGTCCGTGTGCTAAACGTTCACCCATTGAGAATATTTGGCGCATCATGAAATGAAAAAAATACAACAAATGAGACCCTGAACTGCTCACTTTCAAAACTCCAGCAGCTGGTCTTCTCAGTTCCTAAATGTTTAAAGAAGAGGTGATGCAACACAGTGGTAAACATGCCCCATCAGAACTTTTTTTAAACATATTGCTGGCATCAAATGGAAAATAAGAACAGTTTTTTTTCAAAAACCATTATAACTTCTCAGTTTCTACATTTGATATGTTCCCTATTATTGATATGTTCTATTTTCAATTAACTATGGGTTTACATGATGTGCAAGTCATCGCATGTTTTTATTTACAGTTCACACAGTATCCCAACTTTTCCGGAAATGGGATTATATTATTAGTCTTAGATTAGGGTTAGTGTCCACGATACAAGACGCAGTGAATTAGCAATTACAATGAAAATGAAGAAGATAACATATTAGAATATGCACATTAATATAAACATGTCATTTGAATTACAGCTAGCAATCATGTCAGAGCTGTGCTGTTATATAAAAATAATAAACCTCTTCTGACAGATCCAATTTGAGAATTTAAGAGTGCTGTGGTATAAGCCACATTTAATAATATATATCCTTCCTGTGTGTTGAAAGCTATGTGAAAGGTAATGATTTGAAAGAGCAGGTCAGAGACTGTTTTCTCTTCTTCCATTTCAGGTTTTTTGGTTTTGTGGCCAGGAAGCAGGGAAGCACAACTGATAATGTCAGTCACCTGTTTGCAGAGTTGGACCCTGACCAACCAGCCACCGCCATCGTCAATTTTGTCTCCAAAGTAATGATTGGATCCCAAAAGCGATGAGCTACTCTGGGATATTCTGCTACCACCCCCCACCCCCAACCCACCCCCCAGCGGACTGATTCCCCCTGCATTTTCATTCTGATTATTCAAATCTTTAATTTTGTGTGTCTGGTAATGTTTGGGCGAATAATGGAGTGTGGATCCAGGTGTGAGTTCGCATGTGTGTGTGTGCATGTGTATCCGAAGGTGTGCTCAGATGGATTAGGGAGTTGAGCTCAGATAGGGACAGAGGAAGTGCAGTGCAGAGGAGTTGTCATGTGGTGAGGAAAAGGAGAGAGGTGAAATTCATCTCTGTGTAGGGTTAACTTTAGATAAGAGGGATGGATGTCATAGGGTTGCTTTTTTAATAAAAAGGGAAAAAGGAAAAAAAAAAGGTTGATGAGACTGATATCAGGCTTTTGAATTACCATACCAAAGATGAGACAGCTGTCAAGATAAACATGTAATTTTTTGAGGACTTTTTGTTTGTAAAATAAGACTGCTTGTTCAGAGGATATTACGTTCCTGTCTATACATAAATATCTATATTCTTTTGCTTTCTGTGAAAATGACATCTGTATTCTCTTGTCAGAAATCCATATAATTGGGCTTAACATGAATATGGAAAAACAAACATTTCACTAGCAAAAAATGTGGGCCAGATTCCACTTTTCACTCATCCTCTTTTCTGATATCGGTCTCTCTTAAAGGTTTCTTTCTCTCTGTCTTCAGCAGTGTAGAATAGTCTTCAAGATTAAACACATTAGTCTAGTTACCTTGGTCTGTAGATGTTGGTCACCAGTGTCCTCTCTCTCTCTCTCTCTCTCTCTCTCTCTCTCTGTCTCTCTCTCTTGCTCTCTCTAGGTCTCTGTCTGCTCTCTTCCCTTGCCTTCTGGTCACACTTTTACTCATTGACTTTTCCTAATGTGAGAGCTGGTCCATTTTCCCCTGCTGTACTGAAGTCAAGTCAGGTCCAAGCAGTCAGTGTAGTGCACCTGGTGCAGATTTGGATTTATTAGTGCATCCATAGGCCTTACTCAACACACACACACACACACACACACACACACACACACACACACACACACACACACACACACACACACGCTTTTACATAGACATCCCACCCCAAAGTAAGCTAAATGTATCTTAAAAAAAAGTACGTCTAAAAGTGACTTAAATGAATATTTATTATTTTGCTACATTGATCTATGTTAACTCATATACTTGCATATATTGTATAGTCTACACAAAGATTACAAAAAAGAAAAGAAAAAAGAACAAAAAACAAACAAAAAAACTATTTTGGCTAAGATTTCAAAATCAGGCGGTTTTGAGACATATTTAGTTATGTATGATGTAAAGTGTATGTATTTGAAAACTTATTGTATTTTGGATTTTTTTTCACTGCCTTGATTTCTTTTATTTTAGGCTTTTATTTAGGAGCTGACACTGTTTTTGTAGAGAGGAGAAGGATGTACACGTTTTGCTAAAAGCTGAGATCATCCACTTTTAACCATGCTTCACATATTAATTGGATTGTACACAAAGTGCAAAAGTTTTCCAGCTTATATATAGAGAGTTCACTTGCTCTGCTAACACATCTTCCCATAAAAATGCATTTGTTTACCCTATCCTTCCCACTATTCAGTAAAGGAACGAGCAAAAATGTTCTCCCTTACCAGGAAATATCCACAGTGCCATCCTGAGGCATAGTTAGGTGAAGCATCTTCTCTCATTTCCTCACATTTCAGAGCTTCCTAATTATTTGCGGAATTACTGCAGTGTTTTAACTGTAATTTAAAAAAAAAAAAAAAAAACTTAAGTCAAACGGGTGTTTTCGTGTTTCTTATGCCAACCTTCCCTTGAAAATCCTACCATTTCCATTATTACAGGGGTGATTAAAGCAAAAAAAAAAAAAAAAGAAAAAAATCTGTTTCTTTGAGTGTGTAAATATTTTATTTTGCCAAAGATTTTATCTCACTTTTGTATGCCTTTTGTGTTTGAGTATTGATCACTCTCCAGTTGACTGATGTGCTGAAGTGTGACTCATTGTTTTTGGTGAGGAGGAGCTTCCACTCAGTACAGAGACTGGCTTTAGCATGAAAATGCATTTGGCTGCTCAGGCCATTCCTTTAGCCTTAAGAACTACTCCAGTAATAATGCAAAGCACTTAAAATTCACAAGCTGGCAGAAGAGCAACAAAAAAACTATTAAATGTGTTGTAGAGATCTTTGACAGTCTTCCTTCAGCATTCAAACAGTATGAATAGTAAAGTGCACATTATAAATCATATGCTTGTTTGCATTGCTTGTCTCATTTCACATCTCACATGACCAGTAGGCTTAGAACTGTTCACTTACTATTTATTGTGTAGCTGACAATATGTTTCAAGATCTTGATCGTATTGCCTTTAAAAAAAAATCTCCCTCTCCCATATTTCAGTGTTGCTTCTCTTCATGTGCTCAGTTATTATAACTCTTGGCCTAGAACGTGTGAATGTGCTACTATTGCTGTACAGAACCATGTGTTATTTGCATTATATTGTATGGCTTAATTGTTTTTGCAAGACAAAAAATGCATATTAAAAAGCTACCAAACTCAGATACATTAAAGTACACTGTTACTTGGAAGCTCTGTGTTTCTTGTGTGCATCTAATGCATATAAAATAATTTCACCTTTAAGTACAAGTAAATTTGTTCCTAATTATTATTATTATTTGTTTGCAAATTTGCACTCATGCTCAATGGCAATTTAGATAATTGAACCAGCTACCTAAATTAGAGTACTTAAAACCTTTGAGCCTATTTTTTTTCCTGCTAGCTATAACATTATCTAAAGTAATTCATTCTGTGCATATGTAGCCCATTTTTCATAGTCAGATGGCAGCTGGTGGCAGTTTTTGGACTCCTTGGTCAAAACTCAACTAAAATCAAATCCTGATTTATGTTTATTGGTTACATTAAGGTAAGATATTTACATTAAGGTAAGGAAATTTAAGATGGAATCTTTAGCTTAAAGAGAAACCTAACAAAGGAGCTTACATATGTATCACATTTACATTTGTGGGAGAAACATAGAACAAAACACCCACCTTGATTTATTACCACTATATGTTTACTTCTTTGCCATGTGTATTTGAGGGACAGCTTGCCAGTATCTATCCTAGCATTTCTATTACTGCTCGGAATAGCCACAAATCTTCAGGCTTTTAAAAGTTTGCTGTGGTCAGCTCTCACGGCACTTGTGAAAAAACATAAATCAGGTTTCATTATTGGTAGCCTATACAAATACAACACTTTTCCATAAAAGTGGAATCTATTAACAGCTTATCATACCTACATTTCAATGTTAGCTTCATTTCTTTTTATTTAGGAATGGCACATGCATGCTTGTGATCCTGCCTCCACAATCATAAGATTGTGATCTTATGAACTGTGGCTATGGATCAATGGGAATCAAATTTGAGTACCAACCACAGAATCTCCACTCCAATACAAATACTGACTTATTTGTCAAGATTTTCTCCAAGAAATCAGAATCTTGGGACAGCACAGTGATACAATGGCATTGCCACCTCACAGCTCCAGGGTCTCCAGTATAATCCCATGTTTGGGCTGCTGTCTTTGCAGAGAGGTCCAGGTGTTTCCTTTGTCTGGGCTCCCTCTATGTGTTATGGTTTCCTCACAGCTCCTGGCACTGATCAATTTTCCATGCTGTTAATGTGTGTGGACAAAGTGCCCTGTAAGGGATTGTGTATATTCCTTCCTCATAACCAGTGTTCCTGGGACAGAATCAACTACACCCCTGAAGAGGATAAAACACCTTGTAGACTCATTATTGCTTACTTATCGTTTGTTAGTTACTATTGGTTACTTATCATTGCCCAGGCTTTCTTACTTTATATTTGGTGGAGGTTTTCAGTCATATAGAAGATGTTGATGGTTTCAAATAGTCAGACTATTGGACCTAAATTTCAATCATTTGTTTCACAGTTTTTACTATTATGTTTTCCCATCATTGCCTCAGTGTAGGTCAACCTACAGGAAAGGAAAAAAGCTTTTCTACTGAGACTAGTGTATCAGTCATCAAATTGGTGAAGGTGTACATACAAGAGGTGGCCACTTGGTGTCAGTGTTCATCCATTAGATAGAAAATGTATAGTCATGTCATGGTATCAGGAAAACTGAAAGTAATGCTGATGTTAGTTTCACACAAATTACAGTAAATTTTGTGTTTTATTTGTTCTGACTTTGATATGGATAAGGCTTCATTAGAATTTCATTCCCTTGCCTGTATTGATGTGTGACTTAAAGGGATGTCCGCCCCAACTCCCGAACAATGGCATTGGTTTAGTCCCACGGTTTACATGTACTCTATAATTCCAAGAAAACTTCCCTTATTGACATTGTGGACAATGGAAAAACACAGCTAGCGATGCTGAGGGGATATGTGGGTTCTTTGTTGATGAGTTTGCTGTTTTTTTATTTCCTGTAAATATAAATGTGACTGGGAAATACAAATTTGCTCTCAAGAGGGGTTTCAAATAACAAGACGGGTAGTTTTAGGCAGTCTGTGTGAGACTGAAAAGAACACAATCTTCAATCCAAACCAGTTTTGTGCACTATGAAAGAAAATCTGAAATTCAGTTTGTCTTGATGCTAAGTGGAGTAAGTGGAGCAGGTGTCTCTTCACCAGGCAAAGCCTCATCACATGGCCAACCATGGTAATTTTTGTAGATGAATACCCTTGTATGGTGCAGTCCATGTGATCCTAACAGAGAACTGCACTCCAGCATCTATTTTTGATTCATGATAGGGACAAAAATTGTGGTTTTGTGTATTTTCAAACTGACTAAAACAGCTTGACAATAAGTCATCTTAGTGGAATTGGAAGAAGCTGGATGCAGTTTATGACAAGGTTGTGTTTAATCACTGTATTCAGTGGATTGATTGTCAGCAAGCCCGATGCTAATGTTTTTAAGACTTTCACAATTCAATTTCTAGAGGCCATAGCATCTTTGACACCAAGGTCTTATATTCACCTATAAAATCCACAGTAGTCACTGCACCTTTGGATACCCACATCGTCTGCACTTTTCAGCTTTTTTGTTTTTTTTAATCTCCTCTCCCGTACCTTCCATTTTAAATAATAGAGGAACCTTCTACAGCAGCACGATGGTTTTATGTTGTCCTTGGGTGAAAGCACCAAAGTTGATCTTAGTTTCCTAGTAAAAGACTGTGCAGAATGTGTTTATGGCTGCATGTGAGCAAGAGATGTCTAGGGATATGCTTTTGGCTTGTTCAGCTGCAGAGTGCTCCCAGTTTGGAGATGGACTGCAGTAGCTTTCAGGCATTTGTCATGAATCATTGGGAAAGTGTACCTCATATGTCAAGGCTTCCTTTTTAAGAGTAAGCCAGAGTAGCAAGACTGACCCCATCCTGCTATCCCAGGTACTCCTATTAACCACATTCATAGCACATGGTACTCGCTTAATGCCACCTTTGGGGAGAAATTTACCCCCTTCCACATCCTACTATTGGATCCTACATTTTCTCTTTAGTAACCAGGTTAAATACACTCCCATATAAATAGCCTGCAAAATAGAGGTCAGAGGTCAAAACCAGGCTGCACCCAGTGGGAATGAATGTAGAACTGCAAGAGAGATTGAGTGTCTCCTCCTTATGGAACAGGAGGAGCACTGTGAACACCTGAGCAATTCACAAGGAGGTTGAGAATCATCTAGATGAGGAAAACACACCAGTCTCTCTGCCTTCCCCCTTTGAGAATTTGCTAAACAGGAGGTAGGGGTTTCAGGGGCCACCATCCGGCTCCATTTCCTCTAAGCAGTTAAGTGTTTTTTTTGTGTGTTTTATTTAGATTTAGCTGACAGGCTATGTTCATGCTGTTAGCCAGACTCCCCAGTTTAACTATTTTACAAAACCAACTGTGAGTGAATCAGTGAAGATACAGTACTCTCACCAAGGCACAGTATTGTCAAGATGTAGGGCTCCCAAGCCCAGTGAGAGAGAAGAGGAGGCCTCTTGTATTAAGCAGTAATGTTCTCTGTACTCCCAGCATGCCATAACAGATGGCTAAAGAGTCAACTTAGGTCAACACAGGTCAGAGCTGTTTGTGATTGTTGTGACACGGCTGGTGCTTTGCAGTGTGTGGGTGAATGGCTGCATGGTGACCTTTTATCCTTTTTCCCTTCCCCAACCATCCATAGGAATGCCTTAAGGCTGGTGTCTTGCCATCTCTGCCTACACTGTGTTGCCAGACTGACATATGAGGTTCAATTAACAGTATTTCATCAGCATGTAATGTGAAGATTTGTACATTTTAACCAACTTGTGTTAAGCCAAAGAGTCATTGAATCAACATTGGAGATACATCATTTGATAAACTTTGCAAGGAGAAGGGAAAGCTGAGGCTGATGTTTTTCCTGTTTGTTCACCATCATACATGCTATGCACAGGTGTTGAAATGACACAGATATTATTATATTATATTATATATATTATATTAGAGGTTATTCTTCTTGTAACAAGACTCCTGACCTGTCTTGATTCCACATGTGGGCCAATTGTGAATGCGCTGCCTTAAGGGTGACATGGGAAAAATCCAGTTCTAGTACAGTAAACAAGCCCATATGCTTGTGAAACCACATGAGTCTCTTGTCAATCACTGCTGTGAGCAGTTTCACAGGTGTTGGATATCCCTTTGGCTGGCAAATTGGACAAGGATCCTTTTCATAAATCATCATGATGGTTGGTAGCATGAGCTGTCTCTCTCTCTTAATCAACAATGACTATGTGGCAGGTAGTATAAATTTCATGAAATATTTTGAATATGATTTTATGGAATCATATTCACAATGAACCAGAAAGTAGAGCTGTTTCTGTAACTATTAATTCTTTATCAGCATCAGTACTTTATGAATACAGGTCATGAGGAGACTTGTGTATGTTTCTGAAATCTAAAGCAGTAAGTTGTTAGTGCTGCAAATTAGCAAACTTTACTTTGCTGTTTGCTGTTTTGAAAGCACATTTCTGTAGTGCATGAAGGGATATTATCACATTTTACATGCTCCAAAACTGCATAGCTAGCATATAGCCATTGGTCTAAAGTTACAGTGAACCATAATGTCTGAATATGGTATGCTCTGAAGAATGGCCATGTTTAGTAACTGTCAAAAACCCATTCCTAGATTACATGTGGGACTAAGAAAAATCAGGCATTGCTGTTATTGCCTGTCTAGAGTGGACCACAACATGAATGAGAGAACTCCCCCTCCTGCTGAGCTGAAAGCCCATTGCCAGACCACAACACTCAGCAGTTCTTTAAAATATCAACAATGGTTCATTGGTTATAGTTAAATTCTCACTCCAAGCTGTAACTGCTGTCTGGATAGGAACAGGGACAAACATACAACCCAGGGATGAGCTAATATCAGTAAGTAACCTAAAATAAAAGAAACAAAACATATAAAATTATATCAAATACTAAGGGGTCATCAAATGAATTGGAACCTGCCCCCACCTTTTCCATGAAATATATCATACATCTAGAATACAAATAGCTATACTTAACCACTAAAGAGCAAGAATTTCAACTACTGCAAGAGACTATACAGTGATGCTTGAAAGTTTGTGAACCGTTCAAAATTTTCTATATTTCTCCATAACTATGACGTAGAACATCATCAGATTTTCAGAAAAGTCCTAAAAGTAGATAGAGAGAAACCAACTAAATAAAAGATATACTTGGTCATATTTATTTTTGGTCATGGTTTATTTTTAAGGAAATTGAGCCAATATTACACATCTGTGAGTGTGTAAGTGAACCTTTGCTTTCAGCCCCTCTTGTGCAGCAATTACTGCAACTAAATGTTTGTAGTAACTGCTGATCAGACTTGCACATTTGCTTGGAAGAATTTTAGCCCATTGCTTCATCCAGAACAGCTTCAATTATGGGATGTTGGTGGGTTTCCCCACATGAACTGCTTGCACAGCATTTCTGTTGGGTTAAGGTCAGGACTTGGCCATTCCAAAACATTCATTTTATTCTTCTTTAACCATTCCTTGGTGAAATGACTGTGTGCTTAGGGTTGTTGTCTTGCTACATGACTCGCTTTCTCTTGAGATTCAGTTCATGGACAGATGTCCTGACATTTTAGTTTAGAATTCGCTGGTATTATTCAGAATTCATTATTCCATCAAAGATGCCAGGGCCAGGTGCTGCAAAATCCTACCACCTCCATGTTTCACAGAAGGGATAAAGGTCTTATGCTGGAATGCAGTGTTTTCCAAACATTCTACAAACATAACACTTCACATTTCAACCAAAAAAAATCTATTTTGGTCTATATTCTGCCATGCACATCACTGTTGTGTAGTGTTTTCCTGATGGTGGACTCAGGAACATTATCATTATCCAATGTGAATCCGAATCCGATGGTCACTCTGTCAGAGCTCCAGAGGTCCTCTGTGGAGAGAGGAGAACCTTCCAGAAGGACAACCATCTCTGC
>JAQQZR010000035.1:19839160-19859769 GCA_030068235.1 Notoglanidium macrostoma | reverse complement strand
GTTTCACCAGGACATTGCTACGATGGAGAAACGATACCAGGGCAACTGGAATCCGTCAGTGCTTGCTGACTGCTGTCACGGCACGGCAACGTGATGCACCAGACACTGAATACAAAAGAAAATCAGAAGCAAAACACTTTTAATTCTGTTGAATTTAATAGCTTATGCGAAACATAAATGTTACTAAATACATTATTGTCAGTAAGCATATAAATGTCTATTTCTCAGAGTTCCTGCATGATGCAGTAAAACCAAAACTATATTTGTGCATACCCAGTAGGTACCTGTCACAATCAGCAAAAACATTTCAGGAAGCAAGACTTTAAAAAAAAATTGTTGTGCATTGTTATCTAGTCCTCACAGATCACAGAAGCAGGATCATGCAATTCAAGAATGATGCACATTCCTTACAGAGTAAGCTATAGGTTATTAATGAGGAGAAAATATCACTTTGGTCCAATCATATTAAAACTTCTTAAGGACTTTAAACAATAGTTGTTGTAGAGGCTGCTACAGTGACAAGAAATAAATCCTCAATAATCCACATATATCAGAGTCACTAAGGAACAAATTGAGGTGGTATTGGTGATTTTCTTTAGCTTGAGAGAAGCCAGACTTATGGAGCATGGTTTCTTGGGATTCTTAACATTGGGAAAGTACATGTAGCTTCTTCTACTATGAAGGGGAGAAGGGTCTGAGTGAGAGTGGGGTGAAAGTGAATGCTTCTTTGAGGGTTTTAGCCACCATGGAAGGGGGGATTTCCAATTCCTGTTCAATTCCTGCTACTGTTCAATTGAAACCACAAAGACCCTACTGAAGAAATCAACAAACCCCAGGAGTTCTGCAGCCTTTCATTATTTTGGGTGTTGGCCATTCAGTGACTGCACAATCTCCATCATGAGCACCCCCAGCTTGCTAATGATGTAGCCCAAGAAATTCACCAAATTCATTAAATTTGTCTGCTCTAACCAGAGTATAGTGCTGTTTTCAAGAAGTCTTGAAAATGCATTTTACATTGCTGATGTGTTCTTCCAAGGAATGTGACTAGTGTCAATAGGTGCTTTTGGACCTATCTCAGAGGAAGTAGCCCCTTGTTTTGTGTGTTTACACAACACAAAAACTGAGAACGATTATAGTTCTCAGGAAGCTGGTAACTTTAGGGTAGGTACTCTCCCAATACAATAGGAACCATGAGAGACATTGACCATGAGAGGCTACATTTGTATGGTAAAAGGTCCAGATGTGAGTGTAATGTGATTCTTGATGTCAGTGGTGCAGTTGTTTATTTTTTTAAATTAGTCAGTGTGCATTACAATGACAGAATAAAACAGTTAAAAACTTACAAAAATGTGCTTGCTAAAAAAACATAATAATCCATGTGAGTGCATGCACTTCTTAACAGATGAGAGAAGCTGAAACCTGAGGTGGAGTGCTTGGAAAACTAAATACAAACTAAAAAAAAGGCTATAAGAGTTTGATATAAACAGCAATACATGTGTGCTGCCTGTCTCTCTATTCTGACAAATCCATATGGTAGAAATGTAAATAAAGAGGAAGCATGTAGCGCAAAGAGCAAATACATGACATGGTTAAAATCAGCACTAAAATAATCATCAGTGGAATTTCTATTTGCTAGATAGTTTATATGAATAATCTTTGTATCTTTCTACTGAACAGCCAAACAAGCAAAGAACAAAACGCAACTTGCAGTGTGTGCACTGAGGTGGGGAATATGTGACAGTGTGGGAACGTGAGGGAGAATATGTGACGTGTCGGTTGAAATTACTAAAATCACTATAAAAATAATCACTAGTGGATTTTCTATTTGTCAGACAGCCTCTGTAAAAAAATCTATATTTGTATTGAACAGCCGAATTCTGTTTAACTGGAAAAAAAAATCTAACCTGGGTGCAGCCTTAAATCCGTGTAAAACATTAGCCTTGCAAACAACAGCTCTTAACATTAGAGTAAAAAAAGCAAAAAAAGAAAAAAGATAAATGGACCAACAGTGAAGTGCAGACTTTGTTGATTCTGTATGCCTCAGAGGAAACACAATGCGATTTTGATGTGGCCTACGTCTCTTCAGCATTCCTACTGGTGATGCGAATGCAAAGACAAAAAAGGCCCTGGCAGGTGTGTAGTTCTCTGGGCAGCTCCCCAGGTGGAAGTCCCTCTCAATAAGTCCCTAGAACTGTTTGGTCTTGGCATGACTGAGTAGTCATAATGGCAATAAGTGGTGGTGAAGGTGGTTTTCTATTTTTCAGATCATTTTGTGATAATTTATGAACTGTTGGCAGAAATTGAGGAACCAAAGGCAGAAAATATCTTCCTATACAGACAGATAGAATATTAGTGCAGCTATTGACTAGGATCTCAGTCAAATTGAAGTCCTCTTATAAAGCATGGCCTCGCTGCCTGGAATCTGCACAGACTTAGACTTGGATGCATTACTGTTACTAACCCTAGGCCAGTCCACACTGGATGCACTTATGACATTTACATATAGGTTTCTGTTTAGCAAGTGTTTCAGTCAACTCCAATTCAATTACAAGTGTACAGGATGCAAGCCCACATGTTCTGCTGCCCTTGTTTTATACTCGTGTAAAATTAGAGTTGCATTCAAACCCCACACTTAGCTGTAAACTACATTTAAAGTAATCTACAATGTTTCAATTGATCAACCAGTAGTTGCATAGCAAGATATTTCTATGGTAATGATGCTCAGGCATAATCAGGGAATAAGAAATGTGCTGTTTATTCACTCTCCCACTCTGTGGCACATTTTTATTGCGCTATGATGTAATTACAGTTGGTGCAATTTGTCCCTACTCCCAATGCTTTACATATGAAGTGTGTGTAAAATGTATGTGGAACATGTGTGGCATAGATTAAATGGACAGGAATGTCTATGTGAAATGGAGTATTACCACTCTCAGAATCCTTTTCTTTTTCAAACTAGGGTAGTAAGCTAGGACAACACTTTGTCCTTAGCTTAAAAATGACATTGCAATATCAACCCAGAAAATCATTTAGAAGTACCTGTGTGCAGAGAGAATTGTTAATTTACTAGTGGGTCTGCTAAATACTTGATTTTTTTTATTCAAAGTCTATATTTGTCTATAATTTGGGTTGCAGTGTTGCATCATCTTATATGAGAAAAATAAATGGTAGATTTGTAACATGGTACAAATACATCTCACTGTCCTACATCTACTGTTGGTGGTGTGAGTGAGGGTAGAGGAACATTAAATTTGAAGTTTTCAGAATAGCATGATGGGAAACTCTTATTAACAACTGTTTAGTTAATCTATCATTTCATTAAGTACCATCCTTGATGGAAACAATTTTTGGTTCAAATTAACATATAATTGAACCCTTTAAGACTCTCAAATTCTACTAGGCTTTAAATAAAATTTCTCAGACATTTTCTATAAGAAACATAAACCATGAGAGTAAAATATTGGCATTCAGCTGTCTATCTAATGATGAACAGTCAGGAAAATGTTTTAATGTATTTATTCCAATGATATATAACTAGTTGTACATATTGAGATGTACAGCTTGTTACAGCAATTCTAGACTTTTTTTTACTTACAGTAATTCTAGAATGCAAGTTACTTCGTGATGTCATAATTTTGCCATAGAACTTGGCCCATGTCTTCAAATTCTACCTTCAAACTGGACACCCAATTTCCTTGGGATTTAGTGGAACTTTCCTGTTCATTTCCTTACTATGTGCAAACAGCATAGTGACCACCTGGTGGTTTTGGCCATACCTTGCTATTCCATAGTTGTGGTAGCATCTTTGATGAGCATTAATTGAACTTTGCCTAATGGGGCAGAAGGCATAAAAAAGCTCATAGGCTATGTAAATATTGCAAACTTCATTATCCTTTAACTGATGCTGTGTAGTAGCAACAGGAAGTGAAGTGAACGACAAGGCTGTGGAGCCCTTAAGGAAGCAAAAGACAAGCTATACTATGCTGAACTATAGCGGCAGGAGCATAAATCTTGGCTGCTGATCAAATGCCACAGAATGGGAAGAGTAAGCACCTTCACAAAACAGTTGACAGAATGCCTATCCCTTCATGGTACGTTCCAAGTAAGTGACTAGGCTATTTCACAATGTATAAACTTCATTAAAATGCCCATATGTGCACCCAAAATGCATTGAATTTGCAACTTAAGAAAGCATTGGTTAATCAACAACATCTTACCAAAATGTGCACCTTGATCATGTAGCCCAATAGCCCTTGCTCAAAAAAGAGTTGTTTGAGTACTAAACATGGCTAGCCAACACACTATACCAGCATTGTGGTTGGTTTTCAGATAATGTAATTTCCATCTTAATATTCCAGTGAAAAATATATTTAACAGCAATGTATATGACCCTGACAGGGTGGACATATCTTATTATTTATTCTCAGAATATTGGCCAATAATTATGTTTGGGAGCTCAACTCATCTATATTTCTACAACTTACATGTCTACTATTTATGATAAGACATAGAGGGAATGGGAGATTAAGAACAAAATATTGCGAGGGCTAAAAGGGAACCTGTGGTGATATTGACCAACATAATGTTGAGGTTGGGAAAAATAACTCAGGGTTTGGACAAGAACAAACATATATCAAGTCAAGTCAAGTGGGACTTTATTGTCATACCAGTCATACACTAGTACACAGTGGCACGAAATGTCGTTTACCAGGGTCATGGTGCAACATAAGGCAAATAGAGGGTTGTGCATACACAACTACAGGGGTAAAGTTGGCTCAATAACTGTACAACTGAAACCTTTTGCATTGACAAAAATTATTATAAAAAACAACAACTTGTAAAGTACAGAATGGTCTTGCACTAAGTAAACCTAAGTGAACTTTTGGTCTTTCATAATCCACCATGCTTGCTTTAATCAAAAAAGTGCAGGCTCTTTATTAGTACCTAGAAAAATGAAAACTACAATGGGAGCAGACCTTTTTCTTACTAAGCTGTACAGTTAGGGAACAGCCTTCCAATCAGCATTCAGGATTCAGACACAGTTTCAATCTTTATGTCTCGGCTGAAAATCTATTTGTTTAGACAAGCCTTTAGTTAATAACTTGTTTCTAGGTGCAGATACAGAGAGTTAAACTAGGATGTTTGGATGCTGTCACCTATCCACAATGATTTGTTCATTCAGGTATGTTGACAGAGGAGTCACTTTATGTCCCAGGGAACTATCATGCCTGTGCTACCTTCTGGCTCTCCCTTTATTTTAGCTGTCATAGTGTAGTCATTGCAGAGTGTCTGCTTTCACTCTACACAAAATTGGCTTCTTAAATATAACAATACAACAAAAATATCTAATATTGTGTTCTCTCTCTCTCTCTCTCTCTCTCTCTCTCTCTCTCTCTCTCTCTCTCTCTCTCCCTCCCACTAACTCACTCTCACTCTCTCATTGTTGAACTTACACAGATGATCTAGACTCCTTCTGCCTTACTCAGCTGACTGATCCCTCCTTTTGCTCTACTTACTCCTTCCTTCTTTCATATAAAGATTTGAGTAAAGATCCTTTGTGACAATGTCCATGTTAGCAGTGCTAAAAACAATAGGTACAATTGAATAAATTATATTATAAATTCATTGAGCAGAGGATGCGTACCCACATGACATGGTCACAAAGTGATTACTTTGCTATTTGTATAGGAAGCAAGCATGAATATTCCACTAGCCACTTATATTTTAGCCACAAATATTTTGGATTCTTGTCTCCCACATCTCCTTCACTTTCCGTACTCCAAGGGATCCTCCAACTTAGAGTCAGTCTTCATATATCCCACCACTCCCATTCATTCTGCTTACAACTTTCACAGCTTTCATCACGACATTCTTTTCATAGTGTATGATTGCTGAAATGGAATGTACCTCTAATTCTTTTACATGCTATTGGCAGTTGACTTCCTGACAATAGCACCATCCCAATGAGAGGATGCAACACTGGATTCAAGTTAATCCCACTTTTGTAGGACAAAAAAACATGTTCTAGCAAAAAATGCTATGCAGTAAACATACAGTACATGATCTTAGATAAGCTTGTTTAAGACCAATGCAGTTTAGAAAAAAACTGTTCTTCTAAGATAGTATGATGATTCAACAGCTTTTACAAAGCACATATTAGGACTTGCTATTGTTGCTTTCAAAAGAAAATTGTGTCAACATTGAATATCCCTTCTGAAATTGCAGCTGGATAGCACAATGAGTGTGCAGGTTTTTAAGTCACATTTTTAAATTTAATATATTTAATGAATATTCATATATTAACTATGCATTTTTGCATGAAAATCTAGATCATAGTATGTTCATGTCTGAGTTTCTGTGTGTTTGTACACTGTCTGTCTTACGTTAATATGCCAGTGATAAAGTGATATCTCTGATAAAGTGTTCTCATCCTGACCAGATCTCTTCTGATAAGGAATATCAGAACAAGTGGATACCATCTGGATACGTTTGGTAATTATGATAAATAAAGGCCTTAAAGGCCACTTGTCCCAGCTTTTGGAACATCAGACCTCTTTGCCTGTCCAGCTGTGTTAGTGTGTATAGCTGTCTGGTTGACTCTCAGTTGATCTGATGCTCTGCACATTTGGCAGTTCTGTGGGATCTCATGACTGCAATACCGCAAGCTGACCAATTAGAGTGCTGATTGGTAGAATCTCTTCTTGCAATTAAAAAGTGGAAAATGAGAAGTGTGTTAATAGGTAAGCTCATCAAGTATATATGTATGTATTACATGTTATGTGCTGAATGCTAGGAAATTCTCCCAGCTCAGTTTCATCATGCTTATTTAAAAGGTGCTTGTAATTTGACCACACTGGTTACTGGAAACTCTGTACTAGCAGCAGAAAATAATTGCATTTCATTGTGTATTATAAAATATTGTAAAAATCTGTAGTCTCCCAGTCTGTTAGGGGTTGGTAGAGGTCCATCCCATTTGTGGTCTTAAATTAGGTTAGTCTGTTATTGCTAAATAAGATGTACCAAAGGTAATACACTAGTAAACATTATAAGGTATAGCATAAGCTCAGTGCAAATAACTTTTATACTCTGGTCATCACAATATAAAAAATACCCCCATAAAAGCTGTATTTTTTCAGTGGTCTGCAGCAACAAATATTAGTAATATACAATTGCCTTTTTTATGTTTTGATGGGAAAAAATGTGGAAAATGTATGCCTTCCTTCTAAATTATGTACATCATTCTATGGTACCTGTATATGCTAATTAGCTTAAAAAGAATGGAGAAGGCATGAAGGTACAGAACTAGCCCTGACTGGCCTTTTTTGCTCTCACTACACAGACTAAAAACTGTGAAACTTGGGTTTGTGGGTAATCACTTTCCTCATACAGATGTTCCATGTGCACTTAACAACCCTACCGAAGCAATAAGGTATAAGAGTATTATCAGCCCATACAGAAGTCAATTCTTAGAGCAAAACATGTTTGAGGTAAAATGGAGGAGTGTTGTTTTATGATCACCAAGATGGGATCTTCTTTCCTAATAGGAAGGGAGCATTTAATATTTGACATAGCAAGAAGAGGAAACTGTGGTTAGGATGACAGCGCTTGAATGTGCAGCATGCGTGTGTACATGGGGCCTCCCTACACTGTTGATGGGCATGACCAGGTGGTGCAGCAAACCAGGCAGCACCTGCCCCCTGTTGCCTCATCAACACAAACTACTAAGAGGGCTCCTGGAAGAGGATCCCCTCATCCCTAGCTTGCCAAATGCATGCCCCTTTGGATAAAGCTATATAGCCCCATTTTGAGTAAGAGCATCAGTATATACATCATTTTTGATGCCAAAAAAATAAAAAATGAGGAGACATTAGCAGAAACACCTTAAATTCATTAAGCAGCAGTTTTGTCAATAAAGTATTGGGTGCATCAGTTCCATAATAAACTAAAATGTAGACATGTCATAAGGAATTGGATTATTGCATTATAGTCCACTGGATGGCACTGCTTGCATTTCCTCCGAGATTATCTGGCTGATACATATGCTAGTTTGGAGCTGATGGATAGAGAGCAAGGAAACTTTTTTTAGAAAGCTTTATGGTATGTCAGTGTGTGGAGAAAAAAAATGCACTTTTTAGACTGTGGTTCTGTTGTCCATAGGGGCACTGGACTCACCTGCTCCTTGACCTTGATGCAGGCCATTTCAGTTATAGGAAAGATAGATGGTAACCTCATGACCTTATCCATTCCTTTCCACTCAGAAGCACAAAGCCAGCTGGATAGAGCAGGTGGCCAGACTTATTTTCCCAGAAGTACATCCATAATGGCCAATTTTGGTGAAAGGTTGCACTCGAAAATTAACACTAAAAGAGAACTGGAGGGGAAAACATAGTTCACACGTCTTATACAAGAGCTAAACAATGAGCACTAAGGGAATGAATGAGTCCAGGACAGGATCTATCTAATCTACTTGATCCCACCTTCATGTTTTGACCTAAAAGAACTAAGGAATCATATCCCACCCTGGAGCTTATAACTAACATTAACTGCCTAACAAGAGTGTGGTCACCTAGTGTTTCAAATTTCCATTTAGTAATAACTAGGTTAATTTTGAAGAAAGTATACATCTGTAACTATATGTTAGTGACTGACATCATAAGTGAAGTTCTATAAGTGCCTCTCTGCTGTGCCTCCTGCAGTGTGTTCCAGAAGTTAGAGACAGTCACACTCTTGATTGGGTAAAGGTCAGAAAGGCTATTCCAATACAATGCACTGCATCATTGCTCAATAAAATTGCATTGCATTTTAAAGTTGTATTTAGGGTTATTAAAAATTAAAATAGTGCTTGAAAAAAATCTGCACAACATGACAAGTTGTTGTCCAGTGCATTATGCTCTCATAACAAAGGGACTAAACTGTGGGACTAAATTTTCTGCTAACTGGAGAGGTTTAAAGTATACTGTTTGCTTTATGATTTACATGTGATGATTGTATAATTTATGTAAGTGTTTGTGTAATTGTGTGTCTCTGTATGTGTGTGTGTGTGCACTGACTACTAGACTGGCCCCAAAAGACTTATTCATAATCACTTTATTAATCTTACATAAGCCAACAATTCAGGGCAAAGTAAAACACACACAGTGCTGTGTAATGACACATTTGACCCCCTCATAAACATGTCTATCCTCACATCTTTGGAGACTTGGTGATCTCATACCTTGTTTGGGATGCAACCATCCATGTTTAGTTTGCAGGTCATTCTCCAAAAGATCCTTTGAGCAGACTTTGCTTGCCTGTTGAGATATACAGAATGCTTTATTTATTTTGAACATAAACTTACAATGTTGGTTGGAAAGCAGAACTGTTCATCCAAGTTCTACATGTAAACCCAAGAGAATTAAGTCAAAATAAAGATTAAGAATTAAGTCAAGATAAAACTGGTAAATTGGGACCATAGAAAGTACACATTTTATAAAACAGATAATAACATTCTGAGGTGCGCAACAAACTTTCTCACTTTATGAAGTGTGTTGCAGCCATAGCTACTGTATAGTGTCAGTGAAAGCTATGGATTTTAACAGAGTCATGAATCGCTGTATCATCACTTGTATCTCTGGAGACCTTGTTAATTATGTCTGCTTGATACTTGGCCAGGAAAAAAAACATCACAATTTTCAAGTGTAATATCTTTGAAAGGATTCCAAATGCTTAGTTAACTTACTTTTCTCATAAGGTGTGAATTAAAAGCAATTAGGAATCATATTTATAAAGGAGCTAAGTTTCCACCACTTTCTAAAAAGGAGACATTTGCTTCCAATTATGATGAGAAAATCTCATCTTCTAATTTCATCCAGAATACATCATTTGTCATTTGTATGAAAGGATAAGATTCCCCCTGCAGATTCTACGCCAAACATAGATGATCTTAAGCACAAGGCTGTCAGTGGAATTTGGGGATTTCTTTCCTTATAGATACACACACTGTATTAATAAAGGATCTCAGATAATAGTGATAAGTATATTGTGACACAACCTAACCAACCCCTCCTCTATCTTTACTTCCCAAACATACCTCAAACAGACATTTCTGCTAGCTGTACCTTGGGTTCATTTTTAGATGAGAGGAAGACAAGATGTCTGTGGACACAAACAGTCATGACTGACATGGCAGTGATCTTAATGTCGATGTGATCTTGATATGTGATCTTGTTCTATTCAGCTGTTTGAGGATTCCTTCCAGCTCATGCCTATGACACAGTCTGGTATCTGTAGCAGGCACATTTTGGATTTCTGCATCACTCTATGTGTTTGTTGTCCTGGCTGAAATGAGGCACAGGACCTGCACCTCATGGTACACGTGAGTGCGCCCAATGAACTCGGCCGCTCGTGTAGTGCTTTTGATATCTCCGTCGGAGGACTACAGCCCCCGCAAGCACACACTCCCAGCCAGATCACATGACCTGTGATTGGATACGAACAATCTATGTTTTATCATGTCATGTTTAAAAGGACTCTTGGTTGCGCTTCTGATTCGCGAAGCATTAGTTTAGCCCCGCGACGCTACTGCCAAGCCGTGTTATACCCGTGTGTGTGTCTAGTGTTTTGGACTCTGCCTGTTGTTTTTGACGTTTGTGTTTTGGATTACCTTTGATACCCAGTTTACCGATCGCTCGACCTAGTTTCTGTTTATTGGATTATTCTCTTGCTTGACGATTTCTGTACCTCTGCCTGCCTCGTGTTGAATAAACATCATGAGTTTTACTATGCAATCTCCTCACCTGTGCATGTGTCCAGTCACACCCCGCACACCTGACAGAATGCTTCGCCGGACCAGGGACGCAGCGGGTGAATGGGCAGATGGCCGTATGCACACCAAGCCCTCCTTCTTCCTACAGAAGGTAGGATTGTCCATCTTTCGACCCTATGATGGAGTAGAATATCCTCCAGGCAGATTTCTGCTCCAATGCCGGTTCTTTTTTGAGGACCTGCTGGATCCTAAGCCCGCTGATGACATCTGGGTAAGGTGCATGATCCACTGGCTAACTGGACCTGCCCATATATTCGCTGAGAGCCTCATTGGTATGGAGCACCCATGCCTACAGAACCACAAGGACTTCGGGAATGCGCTCAGGGTGTTCTATGGGGCCAAAAAGGAGGCAACTGCTCCAGTGCCCCCTCCAGTGGCAAAAAAAGAGGCCGAAAGGGAGGCTACTGCTCCGGAACCCATGTCAAGGCCCAAGTCCAGGTCCAGGCGGAGGTCCAAGCCAAAGTCAAAGTCCATGTGCATGCTGGAATCCGAGTCCGTGTCAGAGTCCATGTCCAAGCCCGAGTCCAAGTCAACGCCAGAATGCAAGTCCAAGCCAGAGTCTGTGCCAAAGTCCAAGTCCGTGCCAGAGTCCTGTTCACGTACATGTCTCAGCGCCTGTTCCAGTACTTGTCACAGAGCCTGTTCCAGTACAAGTCACAGTTTCAGTACACGTTCCAGAGCCTGTTCCAGTGAGAGCATGGGTCACAGAGCTTGTTCTAGTGAGAACACAAGTCATAGAGCCTGTTCTTCTCTTAGTCGCTGAGTTGGTTCCAGCAAGAGCACAGGTCACAGAGGCTGTTCCAGCTACAGGGCCTGTTCCTCTCTGTCACCGGGCCTGCTACAGCTACAGCAGACCTCACAGAGCCTGCTACGGCAGACGTCATAAAGCCTGCTACAGAAAAAACCCCAATCACAGCTCAAGCCACTGAGCCCACTCCAGTTCCAGTCACAGCCACAGAACCCACTCCTGTTCCAGTCACAGCCATGGAACCCGCTCCTGTTCCAGTCACAGCTACGGAACCCACTCCTGTTCCAGTAGATGTCACAGCTCCAGTCTCAGAGTCCGTTCCCATCACAGCTAGAGTCACAGACGCTGCTCAAGCTACAGATGCAGCTCAAGTTACATAGCCAGTTCCTGTCACAGACACCGCTCAAGTCACAGAGCCAGTTCCTGTCACAGAGCCAGTTCCTGTCACAGACACCACTCAAGTCACAGAGCCAGTTCCTGTCCCAGTCACGCTCACAGCCCAAGCCACAGAGCCTGTTCCTGTCCCAGTCGCACTCACAGCCCAAGCCACAGAGCCTGCTCCTGTTCCAGTCAAGCCTGAGTTCCTGCCAAAGCAAAAATTCTGCGTGGGGGTTCCCGGTGATGCGCCTGAGCCTACGGGCCCAGGACCCTCGCAGGCAAACTGTGTTAGGCGCTCCAGGAGTAGCGCCTTTGGGGGGGGTTCTGTCAGTACCTGCTCCTCATGGCACACATGAGTGCGCCCGATGAACTCGGCTGTTTGTGTAGTGCTTTTGATATCTCCGTCGTGCTCAGCGCGGAAGCACGCACTTCTGCATTTTGGCACAAACGATGGAGGACTACAGCCCCCACAAGCACACGCTCCCAGCCAGATCACATGACCTGTGATTGGATGCAGATGCATCCAATCTACGGACAATCTATGTTTTATAATGCAGTGTTTACAAGGACTCTCGATTGCGATTCTGATTCGCGAAGCATTAGTTTAGCCCCACGACGCTACTGCCAAGCCATGTTATACCCATGTGTGTGTTTCTAGTGTTTTGGACTCTGACTGTTGTTTTTGACGTTTGTGTTTTTGATTACCTTTGATACCCTGTTTGCTGATCGCTCGACCTAGTTTCTGTTTATTGGATTATTCTCTTGCCTGACGATTTCTGTACCTCTGCCTGCCTCATGCTGAATAAACATCATGAGTTTTACTATGCCGTCTCCTCACCTGCGCATGTGTCCAGCCACACCCTGCACACCTGACACATTGCAGACATAGAAGAAGAAAGTGGGAGGATGAATGAGGTGAAAGCTTTTTCCAAGACTTCTTATTGCAGAAGAACCCAAGGTTTTTTGTAATTCCAGAAGACAAGAAAACAGCTAAGCAACTGTAGCCTCAAACATATAACATTATCTATTTTAGTACACTTGCTCTCTCAAAACATGGTGGCACCCTTTCAGCAACAGAGGATTCTTTCTGTTGTTATGAAGGTCAGGGGTTCTCAAATGTTTTACAGTCAGAGACCCTTTAACTGTTTTTAAAATGATCACAAATGCCAGATCAAAAATGTACAGTTTTATTTTAACTATTAAAAATTTTTGTTCTATTTATAGGAGCCAGCAATTATTTCCCCATTTATTAAATATAAATATTAATTGTCATTAGATTATTTATAAACATAATAACTTTAATAATGGAGGATTATGGTGTGCACTACTGAAACAAAATTAGAATACTTTATAGTCCAATTTATTATGAGTTGTTGGCAAGGGGCAGCATCCATTCTCTTGTTTCTCTGAACATGTATTCTGAACATTCTATACTGCTACAATTCAATCATCAGCTAATTTCAAGGCTAGCAATTCATATCAGCAGAGAGGCATAAAGGGATGGACAAAGTCATGGGAATGATAAAAAAAATGTTCCGGTCCTCACTGAACAAGTGTGTTTAATCCAGTGTGCTTATGCTGCAACAATACCCTATGGTACATGAAAGCAGAACTTCCCGTACAGTGCTAAACTTCGTCGACCTGCAAGTGCATATATGTTGATTTGCAGTGTGGCCTTTCAAATCCAATAACAACTGTATTATGGGAAATTATGGGTGTAATTATGAAGCAGATTCCCACATGCCTATGCAATACATACCCTTTTAGTAATGTTTCCAGGAACCATAAGCATTGCGCAAATGGTCAATAAGTGTTACAGACATCAACTGAAATTGGTGTCTTTGCAGGCGGGGTTCAAACTGAAGTAGCATATGGAGGTGCTGGGCCCATGTTTATAGAAAATGTCATGTAAATGGAATCTGAAGTGAAGGCAGTGAGCTGGAACAGACAGTACTTCCCCAAACAAAGGTGTGGTCTTCATACTGTTAACTGGTGATCTGGGTTCTGCTGTTATGTGCCATGTCCAGGAGAATCCATTGCCAACTTTCATTCACAAGCTCAAATGCTACATGACACAGCTTGGCCTTAGCATAACTTTTAATGCTCAGGGCTGTTAAGGACAGTGACAAGGCATTATTTGAATAAGGAAGTGAGTGAACTGAGAAGCATGTATGTGATGGATCCCAGCCACTCTTAGTATAAACTAATTTCTTTGCTGTACCTGAATGTTATAAGTCATGTGAACACACCTTATGTGGAACATGCGAAACATGCTAAGCACCATAGTTCATAGCCTCCTTCCAGGAACTTGCTTCCTAAAGAAGTTATACTTGATGTCCTTGGTGAAATGGCAACATGTGAGTACGGAGAACTGTTATGTGGCTTTTATGGTTCGACAAAGCCAGTGTTTTCCTCCGTCATAGCACTGAATTAAAGGCAGACTTGTAGCGTTGTTGGATCACAAACATTGAAGTCATTATAGCTATCCCATGTAGCTATTTAATGTAAAGTCTGCCTGAGGGCTCACTACAGGGCACAGCTGAAAAGAACCAGACATTATTTATAGGACTGTAAGCACTATATATCACTTCATTCCTTCAATGCATGGATTTGAATCTTTTCAGTTTACTATGCGTTTATTTGTATGTTCCACAATGTGGATTGTACTGAAGGTCTTTTAGTGCAGGAAGTTCAATTTTCACAAGCTATTATGAAAAAAATCTTGATTGTTTAGAGTGAAACTACTTCCTATCCTTTTCAACTTGAAGAGAACTAATTTTAACTAGGTATATAGTTTTTGCAGAATTAACATACTTCACACAGAAAACTGTGCATTATTACCAGATCTGCTGGAGACCTTGGTGTGTGGTGTTATTTTACAAGAATATTAATGACTGCTTGGCTGCTTCAAGCCCAACACAGGATTGCAATGTTTGCAGCAATGAGTTTTTAAAATATGAAATCAGAACCTAATTTTCAAGCTTAAAAGAATTTAATAAATTCTTATAGAAGTAAGAGTCTGTATACTCTAAAAACAGTTCCTCTAACACCCTAAAGCTTTTCTTTGGTTTGCCCATCTAGATGAACCCTTTTTGCAAAAAAAAACCCAAAAAACCCAAAAAGTTTTTAAAGGGGTGTGTGTGGGTACAAAATAAAATGATATGCTCTTAATCTGAACCTGGAATGCTGAAATAAATGAAAAAGTGGTACTAGATATAAAGTTGATTTCAGGTCTGTAAAGAAAGTAGTCTCAAAGGCCCAAAGACTGCAATGCATTAAACACACTGTGAGCTTTTATTCTTTTACAGGGCTTTTAGTCATGTACTGTCTGTAGCCAGTTTACCTTGCATTGCATAGTAATCTCCAGAATTATTAGCTGCTTCATAAAATTGTGAAAGTATTGTTTAACATAAACATTACATACATTTATTGATTTTTCCCTACTTCAACAGGATAGACTGGTAACCCTCCCACTAACAAAGTAATTCTCATTAGAACTTATCCATTCATTATTTCAACTTTAGTATCTACTTTATACTGGTGAAGATCACGGTGGATCCAAAACCAAATTCTGGGAACACTGGGCCCAAAGCAGGAATGTATCATAGATGGGATGCAGGGAACTTTTCTTTTAAAATAATAGTATTTAAGCAAACACTATAACATATGCTTGTAGATCATTGCTGATTTAAGACTGTTTTGTGGATAGTGTTCAAGAGTGGTGGCACATTATGTTCCAGGATTCTTTGGCTTAAACCTTGGCTGGTTACAGTAGGTTACAGCTTTTCCGACAGGCCATAATCAGTTGCTGAGAGACAAACTGGATAGTTTACAATGGCTGTCTCTATGTCCAAATTTGAATATTGGAAACCTGTGGTCTGAATTCTATACACATATAAAACCTTGAAAAGTTCTGCACAGAAGATCCAAGAGCTTTGTGCACAAGGGCATTGTCATACTGAAATATGTTTGGGCTAAACTCCTTATTTCTAATGAAGGAAAATTGCAATGCTACAGCATTCAAAGGCATCCTATAAAGTTTTGTGCTTCAAACTTTGTGCAAAGGTTTGGGGAAGGTCCACATATTGGTGTGATGGACAGGTGTCACAATCGTTTGGCCTTATATTGTAGATTTATTGTATTGCTCCATCAATCCATCCATTACCTATATCTGTTAAGGGTTGCAGGGAAGCTGGAGCCAAATTTGGTATATCTTTTTTTGCATGTGTAATTTATTGTAGCATTTTTTTCAGAAAGGTGTCCATGTTCTGAAAGAGCAGGAAGCATATTTTCTGGTGTGCACATCTGGTTTGATTTCTTTTTTCTAAGTGCTGTGTAGTGCAGAGAGGGATGGGGGAGAGATCGGGCTGGGTGATGTTTATCACACTGTGTTTTTCTGTATCAGTGAGTGATTTTTAGGCTAGTTTGCTGTCTCTGGATTAGTAGCTATGTTTGCAAGACCAATCCAAGGCCATTCTGCAATTACATACTCCCCAACAAAAACTAAACACATGATTACAGGTAATAAAAAAAAATTCATCTGAATTTGATATCCTGACCATTTTTTTTTTTTTACATTTTGAGAGAAATCTGTATAAATAATGAAGTAGCGAGCAGCCAAAAAGTTTTCAACTTACAGAGCAATACCTTAATGTTCTAAGGTTCATGTTGATTGATACAAGGAAAAGAATCTTAAATTACTGTAATTCATCATGCAAGCTTTTTTTCCTTTAAAGAAAAGGTCAAATAGGGACCAAGTTCAAATTATATAGTAAGATACTGTATAGTGCATGTAAATTCTACTAATCTAAAGTGTCTACTCTCCTTTCTGACAGGTCAGGGGGTTTAACTTAAGGCAGTCAGGTCTTAAGTTTATTTTCCATCTTTTGCTTTCCCCTTGGGTCTCTGGATGGCTGGGAGACATATGAGAGATGACCTGACATTGTAAATGATAGGCCTGTGCTACCCCAAAAACAATGGCTGCTTTGTTTGGTGCACCAGTCTGAGAGCACCTTTTGAATACATCTGTAAAGGACAGGGCGTGTGTGACGACAAGCCAACCATTATGAGCTGCCATAGTACACCAACAGAAATGTGTGTGTGCATGTGTGTATTTGAGACTATCAGTGACCAAAATTTAAGAACCTTAGTACATGTGTCAGAAACCCACCTTCGTGAGGTATCAGAGAAGAGAGGAAAGCTGATCCTGTCAACAGTGAACTAGGAGAATTTTACGCCTACAACTACCTGTAAAATGGTTCCACTCAGGTAATGACAGGACCTTTCTCTTATGCTATCTTTTTCTTTTTTCTTTATTATGGTAGTAATTGTGCCTGTTTACATATAAGGTATAAAAACAATGATTATCTTTATCTTGGTTTTTAGTTGTTCTTCACCTTAGAAGCCCTCTCTACAGCCTGTCAGCTATGCTTCCACTTCTCGAAGGTTTATTTCAGCTCCAGCTCTCATCTGGATCACCCCATGAAGCTATAAAACAGACCTCTCAGCTACTTCATTTTACTGCACAGGCTTTGACTTGATTCATGCCTTCCATGGTCCCTGATTATTGTCTAAGTAACTGGGCTTCTCTTTCCTCCATCATTACAAGCCGCAGAGGCTTCGGCTATGTTTACTTGGCACAGCATTGACCCCACTTGGGATTAACACATCTAATACATCAATCACGCTTGCCAGAGATACTTAAAATCCTTTTTTTCAAGTGTGTTATACTTTTCTTCTCCCTCAGCCATATTCAAAATATCAATATGGCTCCAAGCAGTTTGAGCATCATTTTGACATTTGCAAGTCTTTCCATTTATGACTCTTTTAATAACATGATGCATGGATAAAACAAGAGACTTTATGGAAAACCTCCAAGGATGCTTTCACATATGCAGTGCTGGATCCATTTGATTCATGTTTTCCCTTTTGGTGTAGTTTGTTAAGGCAGGTAAGAACACAGCAACTGCACTCAGGTGTACATCAAAACAACTGGTCCAACACTGTCTGAGAAAGACAATCCCTGTCCAGTTCAACAGCAGTTCAATGAACCCAACTGTTTACAAATGACATTTTTGTGGATGTGGTCCAAAAAATGTTTTAAACTATCAAATTTTTTTTTCTTTTTTTTCTTTTGTTTTCTTTTGTCAATTTAAACTCACTCACCAACTAACTCTCCACTATCACACTATCAACTACCAACCAGGTAGGGTCGGGCAAGCATGTGCTTCCTCCAAGACACATGAAGCCAAACTCAACATCTTTTCGAACTTTTTTTAAAGGGCAGCATAAAACAATCTGAGGAAAGTGCTATCTGTCCTATTCTGCATGCAGGAGCTCACAGATGCCCACAATTGGATAGCACTGATTGGCAGGGGAGAAAATGTAATGCCATCAATCTCCCCTTAGAGCATTAACCATTTATTTAGAGTGAGCTCAGTGTTTTTCTTCATCAAGTAATTTATGCGATTTATAGCCATACTTGGCACATCTTTTTCCATCTACCTATCTTTAGAATATATTTTCAGGCATATTTCAGCCCCCCCCCTTTTGTTTTTGTTTTTTTATTATGTGCTGCATGAAACCACATCAAGCCATATAGCAAAGGAATCAAAACTATCAATTTTCCTTTGAATTGGAATAGGTGTAAAAGAGTTCCTAAAGAAAACCTAAAGAGTTCCTGTTTGAAAGAAAAGTCATTTCATGTGTGAAGAATGATTCAGTGCTATTGGTAATTATATTATTAATGCAGCATATATAGTATAAGTGCATTATATAAGCAGAAAACCTCCAAAGTGGTCAAAAGTTACCATGTAAAGTAACTTTATGTATAACATACATAAGAGCAGTGCTCTCTTTAGGTGAGGCTTTTCTTCTTCCCCTGAGCACTTAACTGGCTCTTTGCCTAAATCGGCTATGTCTGCTTGAGTTTCACCCCAAGCCTACCCACTTCATGCTGCTTTAGTAGTGAGCCTCACCCAAGACCTAGGAACCAAGGCTGCTCACCCAGGCCAGCCTTCCTGTGTCTGGCTGCCTGTCTGCGGCAGCCGAGTGCCTCAGTGTGAGCAAGTGGTGTGCCTTCAAGGTTCAGTGTGCGTGCGACCATGTGTGCCATGTTCATACAGAGCACACCCCTTGTATGATTTACAGTCCTGGATTACAAGGTGAATGGCCCCGTGAGAGGCTCACTCCATCTGAGCTTATTACCAGTTGGTTTTGGTTTCCTCCCGCTTCCCTGCAACCGTGCCACACCTATTGCATGTTTCAGTCAATGAAAGCAGTGTAGCTACTGAGAAATAAGGCTGGCCAAGTTTCTTGCACATTTGCCTTGTTGTTCTTTTACATCCTTTTTTTTATCCTTTTTTTCATTATCAGAAATGAGGTCATGGTGTGCTTTGGCCTCTTGTCAGTAGGTTAGATACATTAATTGATTTATTATACGGCATTCAACATATATGTTGCCATTTAGCCCTAAATAACATTATCGTCTTAATGAAGAGAAATACAAATTGTGCATTTGCAGTCACTGTACCATTTTCAGTCTGCTAGAGGATTTTGTGGTTTGTTGAAAAAATGTCTAATGGAACACTGACACAGTTGCCAGAGATTCAGAGATAATGTACGTAGAATGTGGGCAAGAGAAAAGGCAAACAGTGCCAAGGATGAGATTACCCACTGAATCAAAAGGTAAATCGTAGGTATAAACAATTTTTGAAGCATATCCAGGGCAGCAGTAGGTGAGTCATAAATACACTCACTTTATCCTCAGGATGAATCAGGCCGGTCCAAAGCTGAGTTTTGCAAAATGACAAAATGTCAGATTTTCTCAGAATGTCATTTTAAAAAGCTGATCTATAATTTAAAATCATGGATACATCCTGATAGGGATGGGCTGTGATGCATTAGCACATGACTAGTAAATCTAACTGCCATCTGTGTTCCAGAAAAAATACTTAAGCCATGTTTTGAATGGTTTCTAACTGTTCAACATCACACACTATCATTTTGTGGACAATATCTTATGAGATGAAGAGGAGACCAAGTACTAAGCTTTAAGTGACACTTTGAGCTTAAAAACCTGCAAAAGCAATAGAGCCAATATAACCAAACATAACAATATAATTTGTCATATTCAACCATGGAGCTAGGGGCAGATGCGGTATAAGGCTTGAGCAGTTTATTTCTGATAGAATTGGTGATTTGGGGCATTAACAGAAAAAAAGTTGGTTCATGCCCATGTGACTTGTGAACCTGAATCATTTGCAGTGGTCTGACAACAAAACAGGTATTTATTTAAAAAAAAAAAAAAAAAAATATATATATATATATATATATTATACACATTATGAAACCCATTGGCCTTGGTATTGTAGAAAATAGCTACCTGTTTCGTTTCATTGAATTATTCATCAAAGGAGCGTTATTTTTTAATAAATAAATAAAACTGAAATATTGATGATGTGTGGATAAATATAATTATTGTTTTTAGTTAATTAACTACTGTACCAAGGGTTCTCGTACTTTTGTGCAGTAAGGGCCCCCTTAACTGTAAAATATGACGTAATGGCAGCACGACCGCAGCTCGCAGCGGCCACTGCGGATCCGAAAATCGTGCTTTTTTGTTTTATTTTGTTTTATTTTGTTTTTCTTCGCGTGACTCCGACGGCACATGGACACCAA
>JAQQZR010000035.1:19827516-19839060 GCA_030068235.1 Notoglanidium macrostoma | reverse complement strand
AGCTAGCCGGGCTAACTGCGTTTCGTGCCGACAGGAAAGTAGCTCTGTGCGGTAAGACTTGCGGTGGTGGCTTGTGTTTATATTAACACGGAATGGTGCAAGAACTCTGTGCTAATATTTAGCTACCCCTCACCGCTTGTGGAGTTTGTGACAATTGGATGCAGACCTTTTTATTTACCATGGGAATTCACTGCTGTATTTATTATCGGAGTGTACATTTCTCCAGCGCTAAAGCTGTTGTCTTGTATGTAGCACCTTGGTCCTGGAGAAACGCTGTCACGTTTCACTGTACACTGTATTACATGTATATGGTTGAAATGACAATAAAAGCCACTTGAACTTGAACTTGAAAATAAATCTACCCCCTTAGTACAGAGTGGCTTTTTTTTAATGAACCCAACTTTGAAAATCACTATACTTGACTGAAATAGTGACCACTAAGTGATATTTAGCGACTAACTAAGAATGTTTGAAGCATTTCATTGTTCATTATGGAGTTGTGATGAAATGATTAGAAACTTCAAGGGGAACTGGCAAACAACTTTGTATTATTATACCTGCTACCAAGCTTTCACATGTATTCAAATTTATTCTTCTTAAAATAAAAGAAAATAGAAATGGAAACTTGCATGGCTACTCAGTGTCGATTGAGTTTTAATTGTGAGCTGTCAGTGTTGTCCCTGCAATTTTTTCGCTTGACTTGTCACAGGATTGAGGAGCTCAGTAGGTGCTTATTTGCACTAATTAGTCTTCAATGGTTGCAGCCTCTCATCTGCCTGCCAGCAAGACCCAGACATGGCCTGCCAAGGCAGATTTGCCTGACAGATGGTTAACATGTTTTCCAGCTTCCAAACTATTAACTTATTTTGGATCCATATCCTTATGAAGGTAAGTGCTTTTTTCTGCCCTTCTCCTGAGGAGATGCAGTGATTGACTTAATCCCCAGAGGAAGCTATTCCAACTGTATCAAAGCATGCTAGAGGGTGACCCTACACCAGACCCCCTGTCTCTGAACATTAAAGTCCCATTAATGCAACAGCATACCATCACTCCCCTGACATTCAGTGAGTAGGCTTTATTATGATGGAGTCGTCTCCTTTCCAAAGCTGTCTCAGTTAGAAATTATGAATAACTGAGTCCTGTTCACAATTGGGTAATATAAAGCAGAAAAGCTATGTTAAGTTGTTCTACTGAGCAAACAGAACATCGCATTTGCATTGTCGTGTTGTTTTAATGCTTCACAATATGCAGTATATTGACTCTGTGAAGGCCAGAGGGTACATGACTCATTTCATTTATTATATTGAAAACCATGAATAGCATTAATTTAGAGGGGATCAGCTGAAGTGGAGCATTCAGACCTTTCACTGTTATGAAGACCATCTGTCATGTGTTTTCATGTTTCTTTGGAATGCCTTTCTCCATGTTCATATATTTGCTTAGAGTTATATATTTGCTAAAGCCTGTAGGGAGTGTGTATGCTGTATTTGACATATTTTTACTGTATGCACACCACTGTAGGTTATGTAATAAACCCATCTCAGAGCACTGCTACAGTAGGCTGTTATTTTGCTGGGCCAGGCCTGTGCCTTAGGAGAAAATAAGATTGTGGTTACTGCAGATACATTACTATTTTTATGCCAATCCAGAGATGATCCCAATAAATAATAATAAATAAATAAATAAAACTCCAATAACTCATGTCAGCATAATCATTTCATCTACTGATGTGGTTTGGGGAGGTAGGATTGAACCAGAGAACTCGGAGGAAACTCACATGGACACAGGGAGAACATGAAAAATGTCATAAAGACAGTTACCAAAGCTAAGGATCATACCGGGAACCTTAGTGCTGTGTGGCAGCAACACTACCACACATGCTACCAGCCATGATGCCACCATTATACAACATACATTTTTTAAATGGATTTCCAACAAGATCCAGGTTTGGGTTCCAGCTACATAACATACCCTGATTGTGTACTAATAGTATGCACAGTATCTTATTTTTAGCAACTACTCATGCTGAAAGTCATATAACTCCAATGGGTTCATTTCTTTCTTGTAAGTCTAAGTAGATCAGGCTCTGAAATCCACACTTACTTAATCATGTATCAGCACCCACTTGGTCTGTTAAAGTTGTTCTGAAGTATGAAAGCCCAATGTGCTGCCAGTAGACCACACCGAATATATTTGCGGCTTAAAAATAGACTCTGAAACATGTCTGGATCCACATGATGTACTACCCAAATTGCCTTGTCTAAATATTAATGTAATGTTAGTACAAATGCATTTAGATTTTGTTTTACTTCCAAAAGCCCTCAAGTTTTGAAATTGAATATTTGATTCATTCCTTATTTTTCTTCAGTTCCTAAAGCATTCGGTAATATAAAGCACTGCACAAATTCAAGATTGTGCCTGGTCAATCATTTCAGCTTGCAGAGGAGAATTCCGTTGACCCTTGGGGATATCAACACCTTGGCACGTTTCCATCCTGCAAAAAAGACAGGAAAATATTTAGTGAAGAGAAAAACACAACAGAGGTAAATTGTGCCAGCATGTTTGCCAATGAAAGAAAGAAGAAAAAGTTCCAAAAGTAACTCAGCCAACACATTTATGTTCACAGGACATGACCTGCTCACAAACTGACCGCAATTACACAAAATGGCTCTGTTCGCTTCATCTTCATAATTTCCAATGAAGTTGTAATTCCCAGTTGAGTAAGTGTCAGCATTAAGAAGGCTGAAAGGAAATGGACAACGCCTTGTGCTATTTAAAGACCAAAGAATTCCAGGTCCATTTTCAAATTGTGCCTTCTTTACCATGCCAAGCGTTTACCAAAAGTCCCCGGAGCAGCCACCTGATACCACACCATGCCAGCCTGTCCGCTAAAACGAGACAAACACCAGTACATGTTGCACTGGTGCATTTAAGATCAAACATGCATATTCAGCATCAGCAATAAGAGTGAATTTGGACTCAATTTGTGGTGCTATAAATAAAATAAGTTGCCAGGAAAAAATATGGACAAACTTCAGTCATATAGCAGGCACAAATAGTGTTGCTGTGCTGACCAGAAAACACAGCTCTCTTCTGTGTTATTCAATTGCAAATCTTTTTTTAACGACCTAATGGATTCTAAGTAGTGTAATAATAACAGGACATTTTTGTTCTTTAACAGAGAGCGGGGGTGGGGGGTGTTGTCCTGGGACCACCAGGGGTTCATTAAGCCTATCCAGGGGGTCTGTGATATTTATTTATGTATTTTATTAATTGTTACAGTACTTGTAATTACACAATTATCGACATTATTAAATTTATTATTTAATTCTTATAGTTATTAACCTATTTAAGCTCAGTAAGTAAGTAACAAGTAAGTAAATTAAGCTTTGCCAATTTGAATCTGTTTTTTCATTTATGGAATAAAAAGTTGTACGGCTCAAATAAATAACCAACATTTTATTGTGGACATTTAACTACAGTAATTAGCATAATACTGTACATATTTAAATAATGAGCCTAATATTTCAATAATAGGTGGATTATAGGTTTCATAAATCTCTCTTGAAGGAGTCTGTGAAGTTTCATCTACAGTTAAAGGGGTCCCTGGGTGTAAAGTTTAAGAACCCTTGGTTTAAGCCATTCATTCATTTTCAGTAACCATTATCTTGAATCTGAAGTCTATACCAGAAACATTGTGTGCTGAAAAGGTGGGAACACTTAAATAGGACACCAGTTCATCAAAAGGCTTCATGAAAATGAATGCCAGTGATGCATTTACACACTGACAATGACATACTGATTTAGACATTTTGTAGAGAATGCTTGGATAAAAACAACATATTTCTAATGTTTCTTAGTTTAATTATCCCCAGAGCATTGCCATTCATCACCTTTCATGATCACAATCACAGAATCCTTCAGCAGCACCACACAACCATAACTACTACCATAGAAATGGAACCTTATAATTCTATGGGATTTATGTTGTGTGCATGAGTTGAAATGGTCAGTGTTTTGGACTGTGTTAAGTTTGTGGCAGTTCTGAGAAAACAGGTTCCATGTTCAGAGTTTTGTCTCACACTGATAGACTAAATGAGCTGTGGTGTTTTTGGCCAGCAGTGCTGGTGAAATGGCTTTAATGGCTGCCTCCACAGGGCACACAGTGCCTGTGTTCTGCATGAGCTCTTGCCAACTGCTCACCACTGATTCCTCCCTTACCCATGTTTGGGATGTTTCACTCTGCTCTGGCACAGGTGGTTCATATTTAGCGGTGAGAGCTCTATATATAGCTTTCAAAAACATAATCCAGGTGTATTGTTTTTAGAAAACAAAGATGCTAATACAGAGACTGCTCCACTTTGCTGGGCTTATTTGATGAACAGGAAAGACAGGACGATGTGATATCTAGGACAGTCTTGTTTTTATCAAAAGGAATGAGACACACGGACAATTTTACATGGCCAGGGCTGGGTGTATATGGAATTAATATGAACATAGATAGTTAGTGCAAAGATATATAACAGGGTGGACATGTTATTAGCCTGGTCACCTGTTCAACAATCAGAAACAGGAAAAAAAATATTAACTTTCACAAAAGTTTTATTTGGTATGCATGGTTAAATTTGATGGCATGACACATCTCAATGCCATAGAAAATGAAGATGTTAGCTGCGATTGGCTAACACAATATAAACTACATTGCAAACTTTGTTAGAAGATAATAATCAAGCACACATTTCATTCGCGTATTCTGTATTAATTGAATAAATGCTAACTCTACACTAGAAGACTTTGAAAAACTGTGAAAAGATTTTTAAAGACTAAAGTCTGACACCCAATGACACAAAATGTCATTAGTTAAAGAGTAATGCTGGCCTTACACCAAATGACTTTTCAAGTGATTATCTATGGTTTTGCAAAGACCGGAGATCTTGCAGGGTCACTATTTGCATAAGCTAAGACTTAAGGTTGTGTTAAACAGGGTTGAATTTATCGTAAAGTCAAGGCAAGAAAAAGACTGACTTAAGACAGCTACCCTAACCACCTCACACCAATGATCAAGGTGATAGGAGCACATCCCAAGTCTATAAGAACTCTCATGATTTTATTCCAACATTGCAAATTTGTCTGCAACAGTGAAATTGTTTGAAAAATTGTCTGGTTTAACGCCTGGCATGTGTATCAAACTGACTCACTATACATTATTATATTGCATTAGATACTACTTTTTAGATTAGTCAGTTTCTGGGCAACCAAAACATGATACTGGGTAAATGTATTTAAGTTTTATTTACCTGGTCGGATAGTTAACGAATTTTTTATTCATCCACCCCTTCATGATACATGCTATAGCCCTGATAATGTGCTTCTTGTAAGGAATGAAAACAAACATATCACAATCCTCGATATTTTACTAATGTGGAAAGTGTAGGTAATTCAACTTTGAGCCTCATATATCCCATTGGCTGTAGTTTGTGAGTATTTAAAAAATATATATATCTGTTTCCCTGAGTTAAAACAAAGGTTTACAAGTCATGCTCTGCTGGCACTGTGGCCCCATGTACCTATTTTTAAATCTCTTTTTAAATTTTCTCTTTCAAATATTTAATATATGGAGGTATTATTCCTTGAGAACTGCAGCAACGAACAGTGAAACGTGTTCAAGAATTTTGGCAGGCTGCTTTTGGTCAGAGGAAACATTTCGGAAATGCTATGCCGGCCACAGAGGGCATTCCTCTGGTAGTCTTTGGAAGATGATTCCCAGAGGTTATTCACTTTGTCAGACCACACCACTTTGCCCACTTCCACCTTCTACCTCTAAGGGTTTAGTTAGTGCTACAGCTTGACAGCAGCGGACAGATCAGCTTGTGCATGCCTGAGCTGGGGTCCATCAATATCAACAGTGATTCCTCTCCCATTTGCCACGTTACAGGAGTCTGACAGAGATGAAGCTCTGTTAGAGCTACAGAGGCACTTTTCAGGAAATTTGCTCCCCCTCTGATCCTAAAGAATAGATGTTGGGTTGGATTTTATTGCTGGGTGCAGCCTTCACCAAGCTGGCGTCGGGATCCCATGTCAGCCACATGCCTGATCTTGATCCAGAAAGCTGAAAATAAGTATTGTTATTCCTTTGCAGCCCTCATTGCTGTATGTAGCTCAGTGGATGGGAGATTCTGATATGCAATTCATTCATAATCATTTCTTTCATTTGATTTATACTTTGTAACTCATTGTTTTAACTGCATTTTCTTCCAGTTTGACTTGTAAATTTTTTACTTTTAAATAGTCATTACTTCTGTTAGTACTGTCCATTATTTGTTTGCAACATATAAATGAAAATACTGATTAAATACTGTAGAAAAACTGAAGGCTTTTTTTTTCTTTGTCTGAATGGCCATGGTACAGTGAAGGTTGGCTGCAGTATTAAGTTGTGCTTGTGACAGATCTGCTGACTGCTGTCTGGCATCGTTGTAGTCAGAAGGGTGTTATGATCCCTACTCAGACTCGCTATCCCACCCTGTCTAATTCATGGCAGTAAAGGTTTCATATTTGCTTGAAAGGAGGAGCATTAGATTACATAGAGCTCAAAGACCTTCAGTTTAATTTTTCCTTTAGCATGAATAACACTGAATATCATTATAGAAAGATTTGGTTTAATATCTCATGACATTATTCTATGCAGTTGTCACAGTTATGAGCTTGTTAATGAAAATTAAAAGTCAACATAAGTTTTTTAAAAATGGCTGTGGTGTTAATATTGACTAGGAAATACATTGGGTGTGCATGTGTGGGAAAGCATGTTTTTATATATTGTTGAGGACCAAATGATCTCCAGAAGGATATGGATATCAGTTTGAACCTTGTGAGAACATTTAGCTGGTTCCCGGGAGGAAAATGCAGGTTTTACTTTAAAAGTGAAAGTGCCATAAGGTGTCCTTTTGGTACTATGATTAAAGTTAGGATTATATTTAGGTGTAGACATAGTATTAATTATCTGCACATACAATTATGTCAATGGGAGGTCTTCACAAGGATAGTAATACAAATGTGTGTGTGTATGTTGGCAAACCAAGTCAAGCCTTTTGGGGCAACAGTACTATTTGTCCATATTCACTTTCTTCCTGTATTTTTTTTCACTTATTTTATTTATTTATTTATTTATTTTTGTTCGAAGCACCAGATGTTGCTGGTCCAGTACTTTGCTGCCCAGCTCAGGATGAAAAGTAGTAAATGAAAAGCAGGTGAACATCTTTAGCGCTGTTAGTCATGCACATCAAGCTTGTTATCCCTTTTTTTCATTCTTTTTTGGGGGGACATATTACTTTTAGAGCCAAAGACTAAATCAGCCAGGTGACCAACGCCCTG
This sequence comes from Notoglanidium macrostoma, assembly GCA_030068235.1. NCBI lineage: Eukaryota > Metazoa > Chordata > Actinopteri > Siluriformes > Auchenoglanididae > Notoglanidium > Notoglanidium macrostoma. The sequence goes on along the minus strand of JAQQZR010000035.1, from coordinate 19,831,692 downwards.
ACTCTTTTAGGAGTTCCATAATGCCTGACACAATAGATTTTTATTTAAATGGAATATAAGTTAGATCATACATGGCCATGCCAGAAATTAGTTTGAAATTTAACTAAATTCATGAAGGTACAAATATTTTGATTCCCATTCACAGTTTCAGCTCCTACAGCAATGTATTTTATTTCAGCCTATTTGAAACAGATTCAAGCAGTTGACTATGTTAATCATCTTTTTTCTGTTTTCAGCTGTTGTTTGGTTTAGCCCAAGCTTTATTGCAGCAGTTTAATGAGCTGCCAAACTGGGTGTACATTTTTAACTCGAAGCATTAGCTCTCATTCAGTCTGCTTGGAAACACATGAAGTGAATATGGCTTACTTGGGTTTTTCGAGGCATTTGTGTGTATGCAAAGATAGGCAGTCACATGAGTCAAAAAGGAATTGGAACCAACACCAGAGGGTCAGAGCACCAGGATGATCACTCAAGACTCTAAGACTATAAGACCAACCTGAGCACAGCCTGGATTGACTACAGGCCTATGATTTGATGCCACACACAGAATGCTTGGCATTATATAAAGATAACTAAGGCACTGATTTAAAGCTAAGGCACTAATAAGCTTCATCAAGACCTCAATGTGGCTATGGAAGAAAACACTGGAAGTGAATTCCAAGGCCATCACACAAGTAATCATAAAGTGTGGTATATACCATGATGATGCACTGCCCCAACTGCTGTATAAGCCTGAACCCCTTCAGAAACATCATAAAGAGTGGATATGGATACAGGTTTAGAAGTGGAGTAACCATCAGCCACCTCCTGTACATGGATGACATCAAGCAGAATCTACAGTGAGGACATCAGGATATAATTTGGACAGGATAAATGTGGATGCATGGTGATGAAGAGAGAGAAGATGATCAAAACTGAGAGAGTGGAGTTACCAGAGGACAAAATAGCAGATATACAGGACAGCCAAAAGTACCTTGGTATCCTACAGGCCAATGGGAATCAGGACGAGGTTACAAGGAGATCAGCCAAATATCTACAGATGGTCAGTCAGGTGTTCAGAAGCCAGCTCAATAGTAGGAATAAGATCCAAACCATCAACATGAATGCCCTACCAACCATCAGATACCCAGCTGGAATAGTGAGCTTGCCACAGGAGGAAATAGATACCACAGATGTCAAGACACCACCCAAAGTCCAGATACCTGAGACTCTACAAACAATGGATGGAAGGAGGGGATGAGGATTAGTGAGTGTCAGAGTCACTATCCGAAATGAAACAAGGAACATCCGTGAATGCATCAAGAAGATGGCCCACCCAGGAAGAACTGATGAAAGAGTGTCTCAGGCAGCAGAAGACAGAGGATGGTGAGAAGGAAGAGGAAGCATTGTGGAAGACCCAGACCCTCCATGGACTGTACCACCGACAGATAGAGGAAGTGGCTGATATCAGGAAATCCTACCAGTGGCTAGAAAAAGCAGGCCTGAAGGACAGCACAGAGGCTCTGATCATGGCAGCACAAAAACAGGCCCTAAGCACCAGATCTGTATAAGCAGGGGTCTACCACAGTAGACAAGACCCAAGGTGCAGGCTGTACAAAGACACCCCTGAGACTGTCCAGCACATAGTATCTGGGTGCAGGATGCAAGTTGGGACAGCATACACTGAAAGGCATAACCAAGTGGCAGGGATAGTGTACAGAAACATCTGTGCCAAGTATGGGCTAGAAATTCCCAAATCCTGATAGGAGACACCACCAAAAGTGGTTGAGAACATCAGAGCTATGATCCTGTGGGACTTCAAGTTCCAGACAGATATGCAGCTGTTGGCCAACCAACCAGACATAGTGGTGGTTGATAAGGAGCAGAAAACATTAGTATTGATAGATGTGGCAATCCCAGCTCACAGTAACAACTGGAAGAAGGAGAATGAGAAGACTGAAAAGTACCAAGGCCTGAAGGAACAGCTAGAACAAATGTGGAAGCGCCAGTGGAAATATGGAGCATTAAAGGCCCTGACTTCCAAACTAGGAGATTGGCTCCAATAGATTCCAGGTACAACAACTGAGGTCTCTGTCCAGAAATGTGCAGTTCTAGGAACAGAGGACCCGAGGTTGAGGAAGACCTATATACATATACCGCCCCCCAAGTAGGGGAGGTGAGAGGAGGATTTATTTATATTTATTTATCTTTTATATATATATATATATATATATATATACAATATAATTCCAGTCAAAGGTTTTGGACACATTCTAATTCACTGTTTTATCTTTATTTTTATTACTTAAAAGACACTTCATTTCTTAATGTAATGATGGACGGTCGTTTCACATTACTTAGTTGAGTGGTTCTTGACAAAATATGGATTACTACATTTGTGGAATTGGGCTAATTACTGTATGCCAACACTACCTTGACACAACATAACTAATATCTTCAACTTTGATGTCTTCAGTATTAAAAACATCCATTGGTGGTATAATCTTGTCATTCACTACATTCAGGTAGTAAGATGACTTAATTTTATTGCCACATAATTTTGCTGAGTCTAGACACGAACAACTGAAGCAACCCCAGATCATAACACTGTCTCCAGAGGCCTGTACAGTGGCCATTATATATGCTCGGTGCATGGCTTCATGCCCTTCCCTTCTTACCCTGACATGCCCATTGCTCTAGAATAGGGTCAATCTAGATTCATCAGACCACTTGACTTTTTTCCAGTGCTCCAGAGTCCAATTTATGCTCCCTTGCAAACCGAAGCCTTTTTTAGATTAGCCTCACTAACATGTGGCTTTCTTATAGTCACACAGCTGTTTAGTCCCAATCCTGTGAGTTCTCATCACATTGCTCTTACTTTCACTATTGAACATAGCCGTGAGTTCAACTGTCAATTTTTCTTATGATTCGACTTCGCCAAGTCTTTAAGAGACCTCCGACCAAAGTCAGTCAAGATTTTTTTTACAAGCACATTTCTTTCATGAATTTGATGGTTCACCATTATCCTTCCAGGTTATAACAATGCACTGGACAGCTCTTAACTCAATTCCAGTAATTTCGGCAATCTACTAAGTTGTTTTCTTTGCTTGACGCAGGACAATAATTTGACCTTTCTGAAACACAGTAACATCTTTTCTACAACCAAGGGATACATCTGACATGGTTGTTAATTAAATAGCTACTCACTGCATCAGTTAGGGTTAAAAGAATTGTTGCCAACTGAAACATATTAATCACTGCAGTAATTATCCTATCAAAGGCTCTTAAGTATTTGCTTATCCAAAGTATTTTCAAATCCAAAGGCAGTGTACACATCACTCACTGAGCACTTTAAGGAACACCTGTTGTGTGGCAGCAGTGCAATGCAGAAAATCATGCAGATACGGGCCAACAGATTTGGATAACGTTCACATCAACAATCAGAATGGGAAAAATGTGATCTCAGTGATTTTGACTCAGGCATGATTGTTGGTGCCAGACAGGCTGGTTTAAGTATTTCTATAACTGCTGATGTCCTGGGATTTTCACACATGACCGTGTCTAGAGTTTATTCTGAATGGTGCAATAAAGAAAAAACATTCAGTGAGTGGTGTTTCTGTGTCTTGAAATGCCTTGTTGATGAGAGAGGTCAATGGAGAATGGCTAGACTGGTTTGCACTGACTGAAAGACTACAGTAACTCAGATAACCACTCTGTACAATTGTAGTGAGTAGAAAAACATTTCTGAATGTGCACCATATCAACCATTGAGATGGATGGACTACAATAGCAGAAGGCCATGTCAGGTTCCACTTATGTCAGGTTCCACTTATGTCAGCAAGAATAGGAACAGAGGATGCAGAGGGTACAGGCTCACCAAAACTGGACAGTTGAAGAGAATACACAGAACCTGTGTATTAGATACTTTACCTACATCTTTCCTCAAACAGATAGTATCAGAAGTAATTGAACCTATCCTAAAAATAATCAACTCTTCCCTATCAGGCTATGTACCTAATTCCTTTAAATTAGTGGTTATCAAACCCCTGATTAAAAAACCTGATCTTGACCCCAGTCAGCTGTCCAACTATAGGCCAATATCAAACCTTACTTTTATTTTCAAGATTCTAGAAAAGGCTGTAGCACAGCAGTTATGCTCATACCTACATAGGAATAGCATTCATGAAATGTATCAGT
>JAQQZR010000035.1:19810534-19827416 GCA_030068235.1 Notoglanidium macrostoma | reverse complement strand
TACTTTTGTGAAGCTGCTTTGAGACAATGTCTGTTGTTAAAAGCGCTATACAAATAAAATTGAATTGAATTGAATTTGTAGTAGTGGGCACTTGGCCATTGCTCTAAGATGCTCAAAAAAGCCTCCACATCACTGTCTGCAGTCATCTTTGCAAGCAGTCTCTGAGTATCCCTGGAGGGGTCGGGGAGGGAGATGGTGGGAACATTCCGGAGCGGAGTGATTTTCTGGCCCATCGTCTGGATAACCTTGACCAATTCCTGGTTTACTCCGCTCTGGTCCAGGCTGGCTTCTAGCAGATGGCGCACTACCAGGTAGATGGATAGGGCCGTGGGATTACCTGTGCCATCAGCAAACTTGCATTCTTCACCACTTGTGAGCATTGCAAGTTTCTCACCAAAACAAAAAAAGGAAATCAACTTCAACAAAAGAAGAGTCCTTAAGGTGTAGAGCCAACAAGGGTAGGTGCAGTGGCAGGGAAGTGAATGCTGGAAGCCGGTGAAGCACCCTCAGGGTGATACAGACATGGGGTGGCCCAAGGAGAGGCAAGGAGATCCAGCAACGTGGCGAGACAACAGTCGAGAGATTAGAGCATAGGTGATTATCGACCAATCCGTCAGCTTCTGCCGGTGATGCAGCTTCACTCAATCAACAGGCAGACTCATAGAGGGAGACAAAACAGCAGGAAAGCATGTTAGTTTCTCTGATTGCCTTACTCACCGGCTCTGTCGTGCTGACTCCCTTTTATATCTCACCTATTTCTTGTCTGCTGGAGGGTAGATGTTAACTAGCCCTGCCCCTCTTAGACGTTTCCCGCTTTGCTGGCTCTGGGAAACGCAGATCCTTGCGTGCGCTGGGGTGCTTGCTCTTTTTAGACAGCGGGGCTGTATAGCCACTGTTGTCACTATACAGTATATATGTAAGTGTTGCATACTTGACAGGTGTACCAGATACTATGCTAAAGACATGCTTACACCAACTTGATCTTTTTTGAGGGTTCACCACAAGACTCAAACCATTGGTAAACCTCAAGAAAAGAATGGGTGGATTATTGTTTGATGACCTCAACTTCCTAACAAGCTGGGATATGCAAAAAAAGAATTTCACATTGCTGAAATATATTAATGACAATTAATGGCTTCTTCTTCTTCTACCCTCTAACTTAGAAAATGCTAAAGGTTCTATGTAGAACCCTTGAACAGAATTTTTCTATCTCAAACTTTCTCTAATTTTCTTAGAATGCTCTTTGGTATTAATTTTTTCACGGTCTGAATGGTAAGTAAATTAAGGGGGTCTGTTATCCAGAAAAAGTGAACTTTGTAATGAGTCCAAGGTAAAGTCCAGTTGTAACCCAGTTTTATGCTCATCTGTGTAAACCTGGTGCTGCCACAGCACATGGGATTGAATACTTATACAAATAGTATTTTAAAGTTTTAGAAATTTTTGTCACAATGTATTTTCTCATATAAAACCAAGATCACTTTAAATTGATAAATTTTGAGGATCAGTCATTTAAAATAAAATATGGCACAATATCAAAGTTTTTCAGCCTCTTGCTGACCATTTGCTGACCATTTGCAGCAAAAAAAAAGTCAATTTTAATGATGCAAGGCAATGTAAAGCAATGAGCAGCTGTCTGTGGTACCTTTCTAGCACACTTCTGACCTTTGATGCGACTTTGACATCTTTTATTTTGAGTGTGTCAGGATCTGCTCCTCATGGCCGAATAGGTTTTTTAGATTTCCCCAAGATCTTATTCTTTAAACAATATGATTGTGTGACTGGATGTAGCAGGTTTGAGACTATTTTTAGCATAGTTGGAGAAAACTGTTTATTACATGGCCATAAAGTAGGTCTGTCGTGCTGACTCCCTTTTATATCACACCTATTTCTTGTCTGCTGGAGGGTAGATGTTAACTGGCCTCCAGCTAACCCAGTTAACATCTACCCTCCAGCTGTGCCAGATTTCACAGCCCTGCCCCTCTTAGACGTTTCCCGCTTTGCTGGCTCTGGGAAACGCAGATCCTTGCGTGCGCTGGGGTGCTTGCTCTTTTTAGACAGCGGGGCTGTATAGCCACTGTTGTCACTATACAGTATATATGTAAGTGTTGCATACTTGACAGGTGTACCAGATACTATGCTAAAGACATGCTTACACCAACTTGATCTTTTTTGAGGGTTCACCACAAGACTCAAACCATTGGTAAACCTCAAGAAAAGAATGGGTGGATTATTGTTTGATGACCTCAACTTCCTAACAAGCTGGGATATGCAAAAAAAGAATTTCACATTGCTGAAATATATTAATGACAATTAATGGCTTCTTCTTCTTCTACCCTCTAACTTAGAAAATGCTAAAGGTTCTATGTAGAACCCTTGAACAGAATTTTTCTATCTCAAACTTTCTCTAATTTTCTTAGAATGCTCTTTGGTATTAATTTTTTCACGGTCTGAATGGTAAGTAAATTAAGGGGGTCTGTTATCCAGAAAAAGTGAACTTTGTAATGAGTCCAAGGTAAAGTCCAGTTGTAACCCAGTTTTATGCTCATCTGTGTAAACCTGGTGCTGCCACAGCACATGGGATTGAATACTTATACAAATAGTATTTTAAAGTTTTAGAAATTTTTGTCACAATGTATTTTCTCATATAAAACCAAGATCACTTTAAATTGATAAATTTTGAGGATCAGTCATTTAAAATAAAATATGGCACAATATCAAAGTTTTTCAGCCTCTTGCTGACCATTTGCTGACCATTTGCAGCAAAAAAAAAGTCAATTTTAATGATGCAAGGCAATGTAAAGCAATGAGCAGCTGTCTGTGGTACCTTTCTAGCACACTTCTGACCTTTGATGCGACTTTGACATCTTTTATTTTGAGTGTGTCAGGATCTGCTCCTCATGGCCGAATAGGTTTTTTAGATTTCCCCAAGATCTTATTCTTTAAACAATATGATTGTGTGACTGGATGTAGCAGGTTTGAGACTATTTTTAGCATAGTTGGAGAAAACTGTTTATTACATGGCCATAAAGTAGGTCTGTCGTGCTGACTCCCTTTTATATCACACCTATTTCTTGTCTGCTGGAGGGTAGATGTTAACTGGCCTCCAGCTAACCCAGTTAACATCTACCCTCCAGCTGTGCCAGATTTCACAGCCCTGCCCCTCTTAGATGTTTCCCGCTTTGCTGGCTCTGAGAAACTCTATAACCATAAAGTAGGTTATGAGGTTATGGAGGGGGCATGTTGTGTTTCTCTAGAAAATAACAATGTCATATAAAGGTAAAGAATGATTCAGAAGTAAAATTATTTGATGTAAAAAAAGAAAACTGAAAATGAAGGAAGCCGATGGAAGGCTAAAGTTAACTGAGCCTTTCACTCCCACATGGATAATACACATTCCGAATGCTCGATTACCCCCTTTAGCCTGACTGCAAGAATATGCAACCCAACATGGAGACTTTTGCAAAGTTATGATACTATGCTTACTTTTGATTCCTTGAAAATTAAGCCCTACCTACAGGAGCTGAGGCAATATCACAGATAGTATAAGATAGTATAGAAAATTTTGATTCCTGGAAAAAGGAAGTCATATGTTTGTGGTCATCCAAAGTATATGTAGACACCTGTGAACTAAAGATGACGACACTGTAGTTCATGGCAGTGGAGTAACTACATGCTGAGCTGTCACCTCAAGCTGGCAGACACCCCACATCTCTCTCTCTTTTACTCTACCATAGGGCAGGATGTTTATGGGTACAGTGCAGTGTTTACCTCTGGGTTTTGTTTACAAACAAAGGATGCCATAGCAACATCGGCCATGACCTTTTGTTTATTACATCCAAGTCCTCATTCCCACGGTGGATCTGAGCAAAAATGGCAGGGTAAAAGACAGCAAGAGAGAGAAAGAGGATACAGTGGGTGGGGGCAGGGTGACTTGTAAAAGCACAGAGTCTTTATTGCAGCTGACAGTAATGATGTTGACAATGTCAGTGGCTGGTGGCATGACACCAGCGGGAACCAGCGTGCTTGGGGTGGTTTGGCTAGTCACCTTGTGAACAGGTCCAAAGCCCTCTCCCACATTAACAGCCTTTTCACTGTGCTGCATGTGTGGCCCCTGCCAGATTCAGACACTGCTTCACAAGGCCACAGTGCTGCTGGAAATTACACCGTCACTCTGAAAACACCCAACCCTGCTCACTTGGCCCTTAGACATAGCTGCACCAGATCAAATGGATTCTGCATCTGAAGCCACTGCTTCCTAACCTTCCTGTGCACTCTGACAACTGTGACTACTTTCTGAAAGACATGGTCTTGCTTTCCCTCGCTTTAGAAAAAAAAATTGTTTTTCACATTGTTTTATTTTCTGTTAACAAATGGCTTAAAGTAGAATTTATGTATTTTTGTAGAACCAAGAACAAGAGCATTGCCAATTGTCATGAATAAATATACACAAAATAGCATAAAGTAGAGGCTGGTTGTTTCTATTCCATGTAGATTCACATAGTATCTCATTGAAATTTGTATCAGGTCATTGGTCATATCAAATGGTAATCAAGTGGTGACAAAATGCATCTTCAATTTCATTAGCTTTAGAGGTAATTTGTTTAAGGCTACTTCACTGTTACATCTTCAACAAATCACTGAGCTTGAGCAAGCACATGGAAAGTGCAACAGCAGGTGTGATAAATAGTAATCACTGGTTTAAAAAATGCTGTTTAGAGAGAAACTAGAAGTAAATACACCAAGCAAACATTGCCCAATCAAAGTAAAAATTACACATAGGGACATATGACAGAACTGTAAGTATGTATGTTTGTATGGTTTGAAAGTGCTACCTAATGACAAGTGAAGTTTTTTAGTTTACAGTCCTTGCTCAGATAAGTCTGCATGATTATGTACTTAAAATTCATGACAAAAATAGCAGCCATGAATAATGTTACTTGTCTTTTTTCGGTGAATGTGATTGTGTTTCATGTGTTTTCATGATGTGTAAACATAATCATTTTATGCCTATGATCCATGCTGTGAGGCTCAACCATAATGAGTTGAATGTATTAATGCAACGTTACTCATATACACATGAAAAGTTCAATATTGTGATACAGAAATGAGCCCTGAGTCTGTTAAATTTGTGTTGAGTGAGGTTCCATTGGCACCTATCTAAGGGATATTGACTCAAGACAGAATGAACAAAGGCCAAGGACTGATGTCACGAAGGTTATGAAGAATCATTACTCAAATCTGAGTAAGTGATGAGTGAGTGACTGATGCAAGCATGATTCAAACTTGCTGAATACCTAAAATGTATGTTTTGTTCTTTATCCAAGGTTAAAGACTGTTTGAAATTTTTATTCTCAAAATCAATTGTGGGCTTTTGGGTAGGATTAATGTCTTAGTATCAGAAAACATACTTCAGTTACATTTATGTCAGTGTTGGGATTTGAACTCACACCCTTAAAATCACTAGTCCATCATCTTAACCTTTGCACTACCACAGCCTGTTGAGTGGTTTTAGTAAAAAAACACTGGCAGACAAATCCAAAACATGAAGCAACACTGAGTCAAAAAAAGCAGAAAAGCAGGAAACAGAACGATGTCAAAACCAGAATGGCAATCACAGTAAAATGGGCATGGTGAAGTCAGACAGGTCACACTGAATGTTTACTTCACATTCAGTAAAGGTTTAGACGCTCTTTTATAGGGTGTGTTTAAGATTGAATCCAGCTGAGCACACATTTTCTGTTAGATAAATTTTGCTAAGGTTTTGTTAGCTAAAATAGTGTTAATTAAGTGCCTTGTTACTTGTAAACTTCCTGTGCATGTGCTGTGCAGCTCATGTGCTGTGTCCTCTTACTTCTGTGGTAAACTCTGGAGCTCAGATATTTCTTGAAAATCATTGAAAAAGGCTTTTTGCCTCCTTGTTACAAACAAATTATTTTAACATCAGATTGAAACTTGTAGTGTTCAGGGAATGCAACATAGTGCAACAAGCTTTTTTGTGTGGAAAAAACATGACAACTTAATCATGCAGGTGTGAGTGGCAACCTCTGTGTGTAGATTAAAACACCTTAGCATAAGATAACACTTAAAATCTTTATGCTGTCATACAATTTATGTTTGCATCATGACTGTGTTACTGTTTAATGGATTATGTTACTATTTTGCAAATTTGAGAGTTTCTTTTAATATACTGTATTACTGGTCCCTTAAAAGTTTGTATATTATTGGTACTGGTGGTATTGCCATTGACTAGGGTAAATTTTAATTATGTTTTGCATCATGTAGTCACTCCCTTAGGTTATAACACTCTATATTCAGCGTGTGTGACCGAAGCCAAAAGCAACGGAAAGAAAAAAATGGAACATGTTGCTTCCTGTTTAAAGGATTCACTACATAGGATTATTTTCTATTTTGTGACTGTTAAGATCCTTGAACCATAAAAAAATATTTTTGATATTACCAACCCATAGCAAATTGCTGTTTCAGTTCAAAATTAAAACTGCACAGGAAAGGAATATGTAAATTAATACTTACATATCTGTAGTGGGCAGTAAAGCTGTTCTTTTTTGAATTTTGCAGATTTGCACATGTAGAATATTTCAAAAGCCACACAGTCAAAACCTCTGGGAACTTGTCTGTATTTGTTCCTGGCAATTTTGCTTCTTTGCATGTCCTTGTATGACACAACAAACTAGAGACAATAATAGGTACTATTCCTGATATGACATGGATCTCTTGGTAACTTGGCTGCTCATTGCCTCAAATGCAATTACTGACCTCATTAGCTAAGTGTCAATAACTGCACAAAAGAGGTTAATTAAGTGTAACAAGGATCAGCTTGATTAGTCTCTGGTCACCTATATAGTGACCAAAAAGACTAAACTCATTCAAGGGCCATACATTTTTTATACAATGAGGAAACATTTGTAAAATAAATGAGACATGATTCACATTGACATCAGTCACTCTCATCTATCTTCTGCGGTGAATGGAAATGCAGTATGGTATGAAAATGGTCACCTCTGACTTCTCTCTCTGAACTCCTCTTAGATTACTGATTTCCGTATTCCTTCAATTCTCGCCTACTGGGATATAGGTTCTGCAATGTTCTGCTTCTAGGACTCTACCTCATCACTGGCCAAGATTAATCGCTGCCTAATGAGGTGGGTGAAATTTTAGACATGGACTGCAGACCCCCAACAGCTTGAGCTCGTTAAGCAGTAACAGAGGTATGCATGCATGGCCGGCTTTTCTCCCACCCTGCTGAGTCTGAGTCACTGGGCAGTGCCCAAGCCAAGGGCATTGTGATTCAGTGATGCTTCAGATGGAGCCTGCTGAATGTTGTCCACCCCACCCCCACCCATCTTGCTGTTCCACAGAGCATCTGCTTCACCCCTATTCAGCCTAAGATAAGTGCTGTTAGGGTGGACTAATTATGGCGGTGAGTGACACAAGCAGCCAGGCATTAGCCTCCTTTATACATGCAGATTCTGAATAAGCTTGGAGAAAAAGAAGAGATGAGATACTGAGAGGGGGAAAGTGACCGAGAGACAGACAGAGAGAGAGAGACAGAGAGAGTGAGAGAGAGAGAATTAAGCACCAGAAAATTTAGAGCCATATAGAAAACGTTTGAAAAATTTGCAAATGGAGCCAGCTTCTCTTTGAGTTTATTTGCCCCTCCATCTTGCCTAACCCTCCTCTCCTCTAACACCTCATTCATTTCAGATCCACACCGCCCACTAATTTTGCTCTCCACTCTTACATAGAGCCTTCCTCTCCTAGGCTTTGCATCCAGCACTGTCTCTCCTCCTTTTTCCCCTGTTTGATGTGGTCTGTTCTTTCAGTGAGTGATGGCTGGGGACTGTGAGAATCCTCTCCAAGGTGAAACATGTCCTGTCTTTAAAGTCACTTCTGTAAGCCTGCAGAGCCAGGAAGAGGCGAAATGGCGCAACAGAGGAAGTGGGTTGCGTCTGATTCTTCTCTGATGTTTGTAGAGGTCCGCCTACATGTCTATACTTTCCCAGTAATCTAGAACTTCCGACATTATTTTAAAGCTAAGCATGAGGAGATTAACCTAGAAACTCCCATAACGTCTGTACATTCTGAACTGATATGTTCAAACAGAGAACAGCAAACTGATAAAGCAACAGCAAATGACTTTTTCCCTGTGCAAATAAGCTCCCGTTTTCTCCCTCTTATTAGAGCAAGAGCACTTTACTTCTGCTTCTTAGTATTCAGAGATTCTGGTTCCCATCACTCCACTTTACCAAATAGCTATAGCTAATAGCTTGGGTCATCTGATTATTTTCTTAAGCAATTGCTTGAATGTCTTCATCACACCATTGTGATGACCCCACAATTGTGTGAAATATATCATGAGAGTAGTATTAGCTCCCTTTGATGGCTTGTTTACAGTTTTGGCACCCTGATGATCACCTATCAGACACATTATATAAAAATGTGAGGGGAAAAATGTGTGGAATTAAATACAGCCTGTAGAATGTGGAAGTTAGCAGCCAGGCACTTGGCTGTCTTTGTTTAATGATTGGGTTTTTACTGAGGTATTTAAGGGAAGGTTTAAATACAGGAACGCAAGGAAAGAATGTTAAGTGATGGGTGGGTGGAGAGTGATTAATCTCTTGTGATTTAATGTGTTGATTTTTCTAAAGATGCAGTACAGTCTGACATGCAACCAGCACTTACAAAATTCAGTGTGCACATGAATGAGCAGCATTTAAGAGATCAATTAGATGTTTTTAGTTTCCTGTACATCTCTATAAAATAGACTATTCTTTGAGAAACCTAAGCATCCATTCCTCACCAGCTATTATTAAAACCTTAGTCAGAATTTCGCGCCTAAGATCTTGCTTTTTTTTAAATAAAGGCAAATGATTGGTTGCCCCTTCTCAATATATAAAGACTTGGATTCACTAAACATTGTATTAGTTTTAAACCAAAACGATGATTTGAATTTGAATTCTCCTGCCAGAAAGAACACACACATTTTACATTTGGGAAAACTCATTGGGAAAACAGCCAGAAATGACACATTTTGTTTTTCCACAAATAAACTATGACATCTCTACTTCACCAAAATGATGTGGAAATGTTTTTTTTATTTACTTTTCAGTCATTCCTAAGCTTTCTGCAAACATCAAGTGGGGTAAGGAGCCAGTTTAACAAACACAGTGGTAAATGTAAAACCTTGCTAGCTAAGTGTAATTTCCTCAAGCAATAAATGTCACTCGTTTTGCAATTTGTTGGATAGTGAAATGGGCATAAGCCATGGCACGTATGATTGTCAAAATATCTGCAATGCCTCTCTACTATCACATTATAAAAACAGAGAAGATAATTTTTACACACTCACACAAACAGCAGACAAACTTTTCACAGGACCCAATAAAAAGACATTATTACCAAGTAATTTGGACAACAGAATAGATGTAACTGTAACTGAATCAACAATTATTTCCCCATCTCTGCTAGCAGGATCAGAGATCAGTTGTTATAGAGTTCGCAATAAGTCACATGCTATAATGTTGTGAGTAACTTTTACCTCAGGTGAAGAGATAAAGACTGATATGAAGGGTAATGATAATCAAAATGCTGCTAACTTATTTCCCATTTTAAACTACACTGCATGGAAAAATGTATGTAGGCACCTGACAGTAACACCCATATGTGTGTCTTCCCCAAACTGTTGCCACAAACTTAGCATATAGTTATCTACAATGTCTTTGTATGATATAGCATTAAGAACTAAGAACTTCAAACTAATACTCCTTTTCCACCAAGGCAGTTTGTGCGCTTGTTAAGAGCCAGTGTCTACTCTCTCACCAGTTCTTCACATTTCAACAGCCAAAGAACCAGCTCTTGGCCATGAAAACTAGTTTGAGAGCAACCACAACACTTTGCTGATCTAAAACCAAAAAATGCTGATGTCAGGGCACATTGTCGATGTGAAATTGAAGCAGCAGCAGAGAAAGAGTAGATGTATACAGACATGTATAGTAATGTAAAGATGTGGCTCTATGGTGTCTCAATAATATTGCCCATGGATTTGGAATGGGATGTTTAATACTCAGGTATCCACCCACTTTTGGCCATATATAGTGTGGATTATTAATACAATTGTATGCTGTATTTAATAGGTTATATACAAGACACAGTTGTAAATGTAGAGATAGGTGGGATGTAGTACATTGCACATTCTCTACTGAGTTGGCTGCAGATTTAGATCAAGACTTCTAACAAAGAATCAACTCAGCATGCCTACTAAGTGAAGCCAGACTCTAAAAAGAATGTAAAGTAAACACAGCCACATCAACTCAGATTCACTGCAGCAAGTTTACTCAAGGAAGTACTCAATTTCAAGTGAAAAGATGGATCCAGCAATCAGCACCACACACTTAAAATTGCAGTAATGCTTTTTATTGTTGGTGCATTAAGACTGGTGAAGTATGAACTCACAAATTTTGTGCACAAAGAGCTGCTTGTAGTAGGTCAGGTGGCCAAATGGACTTCCATTAAAGATTCCAAATGATTAATTCCCATAAGACCCAGAACGGAAGACTCCGTCTCAGAAGGTGTGCCCATGTCTGAGGGTGGCGTATTTCAGTGCCATGCACTGTGTGTTTCCCTGGTTACACAGTCTCCAAGGTAGCAGGTGCTTGGAAATGGGTGAAATTTTTCAGCTACTGGAATGCAGCCTTGAATCTGTGTTTGTGAGAAAGCAGGCATTGTTGGCATCACATGCTGTGGAGGTGGCATCCTGAGACATACTGCTGATTTTCCACCAGTGTGGGCAGAGGTGCTGTTTTATTTCCTTTCTATATCATGGGAGCTGCTTCATTCACTGTTTTTATCAACTTATATCAGAGAGAACAAAAAAGTGCACCTCGAATCTATATAGAATAACTAATGTGTTACAAGATTTAAATTATTTGCAACTTTATTTCTGTTTGTTTTTCTCATTATACTTGACTGAGTTTCTCATTAAAGTTCATGGTGATATCCATAGCAAAAGGTTATATCTGTTTTTTTAAAACATTACGTTTCTTGTTGGAGGCTGAAATCTCAGCCTTATCTCAGACTTAAACTCTTTCTATGCTCGCTTTAAGGCAGAGAGTGCTAGCATTAGCAACTATACTTTTTCTAGCCACCAAGCTAAAGCAATAGAATGGAGTTTGCCTATTGAAGATGCTGCTGCTGCCAGGCCAGAACACCCAGCAATACTCATGGAACATGATGTCAGGAGAGCCTTCAGGAGGGTGAATGTATATGGAAAACGGCTGACCCAGATGAAAACCAAGTCTTCAGGACCTGCACTGACCAGCTAGCCACAGTGTTCACCACCATCTTCAACCTGTCCCTGGCACAATAAATTGTTCTCATATTCCTGAAGAAATCCACAACTGTTCCCATACTCAAAACATCAGCTCAAGCAAGCCTCACTGACTAATTCCTAATATCACTCACCATAATAATGATGAAGTGCTTTGAAGGAATTTATCTGCTCCTTCCTACCAAAGAACCTGAAGACCCTGTAGTTTGCCTTCTGATATAACAAATTCAATGATGATGCAATAGCCCGTGTCTGACATAGTAAGTACTTAGTCACTTAAACAGATCTTCTCACTATTGAACTCCGGCAAACACTACTGCAGAATGAAAACCAACACTGTGTGTTTCCACAGGAGCTACAATAATTTCCACAAGTAAGCAAGGCTCTGAATGGGACCTCCAATCAATATATCTTGTGTTTTAGGTGCCCTATATGTCTTTTTAATGTTTGCATAGTTTGGGAACTTACCATTAAGAATTTCACTGCAAGAATTATACAATGTCTGTATGTGACAAATAAAGAACTTGAACTTCATGTGGGTATTCTCCAGGTTCTCCTGTTTCTTTCCACTGTTCAAATATATTCCGATAGGATTGGCTATGCTAAATTAAAGGACCAACATCCCATCCATGGTGAATTCTGCCACTTTGCACCTAGTATTGGTACAATGGGTTCTGACAACTCTGTACATAAGAAATTATTATTTTTTCCACTGCAATCAGAATATTACTGCTTGGAAAATGAATCTCAAATTCAGAGGAGAGAAACATATTGAATTTACATAGAAAATAATTTCATTCAATTTGATATTCTTCATTCGATATAGACAATATGGACTAGAGAATGAGAATAGGGGATGGGCAGAATATTGCACTAGTATGAAGGCCTAAATATTCTTCTTGTCACACATCTGGAAGATCCCTGGGTCAAGTTCTGTCCAAGCTCTGCTGATATGCTGTCACACCTAGTCAAACAATGTATGCTTAATATGAAGCAGTATTGGTAAATTATAAAGACATGATTTGACTGCTATCCCATATCATTATACTGTTCCGTGATCTGTCTTATCTTTGGTGACTTACATGAGGCAAAATAAATGTTTTGTTAAGTTGTTTTGAACTGGAACATTGTGCTTGAATTATATATATATATATATATATTAGTGTGTGTATATATAAAGTATGCCTAAGTATTCAACAGAGGTACTCAATCAGACTGAGATCTTGGCTTTGACTGGTCCATTGAGTAAGCTCAATTTCTTGGTGCTGAACCATTTCTAGGGTTATCGTCCTGATGAAAGGTGAGCTTCTGCCCCAGTGTGAAGTAGAACAGTTTTTTTTTTTTCTAGAACTGCCCTCAACCCTGAGAGGTTTGAAATACGAAAAGCATCCCCTGAACATGATGCTACCACCATCATGCTTTACTGTGGGGTGGTGTTCTGAGCAATGGTGTCGTATGGAGAGCCCAGGCTATGGTTGTCCTGTAAGCAACTTCTATTGACCACTTGGTTGGGTCTCTGACTGATGCCCTCCTTACCTAGTCACTGACTTGGACAGCCTCCTCTAGGCAGAGTCATGGCTATGACAAAGTCTTTTCCAATTTTTAACAATGGATGTATTGGTGATCCACAGGATTTTTTGGATTTTTTATTACCAAACTCTTGTTGGTATTCTTCCAGAACCTATTCACAGTTGGGACACTGGCGAATTCCATTCATCTAATTATGTGACTTCTGATTGCAACTGGTTGTATATTTGGAAACAGACCTGTGATAGACTGGCGACCTGCCTAGGGTATACCCACCCGAAGTCAGCTGGGATTGGCTCCAGCTTCCCTGTGACCCTGACAGATAAGAAGTATAAATAATGGATGAAAAGGTGAATATTTGGAAACTACAGTACTTTTCTCTCCCACTTCAATATTGTGGGATATTTTGTGTATATATTTGTGTCATATAATTATATCAACCAATTTCTTTTGCAGGTTCCTAAGATCAAAGGGGTGAATAGTTATTCAATCCCATGTACACTACAGCCATACTTTCTATGGCATTTTATCTTTCTATTGACTTGTTTTTATTATGTTCTTATTGTCTGATGTGACACATCTGATGAATCATCTGGTGAATGTTTGAGCCAAACCACTTTGTACAGCATACCTTGACTTAATCTCAGTACACTTATGTTGTATTGTTAGTTTGCAGTTTTGTACATGACTGCTTATTTTATTTTTTTGTTCTATAGTGATGGTTCACTACAGCACAGGGATCAGCACAGAATTATTAAAAAATTTGGAAGTGGAATCCAATGGTCAACTCATGCTTTGTCATTTTGGATGCTAGATGCGTGATTATCATGTCATGTTACAGCTTGTCACAGAATATCCCTTTAGGCTTGTCTGGGTGGTGTGCTGGACTAGATGGACAAACTGACCTCATACAAAATTCATAGGAATTCTAATGAGCAATTTTGTGAAGTGAAATCATAAGAAAGGCTACAAATGCTTTCCCCACCCATTGTCCTTATTCATAACCTTCTATAAGAGCTGGTTAAAATGGATTATTATGCATTTTCAAAGGTAAGTGGATGAAGTGAAACAAAATGGATACATGGGTGAAATAGACCTGAGGTGATAAGTGTTTCCCCAAAGCAACTACAAAAAAAATCTTCCCAAATTGGCTTGGGTTTCAGAGTTGTGCTGAAGGGTGCCAATAGTTCCAGTTGGGATCTAACCCACAAATTTTGATTGCTGCTTATATTTTCGTTTAAATGTTGTTTTGTAAATCAGTGTTAGCAGCTTGAGCAGTGAAAGCTGTCTGACAATTTAAAATGCAGAAAACATATTGTTAAAGTTAAGGTAGAAAATTAAACAGTATTCAACACAACATCGTTGTTATTAACTTCAACAAAAATTTAGACCAATACAATATACTCTGGGAGTAAATGCTCATTTCTATACCAGATTACCTTAGAAATTTTTTATTTTTGTATTCTGTCTGGATAAAGGCATTTGGTTATTTCTGAATCCTAAATCAAAACACTTAGAACCTGTCTGATGAAACTTCTTAAGTTGTGTTCATTTAATGTCTTAGAGTACTGTGAGATTTCTCAGTTCTGCAGCGCTCCTTTCATATCACACCCTCGTTTCATTTATATATTTAGATTTATAATTGTAAAATATATTGGGCGTAGATGAAAGGCCTCAGTGGAACGTGAGGTTGTTTGAGCCAGCTCCATTTGCATGTTAGACGTGTGGATCTGGGAGCAGAGAAAGAGCTGGATAACCTTTGCTCTGCCCAAGCCATTTCTCCTCCTTGAATGTGCAACTGAGTTTTAATTGCAGTTTTCATCTTTATGAAACTAGCATGTGATACATGAAAAGTTCATGATACAATAAACACTAACTTCCTCCTTTCAGTAACAGAAAGAGGTACTGAGTAAAATTAATTTTGTGAAACTCTTGAAGGAGCAGTTAGTGATATTCTGAACACTTTTTGAAGTTGACTGAGTGCTGGAGGCTGATGGAATGTGTGGGAGATATATATTTGCAAAGTGTGAGGTCTAGCACATATCAGGAAATGTGCGGGAGGGGAAAGTATAAAACGGCATGTTTGCCATCCTGTCCAGCTTTTGAGCGAACGCTCTGTGACTGTTGATGTAGGCCAAGTACAAAGAAAGACATATCCATCGCGACTAGCCAACATAATTTGAGTTTTGTCTGATTCCATTCTCAGCATAATGTGAACACTTTATAGTTATACTGTATATATCTTTGCACATCACTGAAGGCACCATATTTTGAAAGATTTACTGATGGTGTTATGGAACAGTGTTGTCAAATAATTTTACTTCATGATTTATATATTTTTATATATTACTATTTTATATGGATTATATATATAAAGTTGCACCTAAAATTATTCAACCCCCATTGCAAATTAGGTTTATTGGCAAAATTTACATACTGTTTGCTGTAAAAAAGCTGTTTGCAATAAACAAATCAAACAAGAACAATTTAAATAGCGCAACACTACTAATATTTCAAGTGGTTTCTCTACATTCAACGCAAAATGCCACTTTTAACGACTACTGCAGTTTGAAAATTATTCAACGCTTTTCATGACGAGCATCTTTAGTACTTAGTAGAGCACCCTTTTGCTGTTATGACCTGCTGCAAATGTGATGCTCAAGCCAGACACCAGTTTGTGGTACAGAGAGTGAGGAATCTTAGCCCATTCATCATGGGTGATGGCCCCAGCTCACTAATATTTTAGGGTTTGTGTGCTGCAACCACCTTCTTCAAATCCATAGATTTTCTATGGGGGTCAAGTCAGGTGGTGGTGACAGTCACTCTAGAATCTTCCAGGACTTTTTCTGAAACCAAACCATTGTATATTTTGAGGTATGTTTGCAAGTTTGTAACTTCAAATTTAAAGCAACACTGGCTATAATACCTGGATGAGAAAGAAAGAGGAAGCTTTCAACAGCTGCCACCAGATTTCTGAGAAGGCAAGTGGCCAAGAACCCTCGAGTATCTGCAAAAGACCTGCAGCAAGACTTATTGGTAGTAAATACTGAGGTTTCAGTTTCCACAGTAAGGCACATATTAATCGCTGAAGGTCTCCATGCCCAAACTCCAAGACTTACACCACTACTGACCCAAAAGCACAAGAAAAGTCAGCTATATGCTCAAAACCATAAAAATAAGCTACAGATTATTTTCTGTGCAACAATGAAACAAAACTGGAATAACCTGCCTACAGTAAAGTATGTTGGAGACTTGGTGATGCTCTGGGGCTTAAGTAGTTGAAAGTGAGAAGTAAAGCTAAGAGCAGAAGGATATTATCAGCTTGTGCTTGCCTTCTAGGCTTCCTCTATCTGTTTACCACCTGTTTTCTCTCTTCCTTATTCATGCTGATACAGAGATCTTAGCCCACGCATTCAACATTCCTCACTCCTGTTGGTTTGCCTATAGTGATACAGATCTGTTCTCTCTTTCTTTCTAACTGTACATGATGCCAGTGCCAGATCCTGACACATTTCTACTGCTGTGGCTCCTCTTAGCTTCCAGATCAATTGCTTTGTTTCTGCTTGGAGCTTCTGCACTTTTTTCACCTTATGCTGTTGTGGATGGTCCCTCATGGATATCCTAACGATTTGCAGTTCATGCTCATTTATAAATCCACTATACTTTCTGTTACCCAGAAGAGGATGTGTTTCCTTTTGAGTCTGGTTCCTCTCAAAGGTTTCTTCCTCCTGGTGTCTCAGTGAGTTTTTTCTCAACTCTGGCTTGCTTATTAGTGATATAACTTTACATCCAGATTCATGTAAAGCTACACTTGACAATATTAAAGGCCTTATACAAATAAAGTTGGATTGAATTAAGATTTTGTTGAATGTGTTTATGTATGCCCATAAATGTGAACATAAGCGACATTATCTTGAATAAATAATATGGTTGGCTTTGATAGATAGATAGATAGATAGATAGATAGATAGATAGATAGATAGATAGATAGATAGATAGATAGATAGATAG
>JAQQZR010000035.1:19798061-19810434 GCA_030068235.1 Notoglanidium macrostoma | reverse complement strand
AGATAGATAGATAGATAGATAGATAGATAGATAGATAGATAGATAGATAGATAGATAGATAGATAGATAGATAGGGTTTAATAACTAAGGTTGTGCTGAAAAAGAAAACTAATTTTTAGCCATCATAACATAGGTTACCATTTCAAATACTGTTGTTGAAGGACAGGGTTGACTAATCTGGTCCAGTCTTTAGTGTGAATGAAAGAAGTGAGATGGATTATACTCCCATTTGAACCCTTGATTATCAATATACTGCTCATGTACATTATGTAAAAATATGTGAGTATTTGCAGCATCAGGTTTACATGAGAATGTGGCCATGGTTAAGCAATAACTATTGTTCTAATCTTTTTACACAATAATAGTTCCTGGCTTATTATTCAGTTATCCATTCTAAAGTGTATTATTCAGTAACTGCCAAGAATTATTTTTCTAAACAAATATAAGAAAAAATAAAAGAGCCAAAAGGTTTCCTTTTTATTACTAATGTTAAGATTAGGGTTAGGTGCAGGTATAGTATTAATTAGCTGCATTAATCATAATGTCAATGGGTGGTCTTCACAAAGATAGTAATGTGTGTGTGTGTATGCAAGGTAGATTGTACTGGACTGGCTTCCCATTCAGAGTGGATTCCCCCTCACAATTAGTGTTCTTGGGATAGGGTCTGGCTTCTGTGCAACCATGACCATGATTGAAGCAGTTAATTAAGATGATTAAATGAATATGGATATATTAAAGTTCTTTTCTGTCCTCTTTCTTTAAAGAATCATATGATCTCGACACATTTAACAGAATCTAATGCAACAAGAATAATATTTTCCATGTCCACAGTAAATGTATCTGTTTAGTCATGAAAAAGTTAAGGTTAGGATAGCAGAGTAAATATTAAATATTTTAAACCTTTAAGTACTTTAAACCTGAGCAAAACATTAACCAGATAAAAAAAGCAAAAGGCCTGAAGCAAGAACCGTGCTTGTATTATCATGGCCTGCCTGTTTGTACCTGGCTTCTGTCAATCCTCTCCAAGCCATTGAGATTTGTCCAAATATAAATGATAAATCTTCCATCTGGTGTTGAAATAGTAGATATGAACTTTGTACACATGAGCTCTATCCTACAAACAAATGTAGCATGGGAGAAATTTTCAGATGGGTGCAGTCCCCTTCCCATGTCTGGCTTGAAATCTGGGGGCTGCAAGGCTGCCCATAAGGTAAATTCTTCTTTTCTGAGTCAACTTCCATAGATCATGGTACCAATCCAGCACTTTCCTGTTTGGTCTCCAAACCTCTGTTTTACTTGGAAGGTCTTTTCAAAACCCAAAACACTGAAGAAAGGTACTGAAAAGAATGAGCAACCCAGAACCAGATATGTTCTGATTTGAAGTGGGTGCAGCAGATTATGTGTTGGGGATTTTTTTCCACAATGTGTAGTGGCTGGGATTGCTAGAGAAGTGGTATTTAAATGTCCACAGCCAGTCAAACAGCCTGCCAAGAAAAGTGGGCAAAATAGCCAGCCGTTAAAAGTAAGAACAAGCATTCCAATAACTTAGCAGTTTGTTACAAAACTGTGGAGAACCTGTTTCATAAAAGGGCTAAAAGTATTTCATCTGGAAAGTCATAGGAGCAGTTAGAATTTGCACCTGTTTTAAATCTGTGATTCGGGAAACAGACAGAAATGGAAAAAGAAACAGACTTTGTCCAACTCCTACACACCGACCTACTCAGTCCATCTCAGTCATGCTGTCAGAGGACAGAGATACTCACTGACATGCAAAATTATTTACACCAGCTTCTGTGCCAATACTGAACAAATATAAAAATCCTAGGAGAGAAATCCTAGCCTCATTTCTGTTCCACATCAAAATCAAGGTGGCACAGTGGGTAGTGTCATAAGAGGAAGGTGAAGGCAGATGTACATGCAGTTAGTTTTATTATTGAGAGTGGCAAACAAATCCAAAACAATTTCCAAGAAACGTGGTCCAAAGAACAAGCAAAAGGCTGGGCATTCAGCAAACACCAATCCATCCATTATCTATAGCGCTTTATCCATCTGGGTGGCGGGAAAGCTGGAGCCAATCCCAGCATCTTGGGGTGAGAGGCGGGGTACACCCTGGGCAGGTCGCCAGTCCACCACAGGGCCAACAGAGACAAAAAACCACATACGCTCGCATCCACACCTATGGGCAATTTAGAGTAGCCAGTTGGCCTAATCTGCATGTCTTTGGACCATGGGATCAAACGCAGGACCTTCTTGCTGTGAGGCGACAGTGCTAACCACTGCACCACCGTGCCACCCCGCAAACACCAATATTATGGTGTAAATGTAAAAACCAAAATAACAATACACAGAAATCCAGGCTTGGCAAGTTCAGGTAAGGATACACTAAGAGTTACTTTGCAGTAGAAGTAGAAGTGGAGTCATATACTGTATGTTTTAGTGATTGTGGGTGACTGTGAAAGTGACAAAGTCTGTGACTTTGCAAAGTCATCCAAAATTGTTCCCCAGGCTGTTACTGTAGTGGTTATACCCTGTGATGGTTTGCAATTTATTTGTTTACTTGGGCAACTTGTTCTAGTTGTCTGTAAGTGTTTTCACAAACCTGTTTCCTTCTTTCAAAGCAGACCGGCCACACACATTTTAAGTATTTTATAATACTGCTTGAGATGCTAAAGTTTATAGTTTACAGATAACAAAAAAAAATGTATTATTCTTTTTTCTCATGCCATTTTAGAATGGTGTAAAAAAACCCTTAGAATAATATAACAGGCAGGGTTTGGGGATGTGCCTTTAAATTTAAATATGTAAATAGCCTCACTCTGATTTATTAACATCTCAAAAAGAGAAGTCTATTAGCCACACCCTCTGTGCACAGACGTGAGAAACTGCAGCTTAATTTTGAGAGGTAAACAATGGCGCCTGTGTGAGGATTTAAGCTTGTTTATGAATGAACTCAAGTTTGAAATGGAAAATAAAGTAGCAGACGCTGAACAACCAGTGCCATAAACAAGACTACAGATGTGAATTTGAGAATGGGCAAGTTAAAAACTTACTTTTAAATCGTACTATAGCTCCCCAAGCAATCCACAAGGTATGAAGATTTGGTTAAAAAAACAGCGTCGTCTTTTATTCCATCGATGTCCATTCAATCCATGAAAACTGGCAATTACATTACATATCTATAGACAATTTTTGTATGAATAAACACTGTACTCAATCATATTTTCTGAAATGCATGGCTCAAATCCGTCCCACAGGAAGCAGATCAAGTTTGGAAGTTTTGCCCCAAAGCCATAAAAAAGAAATAAAACAGGAAACATATTAAGGCATACAAAAATAAATAAAATAAAATGAAATGAAATGAAATAAAAAATAAGACAGTTATATCTAGGTTTTATTGGCATTGGTAATTTTATTTACAATACTTTTTTCAAAACAACAGTGGACAAAGTAGGCCTATGCTACTCACTGCAGGGCTAGCATATAACATAAGCTATGTACAACACTAGGTATTACTGTAATAGTGAGCATTGTCATGATTTTACACTTTAAAAAATGTAATTCTTGAAAACGTATACTTAATAATCGCATAGTTTGTGTGACTTGTCACATCACTAGCACTGGGTAAGCTACCTAGCCAAGCTGAACTGAACTAGCAACAGCTTACTGCATGAAGCGCCTGAAGGTTTTATTTTTTGTAAATTTTCATGTCACTGTTTTTATGATGACATCCAGCTGCTTGTTTACACATGAAACAACTATTCCTGAAACTACTATATATCCTATCCAATCTAAACTGAACTAGCAACAGCTTACTAATTCTGGGAGTTGATTACCAATCAAATAATATGGTCAATTTAGATAATGCATCCTAGCAAATCACATTTTTCAAACTATATGTTTTATCTAAATCTAGCATCATGAAAAGGAAGATAATGCTAGCTGACCAGATGTTACCCAAAGATGTTGACTGCAAGCTAACTAAGCTAACTAAAGTGATACAGTCTAAAAAAATGTTTTTTTGTTCAATTCAATTTTATTTGTATAACACTTTTAACAACAAACATTGTCACAAAGCAACTTCACAGAAGTATATAAATTCTGAATATGAAATTATGAATCTATACATTTATCTATATATATCCCTAATGAGCAAGCCTGTGGTGACTGTGATGGCAGCAAGGAAAAACTCCCTGAGATGGCAAAAGGAAGAAACCAGTCTCAAAAGGGAACCCATCCTCATTTGGGTCACACTGTATAGTGCAATTACAACTAACGTCCTTTAATACTAGGACCAAGTTTTGAGTGCAAGACTGTTCATGGTGATTTGAGTCCTATGACATTGTAGCAGAACCGCTCATGTCAACAGCAGTCCAACAGCATCTTCACAGTTCTAGGTGTATATTGAGGCAGTTTATATGGTTCCATATTTAACAGGAGCAAGTGGTTTCCAAGTGATGACTCCAACCAGGAGTAGGATGGGTCAGGCAGGTCAGGAAAGCAGAAGGTGTTACGATCACTGGATTCTCAGGAGTAGCATGTGCAGCTCAACAGACAGACAGAGAGACGGAGAGGGAGAGAAGAGAAAAAGCAGATTGTTAGGTATGGTCATTGTCAATTAACGGTAAGGAACAGAGTATATCATGTGCTGAGTGCAAGCAGGAACTCCGGCAGGGCTAGCTATGACAGCATAACTAAAAGGGAGAGCCTGAAGGTAACACAGACATAAGGGCGCCCTGGGACATAAAGTGGCCAGCCACTCCACAGTCAACACACCTGAGTGAACGTGCGAGACTGGGTGGCAACAGCATCCAAACATCCCAGTTTACCAAAACATTCAATGCCTGAGAACCCCCCAGATCTGCTCCTTTAACTAATAGAAGGCTATTAACAAAAGGCTTGGCTAAATAAATAAGTTTTCAGCCTAGATTTAAACATTGAGTCTGTGTCTGAGTCCCGGTCAGATGTCTGTTTGCTGTGGTGTATGGAATAAGTTTGTAGATGGATAATTACATCTGGGATATCCTTGTTTCTGTAACAATTAAGGCACATATCCCTGAAGTTTTAGCTCAGAATCCAGGTCTCTTGCTGGAGCAGAGCTAGGTCGATAACTTTAGGTGATGCCACTGGCTGGAGTGGCCTGATCCTTGAGGCATTAGCTAGCATCTAGGCCATGTCTCCATGCTCGTCAAGTGGCTTAGCATGGGTTGGGGAATCTTCAGGAACTTCCCTAAAATGAAATTCACCAATTTATTGTATATTACCTTTCTTTTGAAGACTATGTTGACTCTGGCTTTCTTTTTTTTGCATCCTAGAACTGCACACTTATACTTTCTGCCAAACATCCCTGCTCATTGTTTTGCTGAATAAATATGTACAGATAATTTGACCCCTTCTCTTTTATTCAGATTGCTATGGGCGGTCAGTGGAGGCAGTTTTTTTGGAGGCAGGCAATGTGTTAATGGAGGCAGCTACATGCACTGTGCTATGTACCAATGACAGGCTTTTCTAATTGGCCCATTCTCTCTGCCTGTTTTCTTTCTACTGCCATTACAGATGAGGAAGGTTGTAGCACACGTTAAAAGTCCTAGAACCTCCCCAAGTCACATTGACACATCTTATTTAAAAAACAACAAGAGAAAACATCCTTTCAACCATTTGTCCACTGAGATTGGATATGCGGGATTGGAGTTTCAGGCGAACAGAGGGGGCTGGTAACCGAGCATACATTGAATGGGTGTTAGTTGTGTTGTTGAGTAGCATAGAAGAACTGAGCCTCAACTTCCTTGTTCTCAGGACAGAGGGTTCTAGGAAAGTAGCTGGCCTCCTGGTTGTCTCTTTCAAACTGAATATTAGCTTGCATTTGCATTTACATTCAGATTAACCTACAAAAGTGCTTTATAATCTCTATCAATAAATATATACTTTTACTGGTTCGCTTGGACACAGACTAAGAATACTATCAGTCTAAAACTCTGCTGGTGGGGTAATATAGTAATAAAAGTACACAGACAAGTTTTTTTTTTTTTTTTTTTTTACAAGTGCTCATTTAAGTACTTTAGGAAGCGATAGGTCTTTAGATTTCATTTGAAGATTGCTAGTGACTCAGCTGTTCAGACATATAGAAGAAGTTCATTCCACCACCTAGGCCAGAACAAAGAAGAGTCTTGATGCATATCTACCTTGTACAATGAGAGATGGTGGGACCAGTTGAACAGTGTTAGAGTATACTATACCACTATACGAACATTTGTTCTTCACAAAATCTGATTTATGACACTCAGAGTGTATGAGTGAATGTAACATTGCGAATGTAACATTATGGTGTCACAACCTGAAATAATACACCTACTATTCACTGTAAACTACTCTGAGGAAATAAAATATAGTACAGCTCTGTTTGAAAAATGCAAAGCAATTATGAGCATATGGATTTTGTTGAAAACAAGACTGCTAATGTTAAACTATTAACCTGTTTAGAATGCTTTAATCCGAGTTTATAATATAATCCTTATGTAAACCTGGAAATGTATGTAAAATTGTATATTGAGTTAGAATTAGAGTTAGAGCGCTAAATTATTCTGACATTATAACTCACACTAAAAAAAAGATACTAGCACACAGGGCAGGACAGTGTTTTGACACTGCTTGACTTCTATCAGAAGGAACAACGCCCTTCCTTAATGGACAGGGTGGGCCAGCACTCACTGCTGAGTAGAGGAGGAATGTGAGTGGATGTCACGTAGGAGTATAATGCCTAGGGAACCTGCAGGCTGCTTGCCAAGTGTGGATGTTCTGACGAAGGTGATCCCATACCTCTTTACCTTCAGTGCCAGTACTGGTGCTGGAACCTCTCCCACCTCAGACAGCCAGAATGCTGATTATGTTTCCATTGATTTAAAATGCCAAACTTGCATCATTTGATGTGGGAGTTTCCTAATGAACCAGCCAAAGTCAAATCTATACAAAAGTAATGCAGCTAAGCCACCATAACAGGTCAGCTACCATAGACATTCACTAAATCTTCCTCCTTTTATAAGGTGCCATTTCTTTTGTCTTAACTAGACAGCTAGTCATATTTGTCTTAAAATATTGATTTGAATTGGATTACTTTCTGTCAATTCAAGTTTCACAAACTTTTCATTAAATTTGTGTTGACTTGAATTAATATAAACTTGACAACATAATCCATCAATAGAATTACAGCAACTCAGACCAGTTATACAATTTAAAACGTTTAACTGTGAATCATATTAGTGAGTCTTATACACAAACTCATTAACACTCATAGGATATTAATGATTTTCTAAACAAACTGGATATTTATGAATACCATGTTTCTTGTGTACATGATGTACAAATACAGTACATTTGTATCCACCTTAATCTTGACACTCTCCCACACAGTTCACATCATATTTTAATAGCAGCTGTCAAAACAACTTGGGTTACTGGAGGCCTTTTTGCAGTGTCAAAATTACCGTACTACCAGTTCCTGCCACCAGTACCAGCATCTGCATCTTGTCAATGTTAAAGAGCTACCAGTAAAAGTACTAGTTGTCAGTGAGGTCCTAACCTCCAATCATCTGTTCCAAGGCAATAACTAAGGATATGCCAAGAAAACAATTTGTATCGCATGGCTCCTAGAGACAAACAGAATTTATAAAAGTAAGAAAACAACTGGCAAGAATTGGAATAGCAAAAACAATAAACACAACAGAATTACTACTAGAAACATAGCAGGTCTCACAATTACAAATGAAAAACAAATATAAATTTAGCAACTGGTCTCTCTATGCCCAAACAACAGGCGTGGTGTAGCTGCTCATATTTAGGGATTTTGTTTTCATTATGCTGCTTTTATTTACTCATGTTGTGTGTATATTTGTGAGAGAGAGAGAGGGGGGGGGGGGGAGGGAGGGAGAGAGAGAGAGAGAGGCCCAGATATGTAAATACGCATGGAGAGTTTCTACCAAGTAATTTGATAGAAAGATTATGTGCACAAATAAATATCCTTTATTTAGGGTGTAGGGAGAAAGAAATGGTCCAGAAGAGAACTCAGTCCTGACAGAAAAAAACTGAGGTTATGGGCTTTTTTCCCAACTATTCTTAGTTTGTAGAGAGAAAGTTAAAATCATGCTTGCTTTGTGATGTTCCAATGAACTTTCTGCTTCAGCACATTTGGAAATCATACTGAACAGGCATTTGCGTGAATGACATGTCTGCCCATGAGTATCTTTCACTCATCCGCTCCCATCATTAATTTCTATCATGGAAAAACAAATATGTCAAAATTAATTTGATGCACAAGGTCATGCTGTAACAAGCGTAAGAGTTCAAAGAAGTAATATTCTACAAAATACTCTGATCTAAAGCTGATAATATTAGAAAAACATCTGATATATATAAGATATACAATTTAAGAAAAACAACAATTATCCATATATTTATCATATATTTTATCCAGTGCTCTGGGATTTTGCAAAATAAATAATTATATATCACTGATGATGACCACAATTTATAGTAAGTAAACAAATGGTTATTAACTGTTTATAGCCCTGTGATAGATTGGTTTTGTTTGGAACCTGTCCTCGGTGTACTCTGCCTCTCGCCCGAAGTTAGCTGGGTTGTCTTCAGCTTTCCTGCAACCCTGACAGATAAGCAGATAGATAATGGCCGGATGTATGAATAAGTGAAGTTGAACTCTTTTAAATGCATTGCGGGATTCTAAAGTGTGGCACCTTTTTTCAGGGAGAATAAAATAAAGTAACTTCTTTGGAAAACAAGGAACATGCCACTTATGGAATGAATATTTGTTTCTTCATCTTCCGTAATGGTCTTATCCTGATTAGGATGACAGTGGATCCAGACCCTACCCTGAGTACACTGACGTGTGGTGGGAATACACCCCAGATAGTACTCCTGTCCATCGCAGAGCACTGTCCCCACACAATTTAATCTAGAAGCAATTTAACATAGCCACTTCATGTTTGTTGAAGGTAGGAAGAAACCACCGAACCCAGAAGAAACCCACACAAACCTGGGTAGAACATGTGAAACTCCCCGCATCTAATCTAAGATCTGGTGCTGGGAGGTGGCAACACTTCCCATTGTGCCACCATGAAAGGTGCAAATAAAGACAACTTCTTTTTTTATTTTACAACAGTGAAACAAATCTATTCAGTGGCAATGCACTCTACTACTCCTGTTTAATCATGATCAGAAATTAGATCAGTTTAGAGACAAGTTGATCCTGCTAACAAGTTTCAGATATCAACCCAACAAATAGAGCAGTGAAAAGGTTTGAAACAATATGCATGTGGATCCTCCTGCTGAGCTTGTTGCTAGAAGAGGAGCAAAGGGGTAAGATGAAATCAAAGCTCAAGATGCAGCTTAATTGCTGAGCCTCATTTTCTGTCATTGCAATCTCTGTGTACACACACATGATGCTAAGGATTTTAAAAATATACCCTAATATTTCATTTACATCCTCTGTGTGGACTGACCTATGACACTGGGGGGCCTGCTTGGTCAGATGGGAAATGTGAGACAAATGGATTACCATTGAAATGTTGATAAGTCCCTATGAACACCTTAGCAACACTTAAGTGAGGCTGTGTCAAAACATCCACATCTCTAACGTGGCACCTTTGTTAACATGATCACATACCCAGCTGGGGCCAGAACTGAACCATGGTGCTAAGTGAAGAGAAAGAGTCATTAGGAGGGAAAGGAATATCCAATGCTTTCAGGGAAAAAAGGCCTCTCAGGAATTAGTCAGACATTGTCTCATTGACACATTGACACATGTGGATCATGCTTAGAGACAAACCCTAGATTAAGAGCACAGGGTCTGATGATGAGTTTGGAGATTGTATAGTTTGCTGGAACTTATGCTATGAGGCCTTTGTTCACTTAGATTGAAAGTGGGGGTGCTTCGCCATATTTTCCGCACCCATGGCTTTGGAGGAAAGTATTTTAGAAGAGAGAAGACAGTATGCAGTCCATGTCCAAAGAGACTTGGGGCAAGGCTTCCAGTCGAATGGAAAGCAGAGCTTAAGCCTGCATATCCAAACAAAGCCAGAAACTCTGTGGATAGAAAACAAATCCATTATCAAGGCTCAGTTGAAGATTGGAAAAACATTGCCTGGTCTTTTTCAAATCCTTGCTTGTCCAGTTTCAGTGAACCTGAGACCACTGTAGCCTCTGATTCTTGTTCTTGGCTGACAGGACTAGTCTTTTGCTATGTTAACCCATTTGCCTCAAGGTTCCATGTAGTGTGCATTCTGACATGCTTTTCTGCTCACCACGGTTGTAAAGAGCAATGTGTTTGAATTGCCATAGGCCTACCATCCCCTTGACCTAGTCTGGCCAAACTGCAGATCACTGGACATTTTTTGTTTTATGGTAAGTGAGTGTAAATATTGAACTATATGTTGTATTGTATCAGTTCTAAATGCATGACTAGATACGTTAAAGTAAGATGTTCAAGTATATTACAGTTACTTTTTTACATGAATTTACAAAGTAAGTAATTAAATATTTAAGAAAAAAGAAAGCCATATAGTGAGCCTTTAGTGACAGCATATGAGCCTCTTTACAGCAAACATAAAAGTTCCCATCATATGATCACGGTGGTTACTAGGAAACAGAAAAAAGCAGAGTTCTCCCAGTGATGCAGGAATAGGAAAATTACTTTTAAAGTAGTGTCACTTGAGACACACATTCCACCCCTTGCATTAAATGCGAGATTGCTGGCTGAGTGGCCTGTCATTGATATCTGCCATTGGGTTTTGCCTGGGAGGGAACTTATGCTGCACCCTTACCCAACGTTTTATACTGAGGCTACAGCAGAAGCCATCCAAATGTCAAGCTCAGCTTGAGATCCCCTCCCTCCCTCTCCACTGCCTCTCAGACAAGCACCACAAATAGCTGCTTATAGAAGGGAAAGCAAGAGAGACAGAGAAAGATGGATAGAAGTATGTGGGCCAGATGTACTTTCAACTGCTCATGTCCAGACTAGGTTTCTTGTTATTTGAAGTTCAGCCACATTACACATCGCATCTGCAGATACAAACAAACTCCCCTTGCCCGACTGTACTCCTGTTCAACTGTCATGTTAAGTTAAAGCAGCTTTTTGAGATGTGTAAGTGTGGTCTCAATTTTGTGGCAGCAAGTTCCTGCAGTACAGCTGACACCAGAATAACACAGAAAAGCATCTTTGATGTGATCAAGCTTGTATATGTACACTATTTACATGACAAAATAGAGAGTACTGCTATTTTTACATATCATTAATCAGTCACCACACAATGGCCATTATTTGTCATGGCATTTATTAACATAATTAAGAGTGAAATGCATTAGAGGTCAAATAATCTGAGGGATGAATGCCTGTGCATCTGTGGTTTATACATCTGCCTCAGACATTCAGATCTCTTAGGTTACAGGTTCTTAACCCTTCTCTTGGAGTTCACCATGCTGTATATTTAAGTGTTTTCCCTGCTCTAACACCAAATTTACATAATCAAAAAAATGTTAGGATCAATGGGAACTCCAGGAGCACAACCACCACTATGTGTCTTATCTGTTGCAGTTTGTTAGGATTTCTTGTAGTCTGAACTCATATCTATATTTCAGAACTGTGGTTTGAAATTGTAGAGTCCTAGTTTTGGTATCTGTATAATACAGCTTGGTGCTCGACCAGTGGATGCTGGATGCTTATTGACTCAGACAAAAAAAGTCATTATTTGGAAACTCATCCTAGAGTGAAGTTCCCAAAACCCTGCAGCACACAAATAATCAGCAAATCATTAAATAGTTGAGTGCTCATCACTCTGTCTATAAGGTAGGATCATCATAATTTCACAAGGCTTTTGGGAAACTGTGTACTGTGATCTCATAAGGAATTATGGTAAGAAACCCCATGACTAAACCCACCATTTCACAAGCTTTAACTTACAGTATATGTACAGTGCACTTCAACAAAATTTTGATTTGTAAGGATGAAACCAACAATTATACCAAAACTATTTGTCATTTCTTATGTATAAAAAATTGCATGTTGTAATTCATGTTGGTTCTTTAAATCAAATTAAATTCACACCAGACAATGACATAAAGTGGCCAAAATGTAACAGATGTACTGTAGATGTATCCCAAATCTAAACCCTGAGGTATGTTTATAGGCATACACTATCTGGCCCAAAGATTGTGTACACCTGACATTCACACCCATACGTGGGCCTCTTCCAATATTACACTGCTGCCACATAGTTGGAAGCACACAATTGAATATGTTAGGTGACCATGACCATACCTAACAATCTGCTTTTTCTCTTCTCTCTCCCTCTCTGCCTTTCTGTCTGTCTGT
>JAQQZR010000035.1:19787210-19797961 GCA_030068235.1 Notoglanidium macrostoma | reverse complement strand
ATGTTCAGAATTTATATACTTTTGTGAAGCTGCTTTGAGACAATGTCTGTTGTTAAAAGCGCTATACAAATAAAAAATAAATTGAATTGAATTGAATAGGAAGTTGTTGTATGCTGCAGCATTACAATTTCCATCACTGGAAATAAGAGGCCCAAACAAAAAGGTTCCAGCTTGACAACACACCTATGAACAAAGCAGGGTCCATGAAGACAGGTTGGTGCAGAAAAACTTGACTGGCCTGAACAGAGTCCTGACCTCAACCACACTGAACACCTTTGGCCTACTTGCCCAGCGTCAGTGCCCGACCTCAGTGATTGAGTACAAAATCTAGTGGAAAGCCTTCCTATAAGAGTTGAGGTTATTATAACAGCTAGTGGGAACTGATTCTGGAATGGGATGTTCAAAAAGTATATACAGGTGAGATGGTCAGGTGTCCACAAACATTTGGCCATATAGTGTATAACCAGCACATCCAAAAACATAGCACCTAAATATTTCTGCTGTAATCATAAAGACCATGATGCTCACACATCTTTTCAACATTTTTCAATACACACATTAGTACTGTTTCAAACATAAAGTATAAAATTGTGGAAGAGTAAAGATTTATAATCCCTATAGATGATGAGGGCTTCCTTTTTGAGTCTGGTTCCTCCCAAATATTCTTCCTCATGCCATCTCCTGGGGTTTATCATTGACACTGTATCCTTTGGTATGCTCACTATGAATTTAAATCTATGTCTGGATTTCTGTAAAGTTACTTTGTGATGATGCCTATTCTTGAAAGTGTTATATAAATAAAATTGAATTGAATAGTCAACAGACTTTGTAATAATTTCAGAGTCAATAAATCAACTGAGCTGATCGGTTAAGTCTTAAAAACTCATGCCAATTTAATGCTGTTAAATCTTCAGATTTATTCCTGGGGAGTAAACCATGACAAACAAATATATGTGAGACACTCTGCCCTTAGGCATGCCTTTAAGGTGAAACTTGCATGGGTAAACATTGAATATAAGAAGACCACTAATTCAAGGCTTAGATTACCTAAAGCAAAGAGATACTCATCTCTCCACACAATAGACTCAGTGGTGAAACACTATATACATTATTTTATTTTAGCAGCTGACTGTAAAAGGGGCTATGCGGGCCTGAATGCCTATGTGATTCTAGTCTCAGATTAGACTCCGAGTTTGATGTCTATCTCAGCCTGGCTGTAAATTACTCTGCTTGTGAATAATGGAGGCCTGTGACTGCTGGACTTGTTTGCAGGGTTTGGCGTGGGGGTGTAGTCAGGTACAAGGCAGAAGAATTGTTTAGAAGGCACGGTTTGCGGTTCACAGCCTGACCGGAGTGGATCATTTGTTTGTGCCTGGTTTGTGTTTCCCTTTGTTAACTTTGGGTTTAGATTACAGGGAGAGGTGAGAATGGGTTTGTAACTGTGCCCCGCACACAGTCATGCACATTCACAAACATGCACACGCACACTTTCTGTAAACCTCATGACCTTGTGAGATGTGTAACCATAAAACAAATGAACCCCAGTTTACTGCAGAATGCAACAAAATTGCATAGAAATGATACACAAATAAACGTCTTGTTTCCGTTTCATGGGAATGATCATAAATGAAGTTGAGTGCAACAGGAAGGATTACTGCTAGTAATGTGTGCATTGCATAATCTTAAATTGTTCATTCGTTTCACTTACAATAGGAGATCTGGCATATAAAACTCAAACTGAATACACAAGACGCCCAACTTTTCGCAAATCTCCATGCAACACTGTAAGGAAAGCTTTAGGATTTTGCTTGTGTATATACTACAGTGTAATATTACACTCTAACCAATAGGTGGTTTTATTTAATTCTACTCTCAATTTGCAAAGTGTGATGAATGCCACCTCCCCAATATCTAAATAACATGCTAGTGGTGACCCTAATTTTTTTTGGAAGGTGTCTGTGCAAGACAATCATAGACAAAAGAAAGTGTGAGGTGGGTACAATCCAAAATAAACATTAAAGCAAAATGTGGCCATACCAAATACATGAAATTCATGTAAATATTTCTAAGATTCTACTTTTCACTCAGGTTATTGCTAATAATATACTCTACAATATGAAATTGTATTAAATTAGAAAATAATGCAAAATAGAAGCATTTTCACTGGTGGCCTCAAACATTTGGACCTCACTGTATGTAGAATCAGTCCAGATTTGTAACCAGGAAAACTATCAGTGATTGCTTTGTGGTCATATTTCTTTGTGGTCTGTTCAATTGCTAGTTTCAACTTGTGGATAAATATGGTCATAGATGCATAACATGAAATCACTCCAAATCAAAACTTGTTTAAACTGGATTAGTACAAGGTTCACAAATTGCTGACATGGCAAGTGCTTTTGCAGTCAAGTCAAACTGAAAAGAAATGCAGCAAATGCAAGCAGAATAATTCAACAATTAAACTTCCTTTAAAAAAAAGACATGTCTAGGCCAAAGGTCAAAATTGGAATATCCAAAATATAATGAGGCCCATGTTTTGTTTTTCCACTACACCAATATCCCACAACCACAGTAATATCTGTAATCTCTAGGTCCATGGCCCTGACCACAAAAAGACACATGCTACAGCCGTCCAAAATGAACACACTTTCAAAGATTCCCAAGGATAAATATATTCTCTGAAAACAAATGTTTGGAAAAATAATCTCTTGTTTTTTATGTGTTCTGCATGGCTTTATTGTTCTTCCAACTCCCCTCTCTCTGTTGGTTCATGATCTGATCCTCATTGGGGTTGGGTGGTAGGGGAAATCTGATGTCCACACAATTTTAAACTGAGAGAAAGTTTCATGCAAAGGGAAGTGACTCAGCCCAGTCCCAGGATTCCTGGCTGCAGACACTAAAGCATGATGTCATAGTGTTACATTTCTGAGGGTTACTAAGCACTGGCAGTTTTTTTTTTTTTTTGGTGGGGTGAAGGGGGGAGTACAGAGGTGTGGGCAGGACCTGCTTTGTTAACCTCCTGATGCACTCAAGTTACTCATTGTTGAGTCCTCTCAAAACCAAAGAAGCTGGGATATGTCACACCTTACTTCTTTTCCTATGCTATGTCTTAGTGTTGGGCATCATTTTTGAATGAGAATGAAAACAAAGAAAAGGCATTGTCTGCCTCATTAAAAATGTCCTTAACAGTAGCATTCACGTGTATCAGATCCATTGTGTCTTGGTTACAATTGGCTTCATGTTTCAAGCTGGATATGGATATGGAGCTGGAGTTTATTCATAAATCATTTGCTGGAGCATTTGCACGAGAAATGTGGTACTCAAGAAAATCCAGTTAGTGTGGAAAAATAGTTGTATCTGTTGAGAGATGCTGAGTTTGTGTACACACTAATGTAAACCTAAATGATTAATAAATGAGGCCCAATGCCTTTTACAACAAACTATAATATCTCTTTTCCAGGGTCCAGATGGACAATCATCGCTTATGAGTTACAAATTCCAGGGTAGATGCTATAGAACAGAAACATCAGGCATACGTTCTATACATGTGCCATTTGCAGTCTGGAGTTCAATTGTTAGGAATTACAAGATGGATACATATCCACAGATGTTTGCTAATTCCTGTGTGAAAACATCTGTGGATCTACAGAGCTGCTCTAGATTCACTGAAAACCTTAAGACTAAGCAGATTCCTTTACAAAGTGTATTACAATAAAAGCAGATTCCAATTCCAATTCCTGAAACATTAAAACTGTAGCTCTTTATTCTACCACTACTCTGTAAAAAAAAAAAAAAAATCTTCATTCTCTTTTTTCCCTTTTCCTGTTGTGTAAGAATACTGTTGCCAGGCAGATGTCGTTATGCATTTCAGGCCGAGTCTTATGCAGCATACTGACAACAGACGATCTTTGTTCCCAGGTCCTTTTAGGAAGACTTGCAACACTCACCATGACACCAAGAGTACAGCTCTTTGAATTCACATTATACCATCTACAAACCCAGCAAAACCACAGTAATGTAAGAAGAATTAAACTAACTACATTTAAAGCGAGAAAACACATTTTTGTGTATGGATATAGGTTCTAAGGGTTTAAATTCATGTTCAAAGGTTATCTCCATGCTTTGTAGGCATAATGATGTAAGACTGTTATGACATTTCTGTAGAAAACACACTGAAAACATTTTAACTTTTCAAATTAGACTTATGATTACAAAGGTGGAGCTGAGACTTGCGTCATGCACACATGTTAAAAGCAAAATTTGTCATTTTGGATGAGATTCGAGATTTTACCAAAAATATTATTTAAGGAGATATGATACCAGATCAAGCCTACACTGCGATGACCTATACATACGAAACTAAAACCAACCACACAAGTCTCCACACACTTAAACATCTGTTTACATGTAAGATCATTAAATTTGACATTCCTTTTAAGTCACTATGTCTTAGCAAATTGTTGCAGTTTCTTTCAAGACACAGTGTCTCACGTTTAGGCAGGATCTGCTTTCATGTGGAACCAAAAAGTCCATCCCATTTTAGTACTGCCTGAATGACTTCCATGTGTGCTGTGTATCATGACAGCACACCAACAGTCTTAGAGGACTTCTTTGAAGTTTCAGTAGATTTCTTGGGAGGGGTTGAAACAGAAGAATGGCCTGATGTGTATGGCACTGCTTGACTATTTCAACCCATTACCATCAGTCAGAGCCATTTAGTGAGACTAGACCATTAACATTACCACAAAGACTGATCTCAGACCTAAGCAGTATAGCTTCATTTAATTCCAAGTTTTAATTCTTGATCCGAGAACTTAAAAATAGTGGAGATAATCATTTTAATGCGCTGGACAATCATATATCACTGCAAATGTTTTCATATAACAGCTTGGCATGTGCTGCAGAAAAGTACACAATAGCTAAATTCTTAGAACTAATATATATTTTTTATTTTTAAACTAATTACCCAATCACTATTATTATTACACTCCTACCACAATACTATAACTACACTATTACTGTTATTGTTTACCTTATAATGCAACAAACTGTCCAAAACTGACTCCAAGTGGAGCAACAGAAAATTTTTCATGCTACTGTTAGGAAATTTTGAGTATGAATTCTGAAGATGCCACAGCCATCCATGTCCATGGGTCCACAGTGTTCTCTGGGTAGTATTACAGTCTCACTTGTCAATCAAAGTAAAACTAACCAATCATGGGCTTCTGTGAGCATGTATGCAGAAGAGTGCCGTTAGTATGTTCAGCTGCCCTGTGACATAGAAAAGATTCCACAAGTCTATGAGGAAGCACGTGCTAGCTAGTTGTTTGGACTTGGCAAATGACTAATTGAGGACAGAATGGGGTAAAATGTCTTTGGAATTATTTTTAAATTCAAAGATCTACTGTGTAAATGTTGGTAGGTGGTTGTATGAGAAACATTAATAGTTGGTTACACGTAGGCATATCCAAACCACATCAGTCAGTTTGGACTGGCTCAGTCACAATGCTGTCCTACATGAATTAAATGATGTCCACATATCCAGC
Organism: Notoglanidium macrostoma; assembly: GCA_030068235.1. Taxonomy (NCBI): domain Eukaryota; kingdom Metazoa; phylum Chordata; class Actinopteri; order Siluriformes; family Auchenoglanididae; genus Notoglanidium; species Notoglanidium macrostoma. The sequence goes on along the minus strand of JAQQZR010000035.1, from coordinate 19,792,418 downwards.
AGGTTCCTGCTTTTTAAATGTCATTTTGTTTTGCCTGATGAAGAAAGACATCCTTTATTTTTGTTACACATAGACAGCATTTTTGGCTTCACATATCTCAGCTTGGAAGGAGTCTGAGATCAGACACATGACCAGCCATTGTATAACACACATGGAGCAGCTGAGGGTTAATAGCATTACTCAAGGGAACCACAATGAAGATGGGATTTAAACTCTGCTGCTCCTGAGTTCAGCAGCCTGGAACTGTAACCACTGAACCATTGCCACTACTCAGAACTTACAGACATCATTTGTATGCACATACCCCAGGACTAACCCAAAGCATGGCCAGATGCCTTGCTTAAGGGTACATTCAAAGCAACAGTATGTTACCAGCAGTAATCATCTAAGTTCAAAGCTAAATTCTCCAGAGTTGCAGAATTTTTTTAATTCTTACTATGACATGGAAATAAATGCAGGCATCACAGCTCTACCAGTTCCTCTTGGGCTTACCATTTTGGGACTGGAACACTATGAACACTGGTTCATGGAATAGTGCTCCATACTGGTATACTGTCAGTCAAACAAGGCTGTACAAATCACAAAAGTAAATGGGAAATGATGTGTCATCAATCTTCTTGCTCTGTGCAAAGCAAACTGCAAAAATGTCTGATTATTTTCCTGACATGTCTGAGGGAAAGATATTGCCAAGTGTTCAGGAGTAACAAACTGTATTGCCGAAGTTCCTGAGACAGAATAAAAAAAGATAGAATGATTGGGTTTCACATAGGACATAAGAAAACAATATATAAAGGGAGAATGTCTAACATCCTGCAATGAATCAATTTTGTAAAATGCTGAGTAGTAAAATATCTGCTGTGTCAGCTCAAAACTTTCACTTTTTACAACACTTCTGATGGTTTCTTCTGGTTAGAATTGCAAATTAGTGGTGTACTAATTCATGGTGCATGCCACTGAACAGTTAAATTGTCATTATAACCATGTGTGCACACCTCCTGTGAATTGCTTAAAACTCCACTCTTTCAAATCCTCTAAGTGTTTTGGATGACTGATGATGTGGTTCAGCTGTAGTTCATGAGAACACAAGCAGGAACTATTTCACATCCACAAAAAAGAAACAAACAAGATTATTATAAAATGTGACTAAAAACTCAGACATAATGGTCAATAAAATGGTTTCCATTAAACTATGGCTGTGGTTTATTCTAAAGGGATTATGACGATGCATTAGTCACTCTGAAGGATCCACTCTTCACAGCAAGAACTGAAAACGGTCCCCTCTGTAGGGTTCAAAAGTAATAATTATAAAATCATTCAAGTGAAACACACTTGATTGATTTTATAAAGCTGAAACTGGTGGTTTCTTGTGGCACCACTGGCACTGCTGTAAACAAGAACAATTATCATAGTTTAATAATGAACAGATGGATGAAGCAACAACAACAAAACAACTTTCCCAGGCAGCCACCAGTTATATTCAGAAGCAGCTGTTCTGATTTAGAAAATTTACATTCATTTGTCTTCAGTAACCACTTTGTCCTAGGCAGGGTGCCAGTGGTCCTGGGAATTCTTATCTGGAAGTGGGAATATATTCTGAATTGGACATCAGTCCATCACAGCACTACCTGGCCACCAATCTGCCTTCCAGCATATTTATAGGCAGTAGGAGGAAACCAAAGAAGCCAGTAGAAACCCATGTGAACAGAGAGAGCATGAGCAGATAGAGCAATGTAATGAAAAACATCAAACACACATCAAAGAACTTACTTGCTACCACACTATTTTAAAATTATAATTTATTGTTACGTAATATTTTCTACACGGGAATGACCATGCCATTTTTCATTTAGTTGTTCAAAAAGTCCCTTTTGAAGTAAAATTTCAACAAACCTACAAATGGCTGCAATCGGTGATCCCTGTTAGAGGGCAATCTTGCAGTAATCTTACAGTAAATCTTGCAGCAAATGCTTAAAAGCAGTTCATTTTCAATTATTGTTTTTAATGTCAGGTGATTTGAGAGCAAGACTCCCTGAAGCAGAAGTCACCATGGTAACCCATTCTTCCTCAATGAGCCTTTGGAATGATCAGATCCAGTTCAGCTGTATGTTTGTCCTTCACCCACTCTGAAGCTAGAGAAAAGAGTTTAAAATCATTAAATGGGACATAAATTGAGATATTGTGACAAACTAGAATTATTAGTTTTTGACCAGAATTTATGTTTACCAGGCTAATATACGTACATATAGTCAAGGATGCCTAGTGTCCCTGAATGATTATTGTTGAGCATAGTGGAATGTAATTCATGCAGCTGTCACATCAACGCCAGAGTCATTTCTGGATTCCAGCTCCCAGAGTGCACCATAGCCTATAAGCATGGCCATCCTGGACTACAACTCCCAGCCTCCACAGGCACAGTCACCTGATTACTGATTACTCAAACCTGGACTCAATCACCACACATACTACATAAGCACGCACTCATACACAGAGATTTAGTGAAGTAATGATTGGTGTCTGTATTATTAAAACTTTACATGTTAAAGAATAAATGTCATTGTGTTTGGTTGTCTGAAAGCAAACATTAAACTTCTTACTAGAAGAGCAGGCTAGCTTAAAAGCTAGCAGGGAAGGTAGAACATACGCACTTATTTGCAGTTATATTTATAATAATTTTAATCATTACTAATTATTCCATTATGTCTAACCATTTCAGAATTTCAACACCAAAAACACAGACTTCACAATATAATGTTACACATTATAAATTTATACAATTCATGTTATACATATATAATTTTATACATCTTCAGGCACTTATGAGTTTTAGTTAGCTGGGGGTAACACTAATGATATTTTTATCTAACCAGTATTGGTAGCAAGCTATTAGCCAGTAGGTTCATGTTTTAATAGATAAATATTATGCTAACAGAATGAGTGACAGTGATTAAATAAGCAACTTTCACAGCCAGGTCTGGCTAAACTAAGCTTGCCTAGTCTAATTTCATTAAAGAGGTGGGACAGCTGGGACACTGGGCTGAGGACATAAGTACAGCAATACTGCAAGTGTATGATTACCTGTCAGAAACTATTAAAACTATTAGAGACTGTTTTAAATAGAAACTAGTTCAACACACCATACTGTAGAAACACACAGAAAAGAAGTCAACCTAGGGTTAGGGTTAACTTCTCACTAAACTTCTAACTAACCCTAAGTTAACTTCTTTTCTTTTTAAAATGTTAATTAAATATGAATTGGCCTCTAATATGTTAGAGTTAACAAGCTGCTGAAACATGCATAACCACATCTGCACACCATTTTCTCACACACTCTCACACACACACATGCACATAAACAGATACATAAATAGAAAATTCAACTTAATGTGTCTTTTTAAAAAGAACTTTCTTAGATGTATAATGCCCAAAAGGCTATGGCCATTGAAGATTCAAGACTCAAAAACGTTTATAAGCGGACAAGCTTCCTTGTTCAATAAAATTCATAGTTGTAAATGTTACCACATATTCTGGAAAAAATAATTACAAATAAAAGAACATCAATGTTTAAATTAATTTTAAAAATACATAAAATATAACATTTAAATATTTATATCCATCCATCCATCCATTATCTATACCGTTTTATCCATCTGGGTCGCGGGGGAAGCTGGAGCCAATTCCAGCATCTTCGGGCGAGAGGCGGGGTACACCCTGGGCCAGTCCACCACAGGGCCAACACAGACAAACAACCGCACGTGCTCGCATTCACACCTATGAGCAAGAGTAGCCAGTTGACCTATAATATAATATAAATATATGTTTATTTATTTATTTATTTTAATGGTATTTTTTTATATAGTATTTTAATCAACAGTAAATCATTGGTCAGGAACAGTTGCAAGAATTAAACGAATAGATTTAACAGCTTTACCCTTGATTTCCTTTAAATGTTCCTTTAAATGTCTTGTGGGGAAACTTTTTACAGAAAGAAGTGTCCATGTTGTTCCACTCAATATTATAGTCTTTAAAGAGATATTTTGGAAAATTTTGAACACCCAGACAAGTTTCAATTTTTATATCATTTAAGAATTTAAATCTTTTTCATGGTTTTCTCTTTGGGTACCAGAAGACTGTGTAAGTGAACGTCCCTGTTTCCAGCTTTTCCCCCCAACAGTTTCAGCAATGAGCATTGACGAGTAACAGAAGGCCGAGGTCTCAGGAGTGCTTTTTAAAGTTCTTGTTAATTTTCTGCCCAGTGATTTTTGTTGAGACCATTAAAAGCTTAATGTTTTGCAATATTGGGTTTGCCTCATTTTTTTTGCCCAGGAGTACATATAAAACTAATAATATGTAATTACGTTACACATAAAATTAAGAATTGCACATTGCAAAAGAGAGTGTTTCCTGCTGTTCATTTCTGGTAATGGTGACAATAAAAAGGCTAAAGAAAGCAGTTATCTGTGGCAGTGACTGTTGGGCCAAAATGACTCTGAAGTCTGAAGCCTGAGAATTACGCTGACTGGCCAAACTGCAGACCACAGGTTGAAGAGCTCGTGGTGTATGTGTTTGGCTGAGTCAGGCTTTGAACCCACAGGCACAGAATTACAAGCCCAGGTGTGGCCCATTAGCTCCCATCTGGAGGCCATAGCACCATTTAACCTCCTCCCACAAGTTCACCAGCAGGGCCTAAAAAGATACAGCAACTAAATTATCACCGATATATTATTCCTTAGTCACTCGCATGGTCCCAATAGCAATTAACTCCCAGCCATTCTCTTGTCACTAGTTTGTACATACCCAAAGTTGTGTCTCAGATTGCATTCTCATGTGGTTTTTTTTAGGTCCTAGAACTGTTACACTAAATAGTACAAACAAATAGGCACCAAATTAGTATAGTAAAAACCAAGATGGAGCAAGAGCTGAGTGATTAATTAATGAATTAATTTATTAATGTACCTCTGTGTTAACAAATGCTCCTCTGTGCTAACTGATGCTTGTACCGCTGGACTAATGTACCACTGTACTAACAAATGCTTGAATCCTATTGATCAGAAGGTGTTGAATAATCTTCTATAACAGCAACCCTGTCAGAAGTTCCAGGAAAATCACATGTTTATGTTAATGTACTTGTTCTATTCAATTCAATTCAATTTTATTTGTATAGCGCTTTTAACAACAGACATTGTCTCAAAGCAGCTTCACAATAGTATA
>JAQQZR010000035.1:19753905-19766401 GCA_030068235.1 Notoglanidium macrostoma | reverse complement strand
ATGTTGGACGAGAAGGCCTGGCTCGCAGTCTCCGCTCTAATTCATCCCAAAGGTGTTCTATCGGGTTGAGGTCAGGAATCTGTGAAGGCCAGTCAAGTTCTTCCACGCCAAACTCGCTCATCCATGTCTTTACGGACCTTGCTTTGTGCACATTCTTTCACAAATGTTTGTAGAAGCGGTCTGCATGCTGAGGTGCTTGAAGGTATACACCTGTGGCCATGGAAGTGATTGGAACACCTGAAGTTAATTGTTTCGATGGGTGAGTGAATACTTTTGGCAATATAGTGTATATGTGCAGCATTTTCCTTAACCAGAGAGACATACAGAGCGTGCATAAGAATGTTCTGTATGTTTTACAAACATTTGCATCTGTATTCAGTTTTAAACCCAAATTGGATGTGGCCTACACTATTATTATTATTATTATTATTATTATTACTATTAAATATGAAACCTGGCTCTTTGCTTCCGGAAACACTGGAAAACACTGGAAAAAGAAGAGGAAGAAAAGTCAGTAGTCAGCATTAATTCAGCTCTGACAGTTCGTCAACCTCAGCTACATCACTCGAGTTACACTGGTCTCCACTAGAGATGTGTACGGGACTGTTCTTTTTAAAATCCTGCTCACACAATTATTGATTTCCTGCAAAATTTTCTAAAGAATTTAATTGGTTATATTTCCCAAAATATAAACAAACTAGTATCCTAAATCAAAGCACCATGAGCCTGATCAGATAGTGACTAAGGAAGCTGTGAATCATGCAGCAACAGACATTCATGTTAATTAACATGATCTTTCTTTGTCCTGCAGTCTTTGTATTTGACCACTCGGACAACTTATTTGTAGCATCCCACAGGATCCCAGCAAACTCTAGTCTCAACCAAATGCTTTGTGACCCTTCTTGGCAAGCTTTTGTTATTAAATTTAGAAACCCATATAGAACTCTTATTTGTCTCTGTATTGATATTAGTTAGAATACAATGTTCTCATTTTATTTACATCCCTAGTGTCTACAAAGGAAGCCACCCAATCTAAGACGAAAACTAGGAGAACTGGTTTAAAAAATAAAGTAAATAAAACTTTTAATCCTTGAACTTTGTGTCCATGAATAATGTGGAAACAGGGTATATTTTAAATTAAACATATCCCAATAGAGCTCTGTCTCTTCTGGTCTTGTGCAGAGACCTTCTGAAGCTTTGGGGAAAATCCATGTATATAGCCAACTGACATTGATTGACTTCTTGTTATAAAGCTCCAAGTTCTAAAAGTGGAACTGAACCACATACAATTCCCATTTCTGTACCAGATCTTGAGTTCATGCTTCCCTTGAAAAAGACCCCAAAGGTCCCACAATTTGAAAAACAGACACTGAAGCAAATGAGCACTAGAGCATGTCATTTGGACACACAAACCTAGAGATTTGCTATGCATGCTGGCTGGCCTGAGCCAACAAGGCTTGCAACTGAACCCCACAATTACACCCCAGGACACATGGGAATGTGCTGCTTTTTCTCCTAGATGTACTCACTGTTTGTTTAGACATTTATTATCAATTTGTCACACAGCCATAGCATATAAGGTCACTTTGGAGAATCGTATTTGAGAGTTTTTTCCCCTAAGCCAATTTTATCCCAAATGGAGCCTTATAATTCTGAGTCCCATCTTCGCAATAACCACCAAAGCTCCAGCAGGAGGGATAACATGCTAACATATGTTTTCGATATGTGACACATTCTAGCTAAAGAACATATATTTTTTTAAATATTACTCTTGGTACTTCAAATGAAATATGTTATGACTCACATTCCCATTTTACCATCCTTTTCCCACTCATATGCTGTTAAATTCCTGATTCATGGGAAGAGAGAGATGCACTGTTCTTTTTTTTAAAGATGTTGAACTCCGCTGATGGATAATAATGTGGCTCCTCCTCGAATTTCCTATAATGGGAAGGGCATACACAAACCCCAGACACCAAAACAAGTCAAGGACTCTTCACACTGCCCACTTTTTTGTGTGATCTTGAATGTATGTGGGGTTGAAATATACTTTGCTTCCTGGCCTCTGTGTGTGTGTGTGTGTTTGTGTGTGTGGTGCTTATACTGCAAGTTTAGGCTTGTGTGCCAGTTTCATACATAATAAACATTTATTTATTTGTTTGTTTGTTTTTTGTTTGTTTGTTTGTTCATTTGTTTGCAGAATCCAGCCTTATTACATCCATCCCTGACTTATCAGTTGGGTACATATCATACTATAATCACTCTGGATGTATGAAAAGAGACAGGCAAACCCGTGCTTTTCAATCAGTGAATGCATTTATACAGGTGTTAATCCACTTTTTAAGCCTGTTTTAAGATGTCTTATTGTAATCTGCTGTGTAAGAAAATAACTTGAAAATTATTTAGGAAGGTAAACAGTCCCCTCTGAAAGTATTCTAATGTCAAGGCTACTTGTTTTGTTTTTGCTATACAATGAAGCCATTTGAGATTGAGATCAAATGATGATTTTAAGACAGTAGATTAGAATATCAGCTTGTAATTCTTGATATGTACATCTAGGTGTTTTAAATGACTTGGCAGCTTTTGTTTGAACCCACTCATTTTTCAAAAAATACTGGAACATATGACCGATGGGTGTTTCTTGTTTCCCTGGTGTACCCTGCAAGATCGACTGTTATCTCTGAATGTCTACTCTTCTTTTGAGCCCTGGGTTTCTCCTGTGAAGACTACATTTCTTGTTAAAAAAATAAAAAACAAACCAACATGAAGACCAGAGAGCTGTGGCAGAAAAGCTGGCCATTTTGAAGCTGAGAAAAGAGGAAAAATCTTTGAGGCATTGCACAAGCACTGAGCACAGCCAATAAAACAAATTGGAATGAAACCACTGGTGTAATAGACATCAGACAGGTTGGCCAAGGAAAACAACAGCACTTGCTGACAGAAGCATTGTGAGAGCTGTGAAGAAAAACCCAAAATCAACAGTCAGTGACACCAACAACCTCCACAGGGCAGCGGTGAAGGTATCACAATCCAAAAATCGAAGAAAACTTCAAGTGCAGAAATTTAAAGGTCATACTTCAAGATACAAACTACTCATCAGCAGTACGACTTGAAAGGCCTGATGGGAATTTGCAAAGCAGTACAATGATAAGACACAAAAGTTCCAGAACCAAGATTAACCTCTACCAAAGGGACGGAAACACCAAAGGTGTGGAGAAAGAAAGGATCTGCTCATGATTCATATATTCATGATCCAATATGAGCTCATTGGTCAAGCACGGTGGAGGTATTGTCACGGCTTGGGCTTGCATGGCTGCTTCTGGAACAGGCTCACTAATCTTTATTGATGATATAACTGATGATGGTAGCAGCAGAATGAAATCAGAAGTCTACAGAAACATTCTGTCTGCCAATTTACCAAGAACTGCATTCAATCTAATTGGGAGGAATGTCATCATGCAACAAGGGAATGACCCAAAGACACTGCCAACACAACAATGGAGTTTATCTGGGGAAAAAAGTGGAAGGTTTTAGACTGGACAAGTCATCAGATGTTAAATCAACTGAGCGTGCATTTCACCTTCTGAAGAGGAGCCTGAAAGGAGAAATCCCCCAAATAAACAATGACTGAAAGAAGCTGCCTGGAAAATCATCACAAAAGAAGAAGAACAGTTTGGTGATGTCAGTGGGTTGGCAGCTTGATGCAGTTATTGCAAGCAAGTGAGATGCAACCAAATATGTTATTTACTTTAATTCATTTTACGACTATCTGTTCCTATACTTTTGTTCACCATTCAATTAAGTTGTCTGCCACCAAAGGTGCCATGTCCTAAGTTGATAAACACACCTAGATGTAGGTATCAGGAAATGAAAGCTGAAATTCTGATCTATTGTCTCACATTCATCTTATGATTTCAAACCCAAATGTCTTCAGTTTATATAAAAAAGAAAAGAATCAGCCTTGCTGAATTGGCTTCAGGGAGAGCTATACTGTATGTACACCAAAGCTACTTTTCCATCAATACCACAGTTAGCATAATCTAATCCCATGTGAAACTGCAAGTTGCTCAGTTTCATTACAGTTAACTTCAAGCCATCAACTCTGCACCTGTTACAGTCTGGGTTTGAACTTTGACCTGACTTCTGACCCAAAGGTGCACACTCTGAGAATGTAATATCATCTTGAAAAACAAGCATTGCCTAAATTGCAGTGCAATCCTGCTTTTCTTTTCAGACTTGAAAATGTGTTAAGCTTTTCAGATTGAAATGTAATTTAACATTACTAGGTCATTAAAATTGTCCATGGTTTGCAATATCTCTTTTTCTCTCTCTCCCGTCACCCCCACCTCTTTGCCCCCTCACTTTTCCATGGAAAGAAACACATTTTCCTGAGCAATCATTCCTCTTTAAACTATGGAGATTTTAGCTTTAGATCTACTCCAGAATCCTACACCAAATGTGAAAAACCTAATTCACTGGAGGGAGTGCCTGATATGCATCCTGCTTCCATAGGTCCACACTTTCAGAGCTTGTAAATATCAGGTTAATCTATTTCCTGTTTCTGGTCTTTTTTTTTTTATAGGGTTTAAAAATTTTTATTACAAAATAAACTAAAGAACAAATCCAATGCTCTCTTTTTCCATATTACAGTCAAAAGAATATAACATTTGTCTGCTGAAGGAAGAGTGCAGGGTTTGGAGAACAGACATGGAAAGTTGTCTCCTTTTCACTTTTTATATAAATGTATTCTATTTTATATATAATACTTCATGGAGCCACTGTCAGAAAACTTATTTCCAGTCTAACCTTTCTGTGCCTATTTTAAGCCTTGACTAACCAGGTCACATAAAATAATTTTTTTAATTATTATTTTACCTCATATAAACAGTGACTGTTCTTCCTTTTTGGTACAACTATAGCAAAAAGAAAACAAAAGAATGAAAAAAAAGTGTCAGAATGCTTGCGTCAGCTAAAGATAAAGGGGAGCAACGTGGGAGGCACTGCACACCTGAACAGGCAGCTTTCACTGCTGCTTAATATCATAATTCATCCTTGATACCATCTATTTCATTCTCTCCTCCTCGCTCCCTCACACACTCTTTCATTATGACCAAGGTTTCTTTGCACATGGAGAGAGCAGTCCATTAACCCTTAGGACCTACTGTTTTATGTCCATAGGGATTTTAATTCCATAAATAAAGTACAATTAGCCTCAGCGGAGCAAACTGTTATGCATATCCCTTTCAGGAGGACTTCACAGGGAAGATTTGTGCCATATGTAACCATTGGATGTCCTATTACTTTTAGACAATATGGTTGTGTTCTGATACTTATTTCTCTCCACAGGTGCATTGGGTTTAAGTTACAATACAGCTGTCCAGCTGAAAAAACATGGACAGGAGCGAGGTCATTTAGAGTCTGATTACTTACTTGTTCTGCACATGGGACCTAAATATCTGCTGTGGGACTCGAGTCAATCCTCACATGACCACAGTGTGATTTAAGCTTTGTCAACAGAGGGAGTAGTACTCTTTGGAAACTAGCAGAAGCATCAGAAGTGCAATTCCTCTCATTTAGCTTCACTGGATTGTCTAAAGGTTAGTAGGACATTATACTACAGCTGAATTCTCAATTCTGATTGGTCAGAAGTTGATGATTCATTTTCTATAATAGCACTTCGGACTGCAAGGCAAATCACAGTTTTAAATTACTTCACTTATTCTAATATGTTATTGTTTCTGTTGCAACAACACTTTACGTCATTAAATTGTGGTGGATGCTCCACAATAATCTAATTAATAAATAACTTTATATTTATACATAGAATTTTTTTTTTTTTTTTCTTGTTTAAGAGAAACATATACATAGCAGCATTTATGGAAAGTCAGCTCTTTGTAACCGTTTTTGCTTTCTGGTTTCTGTGCAATATGACAAGCTATAGAAAAAAAAAGGCTGATGGGGGAACTAACTTGTCTTTTGGACATTCCATGACATTAAATGTAACAATAAATTGATAAAAAGCATTACATGTTCATTAATAAATTAAAAATTCTAGTCATTGGTGAATTCCTGCAGGATGTACTGTTATAGGAAAATAGTCAACTTCAGGGTGACATCATATCACCCCAGCACTGATCATTTTTCTATAACGGCACACCCTATCATATTTTATTCTTTAATGATCAGCTTTTATTGATGAAGCATGTGGTGCAATATGTGCTTGAAAATGCATACATACATGTGTGTCAGCAACAGATGATGAACTCATCCATGTAAGAAGAGTTTAAGGTGCTCAGAGGTGCTGTTAAACCTCAGTAGAGATTAATCATAACAAAAATTCCACAGTAGTGCTTTCCATCATCGACCTGTTGAGGACATTTTTCAATCCAGCAAATTTACTGAATTGTGTTCTTGAGCACTAAATAAACATAGGCAGAGCTGTAACTGAAATGTCTGCAGGCACCATGAGAAGCTGTGAAAAGGGAAGAAAGAAAAACACAGCTAAGGACAGATTTGTTTGCAGTAATACAAAAGACAAAAAAAGGCCAGACCTGTATGTCAAGCAACACTTTCAGACAATTTAACAGACTTCATTGGATTACTGAATGTATGGATATTGTGATCTTGACTGGCAAGGATACTTTCAACACCCACCAATCCCCAGTGTCCTTATACCTTAAGCATGGATGCTAGTTAAACACATTTTGTGTAATTGCTAATGTCTGTTACTTTTTCTTTACTTCTGTTAATCTAACTTTATTACTCATCTAAGAGCAAAATTTTACCAGTAAAGAAACCATGTAAAAGCAATATAATGTTGCCTGAGAAGGGAGTTTTTAGATTTAAGATTTTAATAAAAGTTTAGCATCTGACCTGTAGAACAAGACCTGTATCTAAGACAGAAGTTTTTGCAACCAGATTAATTTTATGATAATAAAATAATAATAACCCATTAAAGTCACACTGTTTAAAGTTTAAGAATACACAAATCTTTTTTGAACACTCATTGAAAGCATTTTGTTAAATTTGTCAAGTAGATATTATTAACAAGCATACTTGTTTTTGAGTTATTGTGATTTAGATCTAACCCACTCAATTCAATTGACCAGTCAACCAATACCAATTCAAAACATTCAATTATAAATAAAATAAATATGATAATTGTGGGTGATGATTTCCACCAATTAATATGTTTTGTTTTGTTTTGTTTAGTTTTTTAAACTAATCATGGACCTCTTGGCTACACTTCGTAGATCCATGGGGGTTGGTGGACCCCACTTTGAGAGATAATTGCATTAATGTATTGCCTTGGAGAGTAACGTGAGCCTATCACAGGATCAAACAGAAATAATCCAGAAATAAATCTCTCAGTGGGCATAAGAACATAGGCTTATGGCTTTCCATAAATTGAGCTAGCTTGCGTGTCAGCTGTGGTTTTTTTCGTTTCTGGCATGCGAGACAGCATTGTTTTGTGGACACATAACTCCTACAGGTAGGGTAGCATGCAGCCCCATGCAGTGATGACGAGAGCAGATGGGCAGGTTGCCAAACAAATTCTGCCTTTCCATGCGAAAACTACTTGGGCAGAGAACGTGCAGAACTGCATGACTGACATGTGTAACAATGCACACACAGCAGCACCTCCAGGCACAAGGAATAATATTTACACACTCTTGCTGTCTCTTAAAGAGATGTGCACACGCTATCACTTGAAACACACCCAGACCCTCTTTCTCCTTTTTCCTTGAACCCATACATACTTTCTCAATCTCTGCATCAACACACACACACACACACACACACACACACACACACACAGCTCTCTCTTTGGTGCATGGTTAACCCAGTCATGAATCCAAGTCTCGAAATCATAACCAAGAGCACCAGATGCCAATCTTGGCAGTTTCACAGTTTCATCATCCTTGCCCTCTGGTGGGAAAATTTACATTCTGACAGACATTTGTAGCTGATTACCAACATGGATGGGGCTATTTTTTAAGCTTTTATAAGCTTAAAGACTTTCTTAGAAGCCAAAGTGGAGTTAATACCAGTAAATCAGATACACATAAAATCAAAACATATTCTTTCCAGGGGAGAAAGTCCTATTTAGTTTGAAGTAGAAGGTTTATGTTCATATATCTACCTAAAAGTTCGTTTGCTTTTAGTGTCTGACTAAAACCTACGTATATAAAACACAAATGCCTGCATTCCATGTACAATTTAATGCACCCTCTATTGACTTTTAATACATGCTTTCACTGTGCCTCAGGTTTCTTGTGGTTGGATAAATGCTATGCCCAGACTTAACATATGGCAGGCCACATACTTTTGTTTTGCTTTCACTGTGGCAGGCGACAGAAATGGAAACAGACTGATAGGGTGTATGTGAGAGACAGAGACTAAAGTTATATATATAAATAAATATATATATATATATATATATATATATTTATATATACACTCACAACTAACAACTAACATACTATACAGTACATACACATAAATAAGTTATATGGTTATATTGGTATTTGCACTGTACATGCAAAATGTTAAATGTAAATGTGCCAAAAAATCCAGTCATTTTTGCACTCCATATGTATTTATGTGTATTTATATAGTCTTACTCTGAAGTAAATGTCTTTGTCCTGAAAAGCACATTGAAGTACGTGGTAATTAAAGAGGCAGGAGTGGTCAGGATTGTGGCTTTGGTTAGGAGCGTATGTGGTATGTCCACCTCTGGAGAGACCATTAACACCTCCAAAAGTGTACCGGAGCATAGAGGAGACACATAGCCGAGCTCTTACTTTGTTCTCTTTCACACCTCATGATTCGACTACTCAATTTTTGTGGGGGGACGAAAATGAGAGGGAGATGAGCTATTCAAAGAAAAATGTGCAGTGAGTGTGGGTGGTCAAACCTAGCCGTGAAAACTCCCTAATCCTGCTCCTAATGTTATTCTAGCCGCACCCGACACACGCTGTCCTTTATTTAAGGCAATCTATTTCACAGTCTGATGACCAGATAAACATATACAGTATAAGCAATCTTTTGAGATGCCATCCCTAGAAACCTGAGCACCAAAAGTGCGTCAAATCCTAAAATCCCCCCGATGGTTAAAAATAGGCACAGTACTAAAGATAGAACTGTAGAAAGTAGGATACATTTGCAGCATGACTAATGGCTTTGTGAGGTTCATTAAACACTCAACTGAGTCCAAGACTACAAGAACTGGGGCATTTACGTCACTTGATTTGCAAACGAAAAAAGAAACCTAGATCGATGCGCTGAAAGATGACTTTGCATTTGACACACAATTTTCAGATTTTCACTTTATTATTTGAATCAACTGTTTCAATCCAGTTTTTTAATTAACTTATTTATCAACTCAGATTAGTTATGCACGACATGCCTGTCTAAGATATCAGGTCTTGGTTTCACTATAACAAAGGTCTGTTTATGTTTTAGCTGTATGTGATTAGGGTAAAAAAATATGACTATTTCTCAATGACAGACTAATCAGATTTCACCTGGTATCGGTTTTGTCATCGCAGTGAGACAGCATTTGAAGTATCCGTGATGGAGCTTAAAAAAACAAAACCTGACAGCAAAGAAACCATAACAGTGCATTCCCGGAACAGAGGCAATCTCAGGTGGGACAATGATGCACTTGTGTTACTTTACAACTGCTATCTCACTGGATGATATTAATAGAAATACCTGTGGTATATGGGCTATTTCTTCTCTCCATTCCACCATACTGTATTGCTTTCCTCCTTCTGGATCATACCCGCACATTTAGAGCTGCTAATAGTCTGCTAAACATCTGCTTTGGCAAAAGAATGAAAGATCTTGTTTCTCTCTCACTATCACTATCACTCTATCTCCCTCTTTCTTGTTGTCTGTTCCTTTCACAAAGTGCACACTATACAATATCTCTCACTATCTCACGTCTATTGAAGCAGCTTCAGAGAGCCTTGGATTTCTGCATGCTTAGTCATCGTGAGAGTTAAAAGTGGAGCCTGCATGTTGTGCAGGATAAGCACCCACCTGCTGGTATCATTATTTGTGTAACTACCTCATCTAGCCGTAATCTTTTATAGCATCTTCAAAATGTTCATCGAAAAAGCGTTATGGTTGCCTTCAGCTCCATCAGAGCACATATCAGCAGTTGTGGAAAACAGCTGGTTCAGTTAACTTTGTGTGTATGTTGGCAACTGGACACAGTGAAGGATGAATGGTGATACACATTTTTTTCTTCTCTTCCATGGTGTTTCCAACACACTAATCTTACAGCAAGACGAAGGTCTTTGGCAGCAGGTTTCTCTCTATTTTATGCATGCATTTTGAGTAGGTGGAAAAAGGATAAAGTTGTCATTAATATGCATAAGCCAGTTTTCTAGCAAAGTTTAACACATGCAGTGGGTGTGTGTGTATTCTTTTCAAATTAGTTTAGGTTACACTATGACTCCATGTCCTCACTACATGGTTCAGGAGTGGACCATCACCAGATTTCACATCCCTGCAATTATTATTATTATTTTTTATTAGTCTAGTTGCCCAGACTACAAATATGTTCAACCAGAAACAGTAAGAAAGAATGATATTTGAAAAAGAAGATTTCATTTTGTATGTAGCAGTATTTCAATTTAATACGCTTCATTGTGGTGTGATGCACCATGATGCTGTAACTGTAGTGCATACTACAAATCCCACTGCCTGCTGAGCTACATGCATCAGCTGATACAAGATCTGGATGATGGTAGAATGGCTTTTACCAAGCGGTTTAATTAGTGTGTACGGATTACAGATGATCAGGTTTCAGGAACACGCAGGTATGTGGTAACAAAAAAAATACAATACAAAATCATTACACAGCTCTCCTGCTATAAATAACACTCATGTCACAGTTATAGAGACAAAAAGAAAGATAGTAAGCAAACCTGAACCTGTGTTTCATATTATGTATGAACATCGTTTAACACTATGTGCTACATTATCAACATTACCATGGTTTATTTCCCTTAGTCTGTTTTAGCTAACTACATAGCTCAACATGAGATAAAATACCTCTATTGTTACTCTACTAATACAATTAAATATAAACATATCTTATTTTATTACATTAGCTAAAACATTTTAGCCTAGTTTCTGGGCAACCAAAACATGGGACTGGGCAGCACACTGAAGATTTTACTTCCCTGGTGTGCTAACTAATGAAATTATGTTTTGTCCACCCCGATGGCTACACTATAAGTCACAGTCCTGGACAAAGTGTCTCCTTTATTATCCAGTAAGATGATAGCCGAATGATGCTTGGCACGTTCACGTAAATCTGTCAGGCACTTTCCTTTTCATGTTAGCCTGCAGTGCCACCAAAGCAAACAGAACTGGATTCAAATGGCATGATATGCACATCTGGAAACCTCTTTTTGTACCACAAAAGAGGAAAAAATCTTTAGCTGTCTGAAATGGTTTGGGGTAACATTTTTATTTAGTCATTTTAATTTAAGGTCATAGACACAAGCATGCAAACACGGTTGTTAGGACAAGAACTTGTCATTACTCATTGAATTAAACTGAATGCATTACATTATACATTATAAGTCCTCCATAATGACTACAGGGGATTCTGGGGTGAGTGGAAAGGTCAAAGTGAATCCATCACTGTGGGAGTGATGCTATATACAACCCACAAATTTGTGTGAAATGGTCTCATGCCACATGCACTTTCTGTGGTTTGTAATCACTCTTTATTTCTTATTTTGCACAGTTTAAAGTCTCCAAAAAGGAATTAGCTTCTGATCTCACTTGTCTGCCCACAGATACATGTGAAGCCTCTTCAGTGGAGCCACAACTCATTGTAATAATAACAATAATAATAATAATAATAATAATAATAATAATAATAAAAGATTGTGAGCGATTCTGCAAGTGTGAGAAAACCAATACGTTTCAAAGTTGACTTGTTGAACCAATAAGTTTGTTTCAAATAGAGTCAAAGGAACAGGTATTTAAGTACAATAAAACAGTTCATGCAGTTTTTATTGGCTCAAACACTTTCAAAATGTCCTAAAGCACACCTTTGTTGATTTAATTATTTCAAACAAATAACTTTAGATTTAGTTGTATCTATATGTGAATGAAACCAGTTGACCCTGCAGCAAACAACACTAATGGCTCCCTAGACAGACTGAGATATCTCTGACCTTACTGAAGGGGCCATCGTTTATCCAGTGCAACCAAAAGTTCTGACAGCACAATAATAATAAAAGGAAAAAAAAAAACAATCTCTTATTTCACTACAGAGAACCTCCCTGTAATTCTAATAATGCAATAGCGTGCATGCAGGGTTTAAACATGACAGCTGGTATCAGTCAGACAGTGGGACCGTAATGAAGTGTTGCCTTGGGGGTAAAAGAGTGTGTGTGTGTGTGTGTGTGTGTGTGTGTGTGTGTGTGTGTGTGTGAGTGTGAGTGTGAGAGAGAGAGAGAGAGAG